>QNGE01000754.1:173376-213049 GCA_008508345.1 Paragonimus westermani
GTCGGAGCGTACGCCGATATAATGAATACACAACGCCTTTCTGATTTGCGTCGACAGACTTTTACCGACGTATTGAGTCTGACAGCGCACAAGCGACTGTTCACTGGGATCCAATCGAGCAAACATTGTTCTGCACGGGAACTCAGCGCGATTCCCACTCCGGTTCTTAAGCTTCAGTAAGAAATCATCGAGATAAACAAGGGAAGATGAGTTTTAGTAATTAATTATTGGCGAAGAAATCAGAGTAGTTTCTGCTCCAGCAAAACGTTTGGAAAGACAGGGGGATGAAGCAGGTAACATGTAGAAGGGTAGTGACTAATCAAACAGAGGAATGAAATCTTCAACATACCTCGAAACGAATAGCAACTTCCAAATTACTGATAGCCACGGGTTTCGTTGGCGTAAAGTGAGCATCACGCAGAGGTGGCCATGGCCTCCGAATTCACAGCCAGTCGCCCTCGAAAACTAGTGGACTTTTGATCAGCTTTTGCTACGATTCGCCAGTAATGCATACCCTTGTCAAAGCGGGAAGCAGACTCGGGGCCACAATCTTGTGACGGAACTGCATCGACCACTACGGCATTCTCACCACATTAGGTGTGGTCAGATTTCCATACTTAAACACTATTTTTCACTTTCGATGCCGCTGACAAAGTCCAACAAGGTCAAAACTGGAGTCTAGTGCTTGGTTTGAAAAAGGGTTAGTTGAAAAGTCAATCTGGATGCGAAAGCTGCAAATAAATGTGGGTGGAGCTCAAAGTGTCAGATCACTGCAGGGGTTGGCGCACAGCGGTGAGAGTGAACTCACTGTGTGTAATTCCTGTGCACACAGAGAGATAACTGCGGCTTAGAGATCAGAGTAGAATGGAACCAAGATAATCCTGAAGAGCACGCATTTGTGTCGGGGTTGTTTGCGTTGTTATAAAGACAGTGGAGTACTACTTTTTATATTCAATTTAAGTCAGACGGATTCACAGCAAATACAGCCCTATCCTGGTTGACACAAGTCGAGTAATAAAGGCAGAAACCTTCCCTAAAATATAAAAACCGCGGCTAGCGTACGCAAAATATCAGGCTTGTGTAAGTAACAGATTCGCTCATTGTAAGTCACGATGACGACTCATCAGCGGGCAATTCATTGAGAAGGCGCTAAGCAACCTAAAATAGGTCTGATCATCGCTCGTTTGGCACAGGGGACACCTGTGACAATAGAACATAAAGAACAGGGTGGTAATCTGGGGTGGACTGATCACAACAACGTTGATACAAAATAGGAAAGGTGGTTCAAATCAAGTGACTGGAATCTACCAGCGAGAAAAAAGGCCAGATAACTAGTGCAAACGTGAGTCGCTATTTAATTTTTAAGTGACCAAAACAAAGTGCCGGGAAGCGGCAGTAACATGGAAGGAGTAAGACAAGCGGTCTGATTCGAAACAACAGAAGAGAGCGATACAACCAAAAAGACGAAAATAACCAGAGAAAACGGCAACTATCAGAGTGAACATCGGGAACTACGAATCCTTAGCACGACCGACGGAATTTCTAACCGAAGACAATCATTGTTTTTTGTATCTGAAGCCTTTGGTTGGCTGGTGAACTTAAGTTAGACGAACACTGCATCCAATAGGCTCACATCCCCTAAACACACATCACACGCAGGCTAGCAGATCGCCGTTTCCATGCTGACTTTATTGTACGTGAACAGAGCGCATCATGGTGTACACGAAAAAGTGGACCAATCAACAAAGTCAGTGAAACAAGGCAGCTAAGAAATTCAAATTATCCCCAATTTTGACCGCATACAGCAGGATATGTTGCGTACGGCTTTTGTATGCATTGTGCGAGGGGAAGGAACATATATGAGTCGTTTCCAGTTTGTGTTGGCTAGCAATTTTATATGGACTATCAATCGACGGTTTATCGAACTATCAAGTGATGCATGATATAGGTTAGCGGAGAAGAAAATAATATAAGAGGCACTCCAGGAGATTGTCGTTTTAAATGAGTAACAGCGGACAAGTGCCGATCACTTACTTGTCTCGCAGAAATGTCATGCATGAAATCCAGCACACAAGACGGATCGCTAGGCGTCCCATGATCGGGCCAAACGGTAAAATGATAATGATAAACCGTGAAGCTTTTGTCATCTGTCGCATCGTTACAAGCATGGGGTTGGTTGGCAGTACCCGTAGAAGGCGGGGATTCTAGCACGCGATCCTCTATGGAAGAATTGACATCAAGCGCAAAGTCACCGTCGGCTAACACGGTCGAAGTTGTCCGATCAACGGAGATTGGCTCGTTCATACGTCTTTCGGGATCGGTAGATGGTTGTGAACGATCAGGCTCTCGGGTGAGCAGTAACTGTCTTAATGTGTAGTTTACAGAATTTCTTTCTGAGATATTGCGTACGCGGAGAACATGCCTATGGGTATGAAACACTCGTTCGCCTTCCTCCTCAGTAGGCCAATATCGAACACATTTGTTCTGTAAAAGATAACAAATACAACCGTCAAAAAGCGTGGTAAATAACATTATCACATGGAACACTGCACAAGTAAAGGCCACGTTACATAAACCGGCTGCCAACAGCCACTATTCTTGTAGATCGCAAATACACCTTTGACTCAATGGATTTAGAGTACGATAATAAAGTCATGGAGGTCGCAAACCGAGTTGTGCACTTAAGAAGTAGCATCCGCCGCAGCGGAACTACAGGGAACGATACAGAAACTCGTACCTTCAAAGCTAGAGTTGCATTCGCCAATCTAAATTATCTCCGCACATAAAAAGGCATATCCCGAACATATGAAAATTACGAGTATGAGATGACAAAGACAGTGGGTCTTCTACAGCTGCGGAATGTAAGTGCAAATCGTTTTCGGATATTGGGCACCAGTGACTGCGCCAAATCGTATACATCAGGTGATATTAAGACGTAGGGTTAGGACAGTAGGAGGTGAATATTTAGTAAGTTTTCATTGCAACATGAATTCACAGTTTCAAGTGACTAAAGGATGTAAATTAACCCGCTGCATTCCCTGCTGAAGACAAAGCCCATTGGGGTGGAGTGCAGAATAAAGAAGGATAGGTTAACTTGGAGGAATAGTGACAATTAACTTAGCTACTGGGTCCCGAGGCACGTAAATAGCCTGCCCATGGAGACGATACAAGAACCTAACATTTACAATAAGTAGGCTTATTGATAAGCTTGGTTAAGACGGAGAAGATGCGAACTATGTGAGATTCTCCGGAAGAGTAGTCTTTAAACTCTGATCACACACAGGTAAGTAACGAATATCGAACATTGAGACAAAGTTCTAAGTGACGAAATTCATGATTTGAGAAAGTAAGCAGATGGATACGCAGATGAAAAATATGCCCATGGGAACTACCGGTGCAGCCGCAGAGTCGACATAGACGGGTGTAGCACACCCGTGGGAGATTGTAGCATTTGACAGTCAAAGCGTTCGGAAAAATGAGGAAGTCGACCAAGTGAACTCAGTTCCAAACCACTAAATTCACTCACAACGCTAGAGAGCGGACAAACACGAATGATCACTTATAGGTTCAAGACAATGACAACACGGCCCAATGATAGTGAGACATCCAACGACAAGCGAAGACGGCTAGTCGTAAGCAAAAGAACAATCAGGTGGCTTAAATGACGGTCGAAGCCAACAAAACGCCAATGAACATAGGTGAACGTTACTGGTCAGATTAATCAAAGGACTTTAGAAAGAAATCTTGGTATCAACGCTTCCCTCTTAACACAGCTTTGGATTTTCCCGGAACGGTCTAACTGGTGTCCTTGTTTTGTTGGGTCAATTTGTGGGTTGCACAAGTCTCTTGTTGGGTAGCGTATATCTAGCAAAGGTGGACTTAGGTGTTGTAAGTACGTTGAAACTATCCATCACTAGGTCCAGTAAAAAAAGCGGTTTTCATGAAATTCGTTCATATGTGTCTATCGAGACCGTATTTGGTTGGTGTGTTGAATACATCATTTGGTGCCTACTGTGAAGTAGAATCAAATTTGGTACGTCTAGCTACCGACTATTCTAGCTAGTCAGTTTTGAAGTCGCTCATGTAATCGCGAACGCCGAACACTGATCGACCTTTGGAAGTTTTTTTGAAAGGATCATTTGATTCATCATCACCATCAAGATAGACAGCAAAAAATCAGTGGTTCACAATGACGCTTAATTGCCATACGACCATGAAGAAAGAAGAGCAAACCCTGTATAGGAAGAGAGAGAGGAAAAAAATAAAGGGCGGACAAAAGACCTAACTACTAAAAAACTGTCACTTCTATATTCAAACATTCAACATCCAGTTGCCTGCATTTCATGAACAAACAACTGAGCTGTAAGTGAAGGTGAGGCACTATCAGCAAGACAGTTGCTTTACGACTTTCATTGCCCCGCGTCACTGAATACACTCACTCCGCAGACAACTCGGCTGAACAACGGCAACATTCACGCTACTGAGCCCGATTAACCACCACCTCACCTAACATCCCCAGTCACCCACTCTGTCAGTTGCGAGGGCCCCACCCCGGGAGACGAACCCGATCTGCACCGGCTAATCCGTTCGTGAACGACCTCATTTTCCTACGCCAGGTCGTGAGTTGTCCACCTCACATCTTAAGCCAGTCAACCGCAGCGTCCGCGAACAGCGCTCGGTATGACAGACGGCTAGCCGGCATCCTTATTGCATGACCTAACCATTTATGTCTTTGCAAATATAAGGAGTAAACAAAAGAACTTGTTTATCAATCAGTGCGAAACTCCCGCTTCTTAACCGCCAGTAAGCAACGAGCTTATTCACTGGTGTCACTCGATGCGAGCGACTGAATGAAGACAAAGGTGGTCCAATACCTCAAACACTTCACGTCTTCTACTCTGAGAGGCTACGTTTCACTGTTGTGAAGTAATACAGCTCTTACTGACGTTTGAGACACACGACTCTTAAGCTTCAGAGAGGTATATCTCTATTGCCATAGGTGTTTCACATTAGCGAACATCGCCCTAGCGTTAGAAATACGCATTTCCACTTCATTCCCTTCACCTCGCCACCGTCGACGATGCAGCTTCCCAAGTAAACAAACCGATCAACAACCTCCATTGTTTCATTTTCTAACATTAAATCTACGTAATCACAAACATTGCAGAACCACTTAGAATTTTGAGGCTGCAAAGCGCATTCCGAAGTATTTGGCAGAACGCGAAGTAGCGTCTAGCACGGCTTGTGCTGCTTAAAAGTTGTCAAATAGCAACACCTTGACGTCAGCATAATCAAGATCAATCAGTCCTTCACCAGGTAGAAGGTCCACACCGACATCTTGTGAGCGCCCGCAGACAGTTCTCCATTATTTCGTCTATGACAAAATTAAACAAAAACGGTGAAAGTGGCCAGCTTTGAAGTATGCCGCTCATGTTGCTGAAACTGTCAGACAGTTCACCGTAAATCCTAATCTGAAATGAAGTGTGAGAATAGAGCGCCAACAGTATGTTCACATACTTGGTCGGTACATTCCTGCGTTTAAGTGATCCTAAAAGCGTAGAACGATCTACCGAATCGAGCGCACCTTTATTGTCGAGAAATACAGCAATTGTTGGCTGGCGGTATACATCAGGCTGCTCCAGAAATTGACCAACAATAAAAATTGGACCAATACATCCTCGCCCAGAACGAAATCCTGCCTGTTCCTCCATAATGTTTGCCTCTCAAGTTGTAGTGAGTCGAAGAAGTGCAACGAATTCCAGAACCCTAGTAATCCTTGGGGGCAAACTAATTCCCCGAGGGTTTTCGCAAGAGCCCCGATACCTTTCTTGAATATGGGCACTATTACTGAGTGACCCTAGCATGGAGGGATATGTTTGGTCGTCCACACAAGTTGAAACAACCCAGTCAAAACCTTCACTAACGCCTCCCCACCTTCTTTGAAAAGTGCTCGCACGAGAACATTTGGGTCGACAGTTGTTTTAAGTTTGAGGACCGAAATGCAGCTGCGGACCCCAGGTTTAGTGAGTGGTTCTAAATCTACCGACCATGGTGCTACATTACACGTTCGAAGCGGAAACACAGCAAAAGCAGGAGGCCAACCAAATCGACCATCGAAGTGTTCCGCACACCGCTATAACCTTCTGGACTTGTTGTAGATGAGTGTGCAATTTGTCTCGCTGACAGCTTCACTGGCAGATGGTCACCTGGGACCAGTGGCAGGTATACGAGCCTGCCGATGTTTCCTGAAGCAGAAGCGGTCTCCGTCTGGTTAACTTTCTCCAGTAACCAAGTCTCACGATCGGCGATCAGGGTACGCTTCAGTTTCTCACGGACACCTCTCCCAAACTTACTACACCAACTGCCGAGAGGAATGTTGCGTCTGGCTCCGATAACTCCAGGGATTCACTATGTTGCACACCACAGTACCTACTCCATGAACGGCTTTTGAGATTTGGACCCGGCAGCTGTTAGGATCTTCGGATTGAGAACTACTAAGACAGCTTTCTAGATTAGTTTGTTACTTACGCTTTACCGACGGTATAGCCAGTTTCTCATCAGCCAGCCGTTGGTACCGGTGGAATCATTGCCTAGCAAAAATAAGAAATGACAACGTACCAATACATGGTCCGAATCAAAGTACGTGCTCCAATGAGAACGACAGTCATAAATGGAACCACGTCACCTATAACAAACAGCTATGCAGTCTATATGAGACCAGGCCTGACTTGAAGGAGGAGGCAATAATGATGCGCACGATGTCTAAAACTAGTGCCAGCTAAAAATAGCTTATGCTCAGCACATAGCTACAACAGTAGCTCGCCGACCGATGTGATGCTATCCCAAACCTGACACTTAAATGACACTCGGCCTCACCAAAACAGCCGACCTGGACGTTCATGTCTCCGACCAAAATGACCATACAAGACCAATGTGTCGACCGAAGGAGGGCGGCCAGATCCGAGTAAAACGCGGCTTTGACGACGTTGTCACTATGGTCAGTTGGAGCATAAGTAGACACAATGAAAAGATTTCTGAGTATTGTGTCTAGAGCTGGTCTTAACAGAACCTGCCAAGTGGATGGCACGAAATCTACTGTTAACAGGAATCCAGTCTATCAATGCGGCTGCGGCAGTCATGCTGAGGACTATCCCTACTTCAAACCCGATCGGTAGCGGCGGCCGTGGAATCACCCGAGGTGTTTAACTAGTATCGGGCAGACAGTAGGGATGCTGTTGGTTCCATACGTTAACTACTGTCCTGGATTCTAGTCCCTGAAACACAACAGACATCGACATTCAACGAGTATAACGTTCGTGTGACAGCGGCCTGTTGACCTATCTGTTTCAGAGTGCGAACGTTGGAAAAGCCTATATTAATTCGCATTCTAGGTCTAAGCAGTGGAAGAGGTGTTGTGAGTATCCACGGCTGCGTGGGTTAAGATGCTGCCAGGAAGCTCAAATCCAGACAAGACAACGATGGGAGTTAACAACTAAAGCCTTTGGCTCAAAAGCCTGTACCAGAAGACAGCGGGTGGGTGACAATGTGCCTGAACCGGTCTTTTTTTCCGGAAAAAGCTGCCAACCTTTTTCCAACCACCAACCTGGAGGACCAAGAGACTGGTTTGTCAGACACCATCTATTGGCCTGCCTGATATGAGTGACTCCGTTGGTACGGTTGTCACACCGTTCAGTTTAACCCAATAGGCAATCGAGATACACAAGTCGTCATACCGCGTCAAGATCCAGCCTCGCTGTGACGGACAAGGGGGTAGTTCACTTCTAAACATTGTAGCAGATGGTGCCAGTCTATCGTTGACGTCTCGATTAGATGTTATATGATAATTAAACAAGAATCGTTTAATCGTATTCTCCGCCGCTCCATCCTCTTAGTTTTGATAAGCGCGCGTTTGCGCATGTCAGGAAGACGTTCCGCGCGTTTGTTACATTGCAGACGATACGCCGGAGAGTGGACGTTTTAATGTTATGAAAGGCAAAAAACTGGTTGAAATGCACAAACATGAATAAGGTACTGTCGACAGACACAAGCGTATCGTGTAATCCGTAGTGACAGGACTGCCACTGGAGCACTGAAATAGTGGCGGCCATTGTTGCATGTTCCACGGAAATACGTCCGGCTACCTAGAGTGAGCGTCGATCACAGAAACAAGTGTTCCCATCGAGTGGATCAGCAAGATCGACCAGCATACGAGACTATGGACATGAAGAATAGAACTAGAAGTGTACTGGCACTTTTATCGCACTCTCGGCGAACATGGAACAGAGGGGACAACATTTAACCTGTGCTTCTATAGCCCCACCAATTTCGAGCGAATAAACAAAACTTGATGTCACGGACTTCATGCGAACAAACTTCTGATGAGCCATGTGAATTGGTTTCCACAGAGCTTAACGAAGTGTTGCAGAGATGACTATTCTACCTACAAATAAGAGACTTTCGTTTATCACCGATAGTGATTCAATATCACCATCATCATCATTTCCAGCTTAGAGCCGTACCTGTGAGTACAATGAATTGGCTGTCACTGGCCATGATAACGGTCCACAACATTGTAATAAATAAACAAAAAGGCACAATTAAGAAAAGGGAGAGAAGAAAGGACAAAAAAATCTGTTTCATGATGAAGGCTCGGCACTGACTGTAACAATGGAATATCAGCGTGTTTCTAGCCAACGGTGTGAATGATTGTCAACTACTCAACCTGGCCGACAGCATCCAACAAATTTGCTCCCAGTCAAAGTTTCATAGTACGTGACTACTTCATAGCTTGATAGCCTTGCGGCTTCTACCAACCACCAGCAGTCACTCCGAATAGTGCACGATGCAGCAGGCGCTCCGTCGACATAAGGAGCACGTGACCCAACCGATAAGGACTGTGTATCTTCATTATCTCGATTATCGATTGCAAAACTTACACGCTTTCCAAAGACGCACCGACAGACAGCTTCAATGCCCACAAAGTCAGCTCCTTTGATACAAGCCAAGTGGCGGAGACAGCAGTGATCGAACACCGAGAGTTTACATGCACATTCTGCACGATCCATAGATCAAAAGTGAGTGCGAACACGCATTGTAAACTTTGCCTTTCATCGATAAATGGACGTCGTTGGGACGCCGCAGATGACGGAGGCTAGCGAACCTGCCAAGTGCTGTCACTATTCTTGTGTACACCTCATCAGCAATACCACAAACTCACAAGATGAAATTACCCACGTGAGTGAAGTCATTCACAGTCTCTGCAGCCTGTTAGTAACAACAAGGGTAGACTCATTGATAAGTCACTCTTGTAAGAACATTGAACTGTGAGGATGTAAAGTTCACATCATACAGATCAGTCATGTTCACTGCAGAAGAACTGAATAAAATAAAGTCGTCCACATACTCGATAGCAGTCAGCTTGCTACCTGGCGAAAACTTCCTCGAGGGAACCTCGGAACCTCCGAAAGCTCCTTTGAGAATATCGTCTGTCACAAAGTTGAGGAGGAGGAGGAGCGAGATCGAACACTTTTATCAAACGCTTCTTAGCCTAGAGAACACTCGGGATGGCTGTTCATAAGTGCACACTCAGTACTTAGAGCGAGCATGAAACGACTTCAAAAAAAAAACTGATATACTCCACTGGGACCTCCGTGCGATAGGGGCTGATTTAGAGAGCGTACCGAGTAAATGAGTCAAAACGAGCATTTAAGTCCAAAAATACAATGACCGCTAGCTGAGAAGAGGAATACCGATGACCCAGTGTCTGTCACATGGCGAAGTTATGATCGGTACAATCGCGACCAGGAAGGAAGCCTGTCTGTTTCTCTCCTATCTGACTCTCTTTGTGTTTCAGAAGCCGGTGTTTTATGAGGTCCGGGAGCGTCTAGGATGAAATGGAGACGACTAATGCCTATGTGGTTGTCGTATGATGTCTCAACACCTAGTCTGAACACGTCAACAACTGGCAGTATGCAAAAGTCATGAGGCACCTCCTCGGTCTCCCATGTGGAACATGGGATTGTGCTCCCGTCAGAGGTCAGATCTTTGAAAAGTGATGGAGAAAAAAGGTCTGCACCTGGGGTTCCATTAGCTTTCAGTAATTTAAACCCCAAAGCCAATTCGGTATCCGACGAAGGGTGTTCTGGGATGTCACAACTAACCACACAACCCCCGAAATCCACAACTGAATTACCTGGCTGACAGGTGAAACAACGCGCGCGAACAATGGCGTGCTCTGAGTCGAGGTGATCAATCCAAAATGAACGGCTATCTTTAATGAACTGGCCCACTGGAAGCTGGTGGCTATATGATCAGTTTGTGTCCATGGTTGTGTTGAACAGAGTGATCTCCACGTAAGTCACTACCGTCGTTTGTGGTGAAATGTGCTGCCACTGAGGTGCGCATAATTGTGGCAGCTGATCGCCACTATCAGTGCGCTGAGCTCAAGCATATCACTGTTGTAAACCCAAGAAAGGTATGCTAGATCGTCCACAAAATGGTAACAGAAATCACATTTTCCTTCTTGTGATGGAGAAGACAGAAAATTTGGGTCCCGTGATGGATGCGACTGACCTCGTAAACTGCTCCAAAGTCAGATCGAAAGACAAGTGCAAAAAGCCACTTTGTTCTGCACCAAAACGTGTGTGACAGAGAGTAAAATATAGAGTATTCATATAATGCATGACGACATGCAAACATTCTCGATTCAGTAGATCCAAAGAAAGTTAGCAAAAATGATAGTTAAAGTCATTAGTGCATTTAGTCAAATCACAAGTCCGGTTTGAAAGCGAGATTCGGCTTCATCGTCACCAGAGACTCTCAGAAAGAACCGCTGATCCGTATCATTATCTAAAAGCTATCACTAGTGCAAAATATAACTCAACGAATGCAACTGCTGTTCGTCTGACCGCTTTCGTTTGTCTTGTCAGACAGTAGTGTATGGAAGGATCAAAGCTCTGATCAACACAGCTCTTCGGACTGATACAGAGTACAAAAACAACCACCATGTCAAGGTAGCAGAATTATTAGAGGCACAGAAAAATTCGATGCAACCCATTAATCGGTCGGGGTGTTGGCCAAGATCCTCCGACATATTTTCAGACCTACTGAAGCGCTTCATCTTCTTGGATGGCAGACCTAACCTGTTCGAATGTAAACGGTAATACACGAATTGCATAGCAGGTGAGTCAATCAGTCATGAGAGAGCATCTACCGGACCAAAGTCTGCGGTACGTCGACAGTGGAGTTCAGAATCATAGTCCAACAATAGCGTGACCAATCGTTGCAACCGAATAACTGAGTATGCTGGAATACCTTTTGGAAACCAAAGGTACAAAGCAGCCGCTTGTAGTCTGTGAGCAGCGTGAAGCACCGAATGTAAAACAGTCCATGGAACATCCTCACAGTGAATACAAATGTCAAGCCTTCCTTTTCTTTCTGTCCACAGTTATTTTTACCCGTGAGCATTCCTGTAGTGTGTACCACCATCTTTCAGATAATAAATTGATGCATTTGCGGCAACTACGATCTTCCGCTTAGAATGAAAATGAGGGAGAAGAATGGAAGTGAGCATTGATTCGACCTTGTCAAATGTTCCTTGACACACTTGCGGCCAACACCAATGTGGTATCTTCTATTAGCAGCCGATTGAGTGACGCGTGAACTTTGTGCATGGCAGATATGAGTGGGCTGTATTAAATTGTTTAATGTGGAAGTACTGTAGTGAATTATTAGACATAGGGGAGACTGGAGAGTTGCTAGGGCGGTAGACGGTGGTGTACTCTTAATAACAATAACGTGAGCAGAATCAGGACGTCTGCCGCTTTGACTGATTATGAATCCTAAATATTTAGTCGACTAAAGGAAAAACTGAGTTATCTTGACGCAAATGGAAACTATAAGTCTTTGTTCTTCGTAAGGCAATCCAATCTGTCACATTATTCACCCGGGGTGCTACCAACCACCATTATATCGTCTAAGTAAGCTGGTGTGCCCGGAGCACCAGTTGAAATTGTATCCACAAATTTTTTGAAAAATTGTCAGGGGTGAATTAACACTAAACGGGGGAAAATTTTGGCGGAACAGACCACGATAAGTAATAACAGTTAAAAACTGTTTCGAGCCCTCATCAAACTCGATTTGAAGACAAACTTCAGACAGGTCCAACTCGACAGTTTTTTTTTCCATTGTTGAGAACTACGAACAAATCGTCCAGTAACGATAGTGGATGCCGATATGTTTCTAGGATGGACTTAAACAAATGAAGTAATCAGCACAAATTCGCACTGAGCCGTCGGCTTTTCTAACAACTATCATTGAAGCCGCCCACGAGGAGTAAATGTGTAGGCGTAACAACTCTTGCAGTTTTTAATCATTGTAACTCTCAATCTATCAGTGGTACAGCAGCTGTGTACGGTATCGGACGGTTAGGATCACGGGTTTGAATCTAAGTTGAAAATGCAACTTGGTTTGAACTGGAGTGCCACGACCAAACCTTCTCAAATGAACACTTTCGTATGTGGTTTCTGTTACGTCTCGGTAAGCATTACTTTTCGTGACTGTTAAACGTAGTAAGAAGCGTGAGCTTGAGGAATGCGTAGATAGTTACAGACACTGTTAAGAGGTAGGCTGAGTAATCTCAATTCCTCTATCCAATCAAGTTCGAGAAGATTGAATGTGATATTCAACAGGTAGTAAGTACACTTAACATAGCGTATTCAATTTCTGAAGTTAGTCCGATCAATCTTTTTTGAAGCGTTCCGAGCTAAGTGAGTTGCGTGTTTGCACGTAGGTTTCACCAGTGAGCAGCACGACGGAAAAAAATCTGATGCACTGTCTAGTAGCAAACGAACCTGATGATTATTGATCATCAATGAAACGAAATTTCTGAGTTCTGAAGGCCAATTTAAAAACGATCACTAAACTGTTGGAACGACTCGCCGATTTCTAGGATATCAGAAGAAAAGTGTTTACTTCCCTTTTTTGGATGGGCAATGATTATTTCCACGGTCTACCTTCCGGCATACTGTACTTCGATGCTTTTGGAATGCACAAAATCGAGTGAAATGCCATTCACCACAGAACCGACAAACAGTTTGATGCCGTTTGGTAAGAGCACTGAGCTGTTTCTTTCGGCAGCCGGACCCCGATGCATGTCCAAATGCAGCGGCACAATTAGCTTTTTGACGGACTGAATGCCAGAGCACGGCAGTATCATGCATGAAGTTTACGTTCGACCGTGACCAATTTTAGAGCGTTGTCTGGTTCATGTTCAGTTTTGATCAGCATGCAAATTTGGATGTCAGTCAGCGACTGCAGACTGATGACGAAAACCAGCAGTTAAGTTGATCAGCTGTGAATAAATGTAGCTTGAACCGTTCGGATTCGCGGTTGACGATGTCTTTATAGGTGAGGGAATTATCGTCCTCTCTTTTGATTAGGCTGAGGTACTGATATCGAATGCTGAAGAGTGAGGCATGTGCACCGAATGTTTGAGTGGTAGTTTGAATCACTCCAATGAAGTTGAAATCACATGGACTTTTGGGAATAACGAACTTCCTGGTTCGACCACCCATTCCAACTAACTCTGCTTGATGAGTCCAAACAAGGGCGAAACCAGTCGTGGAGTATCGGCTTGAAGTTAAGTATGGAGAATGATTATGAACTCCATTTTGAGTCCCCACAGTCGTATCCAGAGCAAACTGACAATTCCAGATGAAATGTGTCCATGCACATAAACGGCGTAAAATCAAGCTATGGTCCAAATACACATTATTTCCATATCAAGAGCAACACCCAACTGGTAGCCGAACGAATAAGTGCTCTGGCTCTTAACAAGCGGGGCTGCCGGTTCGATTCCCTGCTCAGACTGTCCGTACATGATGAGCCTGAAGAGGGAAAAAACCGGTCACGCAGTTTCGGCTTGAGAGTGAACGTAAAGAACCACTATGAAGTTGACACACTTTGTATGCTCGACGGTCCCCAGCTTCCAAAGTAGTAAACTGACCTTTAATGCGTCGTGTTGGCCAGCGAAATCTGTGCGAAAAGTAATCCCACAACTTTAGAACCACGTCTCAAAGGCTAGATTCGCTGCAGGGTTGAAGGAAAACTCGGTGTGCCACTGTTTCCGCTGCATTATTGTCGTAACTAGCCGGAAATTTGGCTGCTGGAGAGGTTGAGAGACTCCCCATCAATAGCTCCATCAGCATGGGCTGTTGTTGTATAATATCCGAAGACATCTCCGGCGTCAAAAATGCTTTGTCCCATAATGATCATATGAATGACTCACCCGGTAATCACGCACATTCAGGTCCAAACCACGAAATTCACTCGCAATGCCAGGAAGCGGACAAACACGGATGATCACGTGTATGGTCAAGACAAGGTGATTACAGGGCTCAACATCAATGTGACCTCCAAAGGTGAGCGAAGACGGTTGGTCGTAGGCATATATCCAGTCAGGAGGCGACAAAACAGTTACGGAAAAAAGCACGTACGTGCCAATGGAGAGTGATAAATATCTAACAAATCGGGAAAAAAGGTTAATCCCTGGGTTCAGTAAACGCGCTCCTAGTTGTTACGAAAAGTCCTGGAAAGCGCGTCTAAACTTCTGAACTAGTCTTGGTTGGATTATGTGCTTTGTTATGGATGATGGTGAGCACCGTCTATCGATCCCCATACAGATCCCTGTGGGTTCTAGTTGTGTTTCCATCCGCTTGAGAACGCACTCACTGAGACGAGTAATTGTCGGTTTGTCATCCCTATGTAGCTCACATTGCATCTAGGCAAATATGTGTATAAACAGTGAGATGGAACAAATGTAGACTATCCGTTCATAGTCGAGGAAATTGATAAGGTTCAGGTTCGCTGAACTGTAACATAATCCTGTGGTGTAATAAGTTCTGGTTATGGCGGCTGTTGGACGTTTTTGTGATCGCTAGTCATCTCTCATCCAGAAACAACAGCTCTAGGTACGCTGTTGTCTTTGGTACACTGACAGCCGTATTCCTGGGATAATAGTGCTGCTATATTCCTTAACAAACTGTAAGCAGTGTCCGCTTGCCTGCAGAACATCCATCAGTGTGCTAAACTCTGACGGTAGACTGTCTTCTGGGTATAGCCTTTGAACTCTATGGAAAAGCATACTGATTACGATTCCTCCATATTGCATTGGTCAGAAGTTTTCAAAGGGTACACACTATCCTGTTCAAGAAGGCTTTCTTTATTTTTGCTTCCTAATCCTCGGGTGGCCAGAGGTGTCCAAGAACACAAGGCAGTCATTTATTTCATCCTCTTTAGCTAGCCTTGGATTTAGATGAACAAGATTAAACTTCAGGAATAGCATGTTTGAATTATTTGAATTCCCAAGAATGGCTAGGATGTTGTCTACGTAAGGCTTGTACAACACCGGCTCTCACATGATATAGGTACCACTTTAGTCATGAAAAAATCCACTAGAAATGGACCCAGCAGACCGTCCGTTGCAACCTCGTTCACGTACCTGAGAGTAGAGCCTCGTATTGTGTACGCAAAAGTAGTGCTGATTTCAGTTCGATTACTGGTAAGTAGTATGGGATTTGGTTGTTACAAGTTGAAGGTCACTCACGTTTGATCGTGGCAGATCATATAAATCGAACTTCACCCACAATTGATGCTGTCTCATCCCCATAGACGTCCCAGTAAGCCACTTTCGGAAAGAATCACTGTATCCAAGTTTCGTTCTTGTTAGAGCTCGTCAGTTGCGCACATCCTTGCTGCGGCTGGGACTAAAACTCTGACTATGCTCTCATGAGGCACAATGGTCAACACGATTCCAGCACGAGCAGTGAGATGGGAAAAAGAGTGATGTTGCTTATAACAAATTCGCAAACGATATCAACTCTTTCGTTAAACGGAGTGTTAGTAAACAAGAACATCAAAGTGATGGAACACATCAACATATCCCGAGCACTTAATCCGTCTACACAATCTATACGTTAAAAATTGTCTTACAGACTGTCTTTATTTGAGTGTTTTCTGATTGGTTCAAGCAAATTGGCGGGTCAACGGGTTAATTCGCCCTATGGTGTGTTACGCGCTGATATAATGGGTGAGAGTGTGACAATGTATTCGTGGGTTTTGGGCAGTATCTGCACGTGGAGCTTCAAATTGTGATGATCTGCAGAGATAACGAGATTTATCTCCAATATTTGTGAATTAATGCTGACTTCCCTTCCCATGTTTTGGACAGTATGGAGATTGTCTAGTAGAATCTCTCGTGTCACTAAGAAGTTAAAACATTCTCTGTATATTCCGTCTAATTCACCAACACATCCCGTAAGCCTTCTTCCGGGCTTAATAACATTAGGTTTCCATTTTGTTTTATTATCCTCATGGTATTAATTATTTGTGACATCCCTCACTTTTGTTTTCAGCCACTTCCGATTTTTTTCAGACGTCAGCAAGTGATGCTGAAGTTGATTGTACACATTTTCGAACTGGGCATTAAACACAAGACTAAAATTTTTAACTGGTCAATACAACTAACTTCCTTCCTAAAGAGGTGACTTCATTAGAATCCGTGACAACGTTTCTGATGATCGATCGACTGTTAACAGACAAATCCGAATTTTCAGGAAAAGGCATCGTGTTTGAAGCTACGCAAACGGAAATCATCAAAGGATTCTGCCAAGTTACTCTTTGTACGTTGTATAACTGTACTACAAAGATTGACACATCTGATTCGAAATACGACCAACAAGCCACTTACTAAGCGGCTACAGCTGTCTGTTAATCGTCCCGGGCGATTCCAGATTTACTAACATGGTTCTAAGCAGAATTTAGTAACTCCTTGAAGTTAAAATCATTTAACTGCAGCCTACACGACCTCAGTTTTGTGAGGGAATTCGGCGGAAAGTTTTAAATGGACTAACAGAAGTTAGGTAAACACCTTACACTTGAAACAGAAAGCTATCAAGCCCACTGTCGGTTAATCGGAATCAGTAATGTCCACGTTCGCAGTTCACGTAACAAGTTTCAGAGAATCGCCCACAAGACACTGAAAAGTTGCCTGGTTCCGGACTGTAAGGCGTGGGTAATGAAGAAAGGTAAGGAAATGGAGTCCACTTTTGTGCCAAGAAACATACTCATCAAGCTAATTCCGCACCCCTGGAAACAGGTATTCGCTTATCAGCGGAGCAGATGGCACACTCATTTACAAAAAGTCCAGAAGGTTTGAACAGTGAGTGGAACAGTTTGAGAGTCAATTTAACTGGCCTCCTACCTCTACTGAGTTGCCGCCACAAGATTGCACTACAGCATTCGGGTCAACAGATTTAGAAACACTCACTAAAACTGAGGTCCGCAATTGCACTTCGATCCTCAAACGTGAAACAACTGCCGGCCCAGATATTCTCGTGCAGGAATTTATCAAAGAAGGTGGGGAGGCGGCAGTGGAGGTTTTGACTGGGTTGCTTCAACATGTGTGGACGATGGAGCATATCACTCCGTGCTTGGGGCACTCGCTAACAGCTCCCATATTCAGGAAGTGTTCCCAGGGCTCTTGGGGTAAACGTAAAGGAATGAGCTCGGCCCCGACCACCACTAAGGATCTGGCATCCATTATACCATTTACTACACATACTTCAGCTCTGAAGGCAGTCCGGTGGGGCTTCGACCCAAGCAGCGAATGATTTTTCACTCCCCGTCAAATTTTACGGCAACGTTCTACATACCGCCGGCCAACACGACTAAAAATACATGTACATACTGTCGATGCTTCGTTCCCATAAATCAGTTCAGGCTAGGGTTCACGACAAACCATGGCAGCTTCAGCACCAACTGCAATGTAGATCAAGACTGCCCACATTCAACACCGTCAATAACTTTTGTCATAGACGAACTAACGGAGGAGTGTCTACGGAACGCATCAGATGCCGCCGTGGTTCCCCTACCTGGTGCAGGAGTGACTTATCTAGATTACGCTCCTGTTGCGCTTTGACAATTCTCAAGAAGCAAAGACAATGCTAAACACTACTGCACACTATGCTACACTTCCGAATGCACTTTGTAGCCCAAAATGCAAAGAGATTTCACAAAGCTGTAGCAATTTCGAAGATCCAAGGTCGGATAAGGAGGCCATAGAAGCTGCCGACCAATCTGTGACCGTACAAAGTTGCATCAGTAGCGGCGAAGGCACAGACAATGAAATAGAAGCCCGTGTCTCTAAGAATTGACCAGCAATCCCCTATCAAGTATATCTCTGAAGACAGAGTCATATACATAAAACCACCGTGAGGGCTGTGCCACTTTATGGCCACGAAACCTGGCCGCTCAGAGACGTGAACCGTCTTCACGCATTTGACCATCGACGACTGTACGCGATCAACCGCATCACAAAGCACCAACGGATGAGAAACGAAGAGGTTAGGGAGCAGGCATTCGGTGGTGATTGTCAAGCAACTTATTTTGTTCAATCCCTACATTTGTATAAACTTAGACGCTCATGCCAGGTACGTAAGATGTATATTACACCCAACACTCATACCGATACCCCGGCCGACTGGCCTAATGTCTTAAGGTAGACATATGATAACCCGACGAGGACGAGTGGAGTACTCCGAAGGGATTAGACTGAACGTACGCATCCATATGAAGTCAACCAGTGGTTTGTAGGAGGCTACGGCCAATCGGTGTCGACAACGCGAATAAATTGGCATTTCAGCGTGGTGACCAATCCGGACTGCTGGCTGCTGTAGCATTGAATTTTGTTATGACGAGCATCGGAGTAAAACAAGTTACTTAATTGGGTCGAGCGTTAAAACGAACCGGCTACAGGCGGAGCCGAGCTGACAAATAAAAAAGCCGACTCCTAGACCAATTGTAATTCCTCGTTTTACTGATGTACCTTTTCTATAAAAATGATTACTGAAAACTCAGTAAAACTTATATTTGTTCGGTGCCACATGTATTACCTTTGATTTCGTTTCGGAAGGTAGCGACTTTTCAACATTCTGTACCGAGAGATCAGACTTGCCTCCTAGACTGAGGACTGGGTCCCTCGTGACTCGCAGAGTCGATGGCTCGAGACACTAGATGCGAGGGTGGCTGACCGGGCTCGGTGGCGTGAACTATGTTGTTTGGCCGACCACACTCAATAACGCAGGGCCTTGAAAGCCGTGAGGAATCCGCATTGCCGAAACACCCACGTGCTGCTGTCTATTTTGAATTCTGTGACGTAAGATCAACTACACAAGTAGAGCAAATGGTGACCAAATAGCACTTGCACCTTGATTGCTTGTTTGCGAAATACAGACATACACACTCACGTTGACTTAGTTATATTGGACAGAGCAGTTTCTCAAGTTTCGATACATCGTCAGCGTTTGTTTGATTGAAAATCAGCCTTCTTTTAATGGGAACATAGTAGTTAAGCGTTATTGATATATCACAGTCGATGGGAAAGACGGAAAACTGTCGGTCATCTATGAGAAGTGGAGCACAGAGTTTACGATGTTGACAGACCAACTAGAAATTATAAGTTTACTAAGCTGACTGCCCATTAAATCGGACATAAACACTTTTCGTTAAGGCTGAGTAGTAAATAGAATCTGGTCCCTAAAAATGTTATGATAAGGTGAAGCATACCCGACCACGCTCCACGATCTTTGTGATCATTACAATGACAGCACTGCGTTCTTGCCAGACCATGCGCCAAAAAGAGTCCTGAGTAGACAGGATCACGCCTTGTGTCGCAATATAACGCGGTTTACCGTTGAAAAAAAACGCTGCGGCTGGATTAGCAGCGTTCGAAGGCGCGGGTACATTCATTACTTCTGACGGCCAATCACTGCTGGGATTCAAGTGGTTGCTTCCCGGTTTTGGAAGATTTTGATGATTGCTTATGAAATTAACCATATTTCCTATCACTGAACCATTTCCACTGGACAACGATTCGGTGAAATGAACCTGCGACGATAAAAGAACGAAGGAAGTGGCGTTATGCATACAGGATAAGATAACCACGAGGGGTTAACCGAGTGCAAACATTTGCTAAAAATGAAAAAAAGAGTCTCAACGGTTGAATGCCGCGAGTATTCGTGAAAAAATGCTTTCGGTTCAGGTCGCCAAAGCTTATAAAAGAAACAAATTATCAGTCGAAACAGACACAGTTTAGACAACAGTTCTGAGTTGACATCCTTACTGGGTAGACCGTTCACAAGTTAGAACCGATTGAATATGCACTAAGGTGTCGAGCCACTGGGTAGTGGGATTCTGGCTTCTAATAATACCTGAGAAGAGATCTATTCGCTGAAAAAAACCGGGCTTCGGCTTGACTCAAAACAGTGAAGTAAACACCACGGTTAGACGTGGTATGTGCCCTACCAGCTAAACTATGAAGCCAGGGCCACTAGGGCAGAATGAAAGTGACGTTCACAGATACATTATGAAGGTGTGCTTCGACTTTCCACTGTCCACATTCAACAGTTAAATGAGTGAGAGTTAGGCAATTCATCAGAGCTTCGGCACAACTGTGAGACTCACTTACAGGCCAACAAATGTAATTTGCATTGATGTAATCTGACCCGAGCTCGTTTGGGTCTCCATCCAACAGTTTGACTTGCGTTCGATCAAACGGTAAAATGTTCTTATACCGGTTTTTGTCACGATTGTAAAGCATGGAGCCCTCTTCACGGGTGTTGAGCTTATTCTGCAATTGGAGAGGAATAGGGACAGAAGAGATGGAAAGAACAGATCAGTACGTTGAGTAATCAGAAAGTTCACAAAAAAGCATGAGCTTACAGATACACCGTCGAACAAAATACATCGAGTACTGTCCCGCTTGTTTCGATTCGTTCACTATAATCGTCGAAAACACATCAGCATGTCTAAAAGTGTTTCCGACTAGTAGCGTGGATGGTTGCGAACTCATCAACATGACGGACGGGACCTACCAGCCTTGCTCGGCGGAGCCGCCAGAGCCTTTATGGTCTGTGGTCATGTCATCACCCGGCCGCTGAGAAGTTACCCCAACCGTCACAGATCACAATCAGCAAGGCGCGGTGAGTTAGACGATCAGTCAAAATAAGGAGTGCATGACATAACCAGAGTAGACCGCGAGTTATTGCTTAACCAGTTATCGGTAGCACACTCGGACATCTCCCAAATATGCTTTAGCAGACTGCAACAGTGCTCACAAGGTCAGTCCAGCTGATACAGGCTAACCGGCAGAGACAACAGTGATCGAATACCCAGAGTCCTTATGCATCTTCCATACAAAGAAGATAAAGATAAAGAAGCCTCCCATTAATCAGCAACAAACAGCCCCTGTGAAAACGACGAAAATTTGAAACACACTAAGTGTTCTCGCTATTCATATGTACACTTTGACAGAAGTACAACAAGCTGACGAGATGGCACAGTGCCTGCAAAAAAGGACGGAGACACGGTCAATGCACTCTCGTAAAACTAGTGCATAATAAGCTTAACGTAAAAAATTGCACGTCATACGGATGAGCTGTACCATTTCAATGCTACAACATAACCAAGGTGCTACCTGTAGAAGAACTAAGTACAACATTGCCATTTGCACGCTCAATATTGGTAGGTTTATAATCTGGCAGAATCTCCGGTCCGATATCCTCAGAACCACATTGTTCCCTCCATAGCACTGATCATAACAAAGTGAAGAAAAACGGGGGAGATCGAATTTCCCTGCCAAAAACCACCCGACGCGGAGAGCGCTCGATATAAACGTGTACAGATCCACATTCTGCGTTCACAATGGGTACGTAGCGACTCCAGCCAATTGACAAACGTCGTTGGGACTCTTCTGCAACGGAGGCAGCTCTAAAGAGCACTGGTTGTCTTCGGTTCAAAAATATCACGACCTCCGGCATAAAAAGAATGCCGATGTTCCACAATCTGTCATAAGGCGACGATACAACCGTGATAAAATCAGAAGTTTACCTGTTTTTTGTATATGGTTCTCTTAATGTTTCAGAAGCTGTTGCATTATGAGACACGTAAACATGTTGGCTGCGACAAAGACAAGACCAATAACTTTGATTGTCGGATGATGTTCTGACGACTTTGTTGAAGATGATGATAATGACTTTTAAGCACTGCTCACGGGGCACCTCTTGAGTTACATATTTCGAGCGAATGAGCGTGAGCCATTCAAACAACAGCTGGAGAAGAAAGGTCTGGCTGCAAAGCTTTGGTAAGAACAAAAAAAGATAGCTCCAAGGCCACGACGTGGGATAACTGAAAACGTCAGCACTAATCAACTGCCCTCCGTCATCCACAGCTGAACAGCTAAGTCCAATTGGATCATCCTTTAAAGCACTCAACTCATCTATCAAGTCACCGAGATAAGATGTAAATTCGAGCGTCACCTAGTCACATAAAGCCCCAATAACTCATTGTCGATAATCAGTGCAACTATGGACACGGATAAAAAGCACCTGAATACTCGCTGACGAAAATGCCACCCTCACCCCATTAGCATGCCCATTCACGTAAGTTTCGCTGACCCCGTATTTCAGTATGTGAAATTTCGGTGCCGGGGGAACAAGTCAACGACTAGCACATTAACCAAGTCTTAGCTGCAGCGCTCATGGGAAACAGACCTAATCGCAACAGGCTCACATGACTACTGGAGATTCTGCCGAGTGCTTGTTTGGAACAAGTCACCGTTGTGATCTGAGCAGTCTGAACGTCAGCGGTGCTGGGGAGGCGTTTCGCCAACCCCTCTCGCTCAATTTCCAGCTGATTGGCTGATGGGTGCAGGTAGATAATCTCTGAGAAAAAAAGGTAAAACAACGCGGACACGGACAATGGCATGGTCTGAGGCAGGGCGGTTAACCCAAGTTAAATGACAATCCTTGACGGAGTGGCACCATCAGTAGTTGATGTGAATGCTTTCAACTGGTGTTCATGGTTGAAGTGCACAAAGCTGTCTTCAAGTGGAACATAACCGTCTATTGTGATGGAAAGCGCAACTCGATGAACAGATTTTGTCAGGTGCGCACAAATGTAACGGTCAATCGCTAACATAAGCGCGCTCAGTCGAAAAACCGAACACATCACCCAGTCGGTTCCCTTCTGGAGTTAGACGGTCAAGTTGTGCATTTATACCACCAGTAGGTGCAACGAAGTCCGAGTGTGTAGTTCACCTCTGAAGGTCAAGGAGGACACAGCATAGGACGTTCTCGGTAGTATCTAAGCTACTGGATGTTAGCAGAAACGACCAATTTTCTTGGTCTGCATTAGGTGAATTTGACCGACGGCACATGGACGGTTATTCACATGGGTCCGATTGAGTACGCTTTGCTCTGTGTTAGAGCTCAGTGCGAATCTCATTCCGGCTTGACTGGAAGATTAGGCCACATCGACCCTGAGAGATAATCGCTCATTCAAACCACTATCAAAGGGAGAATTCAAGTGGGTAGCAGCTTTGGGGCAATTTACGCACGTTTCTGAGACAGTATGCATTCAGTACCATACTAGATAGGCTTCACCAGAGCAGTCTGATGAAATGTTTACCGGAGGGTGCAAACATTGAAAATACGGATAAATATAGCAACTGCTTTGACATTAGCAAATAAAACTAGAGACGGGAGAAGAAGCGAAAATGAGCGGACATGTCAGCTACAGAATTGATAGTTGGGGATATATCTCAGCCGACTATACCACAGAAACAGCTACGGTTTGGAGAACCCACATGAAAATCTCTGGCACAAAAGCCTGGCTGCAAGTCGACGGGATATAGAGGTTTCTTGGAGGATCTACCAGAGGTCGACTATGCAAAAGTCCAACTCATTTGCAGAGGGGCTAGCTCAGCCCGAGAGGCGACAAGTACAGTGTTGACATGATTCCGATTACTGCTGCGCGCAGTAGCTATCTTCAAAACTTCTAAGAAGTATAGTTAGTTTTTTAATTGCATTGAAAAGTACACCGGCGGTCAGCATCAACCTTTGGATGATAGAACCCTTTGTTAAAAGACAGCATGTGCAACCCCCTTCTCCACTATTCGAAAGATATTAATGTTGCAACTGTAAAAACAGTTCCTCCGCACACTGATAAGTCCGATCCTCAGTACTTAACAGAGACTGGCTTGCTTTCATTTACGATTCGAAGACGCATTTGCAAGGTTCACTGAGTTTATTTGAGTCATAACTGGAGTCCTGATAATCACTTGCGTTTCATCGATTCAGTAAAGTTCGGGAGGCACAGGGGAAGAACAAGAAGGGATTCGTACCGGGTGAAGATATATTGATCACATTTTCACGCTTCATCAAATTCTGAAGCAGCGCCATGCATGCTGCCAGCCGACAACGGTCGTTTTTCTCGACCACAAAAGTGTTTGATTTAATGGATCGACCCATTCTTTAAGTCTTCTAAATGCAAGAATGTGCAGAACAAGAGTGTCAGCATATTGTTGACGCTTTGGTCTTATACTTCGGCACAGGCTAGGGTTTACAGTATAGTGTCAGCATCATGAGCGATGTAAATTAATAGTGACCACAGTCAACATCGCCATTATACCATTTACTACACATACTTCAGCTCTGAAGGCAGTCCGGTGGGGCTTCGACCCAAGCAGCGAATGATTTTTCACTCCCCGTCAAATTTTACGGCAACGTTCTACATACCGCCGGCCAACACGACTAAAAATACATGTACATACTGTCGATGCTTCGTTCCCATAAATCAGTTCAGGCTAGGGTTCACGACAAACCATGGCAGCTTCAGCACCAACTGCAATGTAGATCAAGACTGCCCACATTCAACACCGTCAATAACTTTTGTCATAGACGAACTAACGGAGGAGTGTCTACGGAACGCATCAGATGCCGCCGTGGTTCCCCTACCTGGTGCAGGAGTGACTTATCTAGATTACGCTCCTGTTGCGCTTTGACAATTCTCAAGAAGCAAAGACAATGCTAAACACTACTGCACACTATGCTACACTTCCGAATGCACTTTGTAGCCCAAAATGCAAAGAGATTTCACAAAGCTGTAGCAATTTCGAAGATCCAAGGTCGGATAAGGAGGCCATAGAAGCTGCCGACCAATCTGTGACCGTACAAAGTTGCATCAGTAGCGGCGAAGGCACAGACAATGAAATAGAAGCCCGTGTCTCTAAGAATTGACCAGCAATCCCCTATCAAGTATATCTCTGAAGACAGAGTCATATACATAAAACCACCGTGAGGGCTGTGCCACTTTATGGCCACGAAACCTGGCCGCTCAGAGACGTGAACCGTCTTCACGCATTTGACCATCGACGACTGTACGCGATCAACCGCATCACAAAGCACCAACGGATGAGAAACGAAGAGGTTAGGGAGCAGGCATTCGGTGGTGATTGTCAAGCAACTTATTTTGTTCAATCCCTACATTTGTATAAACTTAGACGCTCATGCCAGGTACGTAAGATGTATATTACACCCAACACTCATACCGATACCCCGGCCGACTGGCCTAATGTCTTAAGGTAGACATATGATAACCCGACGAGGATGAATGAAGCTCTCCACCGAGAGAGCTAGTCACTGAAGGTGCGACCCGTCACCTAGACTGGGGCAATTGTCTTCGCAGAATTGGTGGCTGTGGACATTAGATGTGAGGGTGGCTAACCGGGCTCGATGGAATGAACGTTGTCGTTGTTTGACCGATCGCTCCTAACAATGGAAAATCTATAAAGCCGTAAGTAATCCGTCTAGCTGATAACTCATAGGTGGGCTATTTGTTTATAATTTATGGTCACCTTAATGTAGAATAGTTTAAGTTGAGACAGTTATTTCTCGGTACTTAGTTATTTTTCCCTTCTTGGCTGACACCTGCTCTTCTCCTTATGTCTGTGCGGTAGTCAGCCACCAGCGCGAACCACAGTAGTGTGATGTACAACCTGCGTGCAACAGTTCATCTGATTAGTCTTCTTTGTCTTGTTCAAGATGGTCGTTTGTGAACGAACCGAAACCCTAGTCAGTGTGAGTTCCCGAAACAAAATAACATTCCAGCCCACCACGACGTCCAGGTAGCAAAAGCGGTAAGCAGATAGTTTCGCCACGAAAAAAATCACGTCTCTGAACCACAGAACAAAACAGATCATATACAGGCATTATACAAATGATCCGAAAAGTCGTTATTTGGGTTGCAGCCGACTGCCATAAGTGGGTTTCGGTAGGTTTTAAGTGCACCTGTCGGATTACGTGGGCTTACTTAAGCGCAGTCAACGGAGTGACTCTTATTAGCTCACTGTACCGCGGGAGGAAAGGATGAATGTGATCAGCTTTTTTATACAGTGCATCAGCTAGTAGTGTAAAACGATTTCGTGAGCACCGAACGCTGATACAGATATTCCTTTATAGTCGTGGCGTGTGAATAAGCGCCGAGACCTTGAAAGTGGCAATCGGTCACATCAGTACTATTTAGACAATCACTTGTGTTAAGAAATTCAGAAAATGCCCATCCGAAGCGAATCGACAAACGGGACGAATCAGTATATCAAAAGTCTTATTATTTCCGATGCTGGCAAAATTAGTAAAACTGAGGGCGAAGAGAATAAAACGTATCTGACGGAACAGTAAACAGCAGCGGCTCAAACGCCTGACATGATGAACAGGTAACGTTTAGTTATTTGCCGTTCCCATCAACACTGTTCAACTAACAATCACTGGCTGATTAGTCAAGTCAGACTTGGGGTGGTAAAATTATCTCAAACCTATTGCGCGACCTAACAGTGTATTCTCGCGGCACAGTAATTCTGATCAAGTCTATTCTATGAAAACAACGTGTATAAAAAAATACGGTAACTTGCACTCTAACAGACGTTCACCTTATTGGTCTGTTTGCATAAGAGTGGTCGCCTAAGACAACACGTCATAACCCTCCAAAAAGTTGCCATTTTCACACAATGGTCAGTTTTAGTACGTCAAACACCCGTGATCTATTGCGACAGACCCGGTGCTTGAAAAAACCTCAGAAGAAATTCCCTTGATAGTCAACTGTTGTACACAAACGAACGCAGACCAATGGACAAGCGTCTAAAGCCGATTCAGTTCATACCTTCGATGTAGCAACCGTGGAGTAACGTAGCAGACGCTCGTGTTGTGCACAAACCATTTAAACTTCAGAAAGGTGGTAATGTGTCGCCTAGACCGGTAAAAGGCACCTGTCTCATTTTTCCCCGTTCACTAAAATAGTCCGCCATGACCCTTTGTTGGGTCGCGCACTCGCAAATCATTCCCCCAAGTAACGTATAACAATATACAACACATATAGTGATAATAGTAATAGAAGACATCAATAACAGTTATAAGAGTAATAAATCCATTGATAATAAAGTAAATACACAATAAAATCAGTGATGTTGAAAAAAAACCCACAAACATTGGCGAGAGAAAGCCCATGCCATGTTGAAATCCTCTAGACACGCGCCTTAAGGGTAGGTTACTGCAACGACCCATCATTTCCAAACAGTGGTCGCTGACTAAATCGAGTTGGGAAGACACACGTGCCAAGTTACAAGAAAAAACGGGATCAGCAGGCAAATGGGTTCTTTTCCACATACGCACCCACAAATGGATAAATAAACGGATGAAATGGAACCTGTGGAGCGTCATGATTTAGAAAGAATACGCAATAAATATACTGAACAACAGCAACAGAATGTAAGCAGACGACTTACGTGCGCCTCTTGATGCAATTCTTCAAACTCTTCTGAAAACCCATGCGATCCGCTTCCTTGGCCATTTTCCTGTTCCAACTGCCTGATACGTTGGTCGATAGTAGAAACATTGAATCGAGTGGTATTGAAAGGCTAGACACATGAGAAATACGGTTAACATAAAACAGTATGATCATACAGTTGGGCAGGCGGGAACTGACAGTGTCGTACGGGACAAACCGGTGAGGATACGGAGGTGAACAGGTGGCGTTAATTCGATTAAGAAAGTCGAACGAAATACAACAAAATACAAACAGGCACACATTATATACTGGATATGCAAAAATAAATTCGGTCGGTCATTGCTCAGACAGTGTACCTGCAATAAGGAAACGGCCACTATCAAAGACTAGCGCACCCCAGGAATTACATTCAGAAATAGGCCAGACAAGACACAGCCATGTCTCATGACGATTTCCAAATGTTGTTGAACAGAACCGATGGAAGGGTAAAACAGAGGCTCTGATCTCAAAAACAACGACGGCTTTCGTCAACCTAGGTCAGCTCTGACGATCGAACAGTGTCACTCCTTGACTGTGAAACACAGCCAAATGGAATAGGAAACGCGAATCGTCTCAGGACGTACGATTAGCGAAGTCTGCACTCAAATGTGACACCAGTGTGCGGATAATGACAGTTGAGAGAGAATATCTCGTAGAGGTTCAAGGGAACCCTATTGCCTGATCTTAAAAAAGACAAAATTAATTGTGGTGCAGTTGGAATGCCAACTAATCCTCCACCAAAATAAGCGCACCTTCTCGATACAACTGCTAACTGACATTAGGGCGCCGTGTACAAATGACAAGTTACCGTAGAGAAATCAAAAGCATAGTTACAAACCTTCTCAGTTGTCTCTCCCTACAAAACACTCACAAACAAATAGTCCACGTCAAATAAAAATGTTAGATGTGGGACAGTTTTGATACATTCTGACAATTGAAAAAAGTATCATTTAGACGGAACTAGCCAAGGCGTCTTCTGCCCAGTTCCAACAGTGTCTTCACGCAAGGTGATTTTGTGAAGGAACAGTCATGGATAGGACAAGACTCGAACGAAAGTATACTTGGCAGTTCATATAAGTGTGGGCTTTGTGTGCGTTGGTTAAAAACTATTCAGCCGCTTCAATGCTGAAAGACCTTTGCGATGTTTAGGCAATTTTCTCGCAACACTCTTCGTTTCTCAGACATCTTGTTTCGTACCGAGCGGTGGCCTTACGTATCCCTGAATATCACGTACATCTGCTTAACAATGCCTCGTTTGTTCGTGACGAACACCCGTGATCTTTCATCAGTTCCCATTATCACGATGCACTTATTCGTTCTGTCAATTTGATGCCTTCCAATGGGGTGTGGCTGTGATGGTTTGCTTGATAATTACAACAGTGGTGTGTAACATTGATTTCAGCTGGTTTTCATTCCCTTCAGAGGACAGAGAACTGGTTGAGTCCGTCGACCGCGTTTTTGAACCAACCTTTAATTTCCGTCGTTAAAATCTTCTCGTAAGAAAGACGAAGTTTTATTATAAAACATAATGCTTCTGGATGTTTTGGGTTGAGTAAAAGAGTAGACCAGTTTACGATTTCTTATGCAGTTATCGTAAGTGGTATACACGGAGAATAAACCGATCTGTGGATATTAGGGCCAGTGGACACTTAGGAAGTCGGCTGTAGAGAAAATGGTCGAACTGAAAAAACCAACTGATTCACAAAACAGAAATCCACTCTCTTCAACAGTTAAGCAAAGGCTCCAGACAAACCGAACAGTAAACGTCACCAACATACTTAGTTTTATTCCAAATCAGGAACACACATACTAAAACATGCTCAGAGGTTATCGTACAAATGGATTCAACGGTTTTTTTGCTAACGGACAGTGTACGTTGACGGTCTAGCTGCCATGGTGGCTGAGGACGGTGCAGTGATGAAGAATTGATAACCAGCGGCTACTTGCGTGTGCACAATTTCTATGACTTCAGCTGTCTCCATTAGAATACAGTTACATGTACGGGTGTGTTCAGATAGTACGAAATGCCGACCCGGAATACATCGAACGAATTACCATTTTTGATTATTGTGTCAACGTTGTTGAGACGAACAAGTTGTTTCAAGCATACGGACTAAGAACCAAGAGATTGTACAAGCGAACGTTTCTCTTGTAACTAGCAGCGGAAGTAATGTGCAATGAAGGAAGCTAAACATCACCCAGAATAAAAGTAGTCAATGCTGTCTACAAAATCATAATGCACATAAACATATGTAAGTAGAACTGGCCCCAAATGTGGAGGTTCGGTGAAGGAAAGCAATAGCATACAATCACTGATGAAACGCACAGTCGAGACTTCTAGTTTACATAGACCCATTGTACAGTCCCAGCAGGGTGGTGACCTCAATAAGCATTTTTAGCACGACTCAGCTCCAAGGTCAAATCCAAACAGAGAGAAGGGTAGCGCATGCCATACATCAAATTAATCAGGAGCAAAGGCTAAAAACAATTCTTGGGAATATTAGTAGCGATCGGACGCTACCGGAGCTGCCATAAACAAGCAGGCCACCACTGGACTGACTCCATACAAGCTATCACAGCATTCCGTTTCCGTATGCTGCGAGAATTTCTGGGCAGCGGGATTCAATGCTAGCGAGACACTTTCTAGATCACCCCCGAAGCTTACAATCTAGCAGCCCCTGAAAGCAAATTCGACTTGGCCATGACGATTGATTGAGGAACCAGTAATGATGACCACGTGATGTTTATAATGTGGTTACTAGCCTAATCATACGGTTACTCGGTGTCCTATTAGGGAGACGAATGCTGAATCAAATGGTCAATCTATACCGAAGTCAAACCTGCGATGGCACCGCATGATAGACCTATCCTACGAATACCTATCCGCGAATATGTCACTAAATTCCAATTTAGAATGTTGACTTCTCAGAAGGGAAATCTTTGGCCCTATGTATATGTACAAATATTAGAATTATCCACATGCACCCACTGTTTTTGGTTTTGTTGCTCTTATTGCCACTTGTCCCAAGAGCAACAAACGCAGTAGCGGGTGAACTTTTTTCATAAAAACGTAGGAACAAACCCGTAACGAATGTTACTGCCTATGAGAGATTTCCCGGTCTAAAAGCCTCAAGATTCAATGGGGTGTCTAGCATTGTCCTAACGTTCTAGCAATGCCACTGTTCAGCCCGCAGGTGACCTGGCAGCAAACGTTGGTTTGCGAAGCAAAAGCTGGAAACATACAACTACCTTTGCGTCCATCATCAAGCCATTAACCCCAAGTACAACAAAGTTACACTATTCAATAGTAGTGAAGGAAAAGAAACAAATTTCCATTACAGCAAAGCGCACAATGCGGACACTGTAGACTTGAAAATAGATAGGTAGTTAAAGATGTAACGACGTTTAAAACTAGCGGGATCCCGTTTGCATGAAAGTAATCAGCTTTTTGCCTATTTCCAACGGTCTCTAAATCTCGTCGATTCATTGCACAGATGTGTTGTTTAATGTCTCCTACAGAGTTCGTATCGATTGCAAGAGGAAAAGGGGACAACCGGATATGTTCTCCAGAACAGTGTCGCTAGTGTCAAAACATAACAAAGACCGACGATTCACACTGCCAGGTGGTGAACATCACCTAACTGAACTATCGGCTAATCAGAGAACGCCATATAACGCCACGAGGGCGTTTACGTTGAAGCCCAAGTAATCGGCGAACAGCGATTGTTCGCACCGTTTCGACGACCATCAGTGAAAACCATAAGAGATATTTCACGTAGAAGGCAGTCAGTGGGACAAAAAAGATAGCCTGCGACTCCGCACAACACACCAGTGTATTGGGTCTCACAGAGCTTACGCTACAGTTGACAGTTTTGGAGCCACAGTTACTGAGCACAAAGGGCAGGGCTTCAGCAGTCAAAACAAGTCGCCTAAAATATAAAGGGAAGGTTGACATCACCCAGACAGTACAGACCAAATGAGAAGAATTCACGGTTATGGCCCTCGAGTCATTGCAGTCTTACTAGTATACGTTTGCTTTTCGTTATCAATCCGAAGAATGACCCTCCGAATAGCGGTGATTGACTGAGGTGGCGATTTTTACATGAGTCGTCTCTCACAGCTTCGCCATATTGCAAAAAATGGTTGGACATTCCAGCCAGTCTATAATGAGGACAGTACACTTGACATACACGTCTGATTCGTGTCTGTTGAGTAGTGTAAATAGCCTAACTCATTTTTTACACCTACTTTGTACATTTGACATTAATCCGTACGATAACCATCCTCTGGGCACATATGATAATCAGCCTCGGTGTCGGTCAAGAAGTGTGCTTTTACTCGGCCACCTCAACGGGAAACGAGAGAGGCAGCATCATTAAATGAGCCATCTGACTTGCCGGGTGTAATCTTCTGCTATTCCAATGCAGCCAGTCTGACGCAACCAACTAGTAACGTTAGCAATAGGCTAATCCAAACGCCAACCTGAGACACACACTGAGAGTGTCATCCCGGCCTCCAGAAGGCGAGGGCAAAAGAATCACCGCGATACGGTGAAAGCAAGAATGATTTTCTCCTTGTTAATTCGTTGACGTTTGTTACACGCTGAGGGCTACTGCAGTGTGTTTGATAGGCTATATTTTGGTTTCTATTCCGCACATATTCATTTAACATGTTTCCATCCACAGCCATATTTTCGCAGAATTTTTGGAACGAAAAACACCACTGATTTTTTTCTGAACCAACCAAACGAGTTTCAGATGTACACGAGTACTCCTAAGTCCCTCTAAGCTACAAATGTTACATGAATCCTATGACAGCAATAGGCCAGTAATTGGCAATAACGTTTAGCTACCATTTAATAGTAGAAGAAAAATCAACCTCTACTTTAGAGACAAAATAAATGGGGGATGGGGCTTCTTTTCCAGATCGTTTAAGCCTAAACAAACAATCGACAACCAGGTGTCTACTCCATGCAACTATACAACGACATCCGTAAGACTTCGACGGTCTCACTTAACTAACTTTCGTTAACTTACGGATAAATCAGATAACGATAGCACATATGACAACGAACGCCACTAGCCGCCATATTGTTGTGTTCCCAACCTGAAACCGGGGGGTTACGGCCATCCCAACCTCACACCACGCTAGTTACTCGACACCTACAACCTTCAGTCAAAGAGGTGGAGAAGCAGTAGTGTTTGATATAGTGAAAGAGTAGCATCCATAAAGCACGGCCTAGTTACCTAAATCTACGCAATGTTGTGGCCAAGTCGATAAACTTGATCGATCCTTATGATAAAAACCCGTTCCCTAACGTCTTGAATCCTCACTCTCTGATGCAATCCGATTCGTGTGGAGTAATCTAGACATTAACTGTCGAAGACAGAAATAAGCATTTTATATTTGATCTCTACACGTTATGTTGCATAGCTATGAAGTAAAAGAACAACCAGCCCCAATTTTATCTTCCGTCCGCATGCTCACCGGGATACAGCTTCAAGAGTAATAAAATCGCCCAACAACATCCGGAAATTCACATTCCAGTCTGGAACTAACGCTGACATCCCGTCTTTGGAGTAATACCTTTCAACCTGAAACCGCGAAGCACATCTCAGAAGATCGTACAGAATAATGAACATTATCTAACAAGACCTGTGTCACCGTGGAAGTTACAGTCACCAGTAAACTTGTTTCAATCCGTGCCGAGACAAAATAAGATCGTCGTTCTCGGGGCTAGTACGGTGAGAGAATGGACAGAATAGCAAGTGGAAGCAACTGAGTGCATAGAGGCAAGCAACCATAACTCGCGTTTGTATGAATGGAGCTTTGTATTCCCTGGTAACCTGGACATTATTTCAACCAGTTAATCAACTCCAATCGTCATGCTAGCATCAGACTGATGATTAGAAAACTGTCGGATTAGAGGAACTACAATTTAAAAACAGGAAGTCGAGGACTGAAAATAACGATACGTGGTCAGAACTGCTACATACCTCGCAAGCGTTTTTGAAAAAAAAAAACAACAGACAAAGGCATACTTGTTTCAGGGGAACGAGGCCGCCATTTTTCTCAACCATGGGTGTGTGATTGTAGAAATTGATCAGCTCTTTCAGACTTGAGAACTGGTGCCCGCCGCCCACGTCATACATTCCGTTAGACCTGCCTTGAATCATGATGTGTGCCACTTGCTCGCCCGTGAGAACTGACAACACATATGAGCCCGGACGATGGACAGATTCACGCACCAGAAAGCAACCGTAGGTGCCCTTTGCAAATAGCATTTTTTCCGCTTGTTTTCCAGTTATTCGACCATGAAACCATCTAGAAGATGGAAGAAGGTACATACGCATGGGCATAATCAGAGAGGAATGATCCTCACTACGAGCCAGTATTCCAAAGACTGCTCGTTTTGCCAGGTAGTTAATGGTTGGGTTCAACAGAATACAGACGTGTGACAGTCCGTGAACACGAGCATGCGATGATGAAAATGAGAAGATGGCAACCTATTAGGCGTGAACCACATATGGATGAACTCCACATAGATTTATACCCTGGTTCACAGGGTAGCATCACACCAGAGTGAAGTACTGTCACATTGTTATCAAGTCGTGGTAACACTAAAAGCGTGGCAGGTGACAAGCGCGAGCGTACACTTACGAATGCCACAGATCACACGAGTACGCCTTGTCACGTGATAGAACACGGTGCTGAAAGAATAGCACTCTGCCTCAATTTACACAGAACAGACAGGCGGGTCTACGCACAGTTACATATACATATAGTTATATACTGATACATGCAGTTACGCAGTTTTATATGCATACATATATGTATATATATGGCATGAGTGCTCCTACTAGAAGCGGTTTGACATCGAAATCAACCAGTACTTGAAATAAGAATGGTGAATGTGAGGCACTTGTCAAAAACTATTACAACTGGAACAATCGACGGTTACCCTGAAAGGTAGCCTGTGCTGACAACTCGTAAGTTAGGGCTCAGCACTACATCGTTCGTGACAGAAGTCCCCAATTAAGCTGAATCAGTAAGTGCACTGAACAATGAAAAAATCGTTGGGTCTATTTGAGCGAAGGGTCACACACGGAGGAAATTGTGTGAGAAATACGGAAACTAACCGTTCTTTCGTCGGATCCTCAGATACTAGTGGATACTTCAGAACAATGACGTCGCCATTTTTCTCCTTCAGCTGACCCTCATTTTCCATGTAGTATGTGACCAACTCGGAAAGGGTAGCGAACTTTTCACCACCATATAGATCGAGGAATTCTTCTGTGTTCTGGATACGAATATGAGTGACTTCATCTCCACGGCGAACCGAAAGTGTAAAACTTCCGGGAGTACTATGACTAGGACGAGCAAGAAAGCTACCACTAACGCCTTTGAGTAGCAGTAAGTTTTCGGCTTCTAGTCCAGTGAGATTGTGGTGAAACCATCTGTAAACGGGAAACGTCGACAATCATATATTCGTACTTAGCAAAATGTAAATAAGACGCCCAGTGTACCGGAGAGATCAATTAGTACGGCAAGTTAAAAGCAAGAAAACGTTAACCTTAGTCCGATAGCTCACTGAGTCCACAACCCTTTCCAGCTGTCTAAGGATGTGCGGGCAACTTTTCGGCATCTGCAAACAAACAGGAGTGCTTCAGAGTTGATAAAAATGTAGACCAAAACATCGGCAGATATCCATCGTATGACTACAGAGTTATACAGATCCATGACAACGACAGACCATAAATAACGTAACCATCAGTAACCAAAGCAATAGGGCACTGGCTGGAACTGATGTCAAACATCCATACGACTGGTTCGGTAGTAAAAGAGAAATAATGAACAGCACTATATTCAAAACTCCCACGCATTAAGTCAAAGGTTTAGCAGCAAGGAAAAGGGATATGTTGCAGTACGTTATGAATTATACTGAATACGCTAACAACATGTATATCAGCACCGGACCAAATGTAAAAAGAAAAAACCGCGGGATGAATTTAACAATCTCAACGTGCGTAACGCTTGATGAGCGAAAAAACAACCTAGAGGACAATGCAAGAACTTAATTGGCTAAAAAAATTTTACTGCACTTACAAATACGGTACCTACCCACTGAGTACAATAAATTGAACCCTTGGATAACCCGGACCCAGATCATGAGCGACTTATCAGAGTGGCGTTACCAGCAAGACAAGTGATGGATTATCATATGTAGAACGTATATGTTCAGTTGAAGGTAGACTTGACGTGAAAACCTCCACTCCATGGTCGAAATATCTCATGCCAATAATGATGTGGATCAGTGTGAGATTAACTATATCTTCGCACGCCCGCAGTCTGAAGGTCAATTGCATCTGTGTACACAGAGTAGATTTGCAGAGCGTTTGGTGGCTAAAGACATTTCTCTTAGGAGACGGATTTATGGTGTTTCGATGCATTTGTACTATTTGTTCCGAATCTAGGGTCAATCAGGAGACGTTCTGAGCTGAGTTATTAGTTCAATGTAGTTAATATCAACCGGTCGGGTTCATGTTCAATACGATTCGAGTAAAGCAGGATCCCAGTTGAAGAAATACTTGAAACCAGGTTATTACGTTCAGTGGTGAACAGTCTGCGTCCCAGATAAAAAACGGCAGATATCGTAGTCAATAACGCTGTGCACTATGCTTTCGCTGTCTACAGAGACATCTCGTCAACAACAATACAATTGGACGAGACAACACTGACCACTGTCAAGAGTGTCAAGCAAACTGCTTGTTACAGCAAAAGTCGCGGACTAACCTGCGGAGACAACAATGGTCGTCGGCCAGTCCCCTTTCTGAGAAGCAGCTTATGTATCGGGCTTTACGTGTGCATAGCGTATCTAAACGCCCGTTCCGACTTAGAATTCAAAATTAACACCGGCTAAATTTCTCCAAATTCGACCCAAGAAACATTTGGCAAAACTGTTGCGATAGCAGTGACCTAAAACACTCCAGTCAATATTGAAGTGACGACGCTTGCCTACGTGCCGTCGATTGAACCCACTTCCCATGTTTGAACAATTGGCCCCGAGAACAGAGACATTCGGGCAAATGGAATGTAGTGGTAATCGGATTCTCCCTCTAATAACAACATCGGCCGAAGATCGTCTATCAGATTATTGCGGAGTTGGTGTTGCTCAACAGCGCATCAAAAATGTCTCGAGAGCCCCCAAGGTCGTCCCTTCTCCTTGGGCTTCCCGAAGTGCATGTCTGAACGTGTCCATAAGGTGCTCTGCCCAGTCGCCGGAATGAGGGTGGTAAGATGATGATCGACGTGGTCGACGCCGTCCTGTTGATAGAACCTAACAAACATTGAGGAAGTAAATTACGCTCCATTGTCACTAACCAACGTGTTTAGGCATACAAATCTACCGAACAATCTCCGAAGTTGCAGGATAGCTGATCCTCTGGTCAGTTTGAGTGAGTGTCGTCGATAATCTGGAGTTCCTAACCGTGCATAGGTCCGAGAAAATCCGAGCGTACCCTTGGTCACGGAGCTGTAGGGGTCGTCCAACAATGAACCACCGCCTTTGGGAGTGCTTTGGACGCGCAGGCGCAACCGTGGCAGTATCTAACCAGTTGCTTCAACTGTTCGTCCACGTCAGGCCAATATAGGTCTAGGTGACCCATGTGAAGCTAACGGATCATGTTGGGTTTAATTACTGATAGGACGACGAAACGTTCTTCGCAGGGGATGCGTCCATCGAGAGTTGATGGTGCGGAACGTCTTCTGAAGAACTGTGCCAATTCGCCTAAAAGCCGTTTGCGGTTCTGATTGCATGATACCACCGACTGTAATGTCCCGTCTCGGTGGGTCGCTTCAGCAACTATCTAGGCGATGATCGGGGGCGTCCGGATGACTTCTGAGGACATTCAATTGACTCCAGTTTCAAAGGACACTGCTGCACCCATGGCTTCTACTGCATCCGGCTTTTGCGGGCCAATCAGGCGTGAGAAAGCGCAGCCCTGTCAAACGTTTGTTGTTTACATATACCCGATAACGGAGCAGCAGAATAGCAGCATCGTCACACATCATTGAAAGCAATTGGCTGCGCAGACCGGGATCTCTTTTTTTAGAACCGTGAACAGCGAGCAGCAACCAGTAATCCAACAGCAAAATATGGGTGACTGCAGCGTGTCCTGAGAGCACTTCACAGCAGAAATGGTGACAAGTGTCTCCTGTGCGATCTGTCCATGGCTCTCTGCTGACGATACAGATGGAGTAGCATGAGCGACTGCTTTTTAGAAATGATTCCATAGCCTGAGGCGTCCGATATGACCACGATTTAGTGAGTGGGACTAAAATGCATCAGCAACTTGTACAGGTTGAGCATAGTCTCTCTTTCTTCGAATGAGTTAATTTCAAGAGATTCTTCAACACTGTCCAAAAGGTGCATGGTGGGGAAAAACACTGTGACAGGTAGCAAGACCCAAGAGCGAATGAAGGGTGGATACGTCAGACGGTGACCGCATAGCAACAGTCTTAATTTTGTTCAGATCTGGCCATTACGACCGAGGATAAAGTACACATACTTGAATGAGCGTACTAAGAAAGTGTTCTCTTGACGAACACGGAACCCGTAATCGGCTGTTTCCAAGCGTTGTGTCAGCTCTGATTCATCGGGACCGGTCACAACCATGTCGTTGAAATAGTCGAGTGTACTTGGGACATCGGTCAGCATCGTTTACGTAATATGTCGTAAGACTGTCGGCACATTCTTCGCGGCAAATGGAAGATGCTGACACTCGAGCAGACTACGACGGGTGAAGGCAGTTAACAACTCGTTGGAATATTCTGTAACTTCCATCTGTAGATAGGCGTCCGCTGCATCCATCTTTCGAAACACAGCCCGCCTTCGCGGACATGTACGCCCAAACGGTGAACTTTGCTGCATGTTTCGTCGCACAGTATTCAAACAATATCTCTGGCGGTTATCCCCAAAGAATCGCCTTTGCTGTTCACGCATTCCACCACTGTGCGACCCTATCTCCAAGTCAACTTATTCGTCTGTGGGTGGTACGGGGATGTTCGTAAACACAGAATTCCCCAGCCCCTTAATAGTCCCTGCGCCACTCTAAAATGAACAGACTTTATTCATGAAGATATGTACAACTGTTCCACACATTTGATCTGCCATGGGAGTGGCTCCCACTCACCGTGTGAAATGTCCCATCGTTACCACCATACTATTTCCCTATGGGTCCACTGGGAGCGGACCAAAACTGCCCATGCTCAATGTATGCGTGGCCAGCAGTGTTACAATGGGTCGCATCGGTGGTGTCGACATCAAAGTTTTTCGATTACGTTGGCAGTTGGAGCATGTCCGGATGAATTCGGTTACATCTTCCCACATCATGGGCTAAAATATCTTTCTCTGCAGTAAATCAAACACGCACTCACACCGCGTGTGAACACAAGTGTGTGCATGTCAAATTACGCGTCGTTTCACATCAACTGGAATAAATGGCAGTCGTCCTTGTCTTAGCTTATAATACACCTCTATGAAAGCGACCACTTGACCGTTCTGTAAATGTAGTCCGGCACCATCATCATCATCATCAACAAAACAGCCATGAGCCTGACCAAAAGGTACTGTGGCTCGGGCCGCCGCTCACCTCAACAGTGACGTGGAATATCCTAGAAGGAAAGAGTACTACGAAGGACAAAAAAAGATTGAAGACTAAATGGAAGAACTAGAAATGGTATGGATACAGGTACGCCATTGACTGCGACACACCACCATCTCGGATAGCGTCTCTAACCAGCGGTTTCAGTGATCACGAGGACCCCAGCCAGGCAGGCGACGCCTGCCCACTTAGCTCAGTGGAGTAGTCAAGGTCTTCATATTTCGTTACCAAGTTGGTGCTTGACCGCCACGCAGTTTAACCCAATCGCTAGTGCCCTCAGTATATAATGCCCGGTA
>QNGE01000755.1:7710-19439 GCA_008508345.1 Paragonimus westermani
TGTGAGTAGTATGGTGCGACCGTCTATCTTCACTACAAAACAAAGCCCTGCTCGATACTTTGCTCTTCTCACGACTTCCGTAGGTGTTTGCAAGTAAACTATTGTGTTTATGATAAAGAGTGGTATTCAAGAGCTTTTCAGATTACGGGCTCGAGCACCAGCTGTACCGTCTGCTTTTACCGTTTTTTGAGAAACCCCACACTATCCAGCTTAATTGTGCCTCACCACATTACGTGGAATCCAAAAACAATGTGGTGTTGACAGATCACATTTCAGTGTTCAGGAATGCTGACTTTTTGCCATGTATGCGTTTAGCTGACAGTACGCTTCTCTCAACTTTTGGTGTTTCTCATTAGTTAAACTGTAGTGCTATTATTAATTGCTGACACCTTCGCTGTAACTGGTGTTCCATTGTTCTGTTAATAATTGAGTAGTCAGATCGCTTGTGTCTCAACAGTAACTACAAATCCTTGCCAATGTCGAGCCTATATGGGGCAAGCATATGGACTACAGAAGAGTTCTACAACAGTTAAACTCTTGTCTAGTGTTTCTTTCAAAAACTGACTGGAAAGTTTATCTGAATGCGAAGGCTGCGATCAAATAGGTGTTGTTCAAATTGAATTTAACTCATTCTCCGACTACTCATCAGTAAGTTATTACAAAGTCAAAATCTGCGTGATGATCAAGTTCGTTCCGGTTATTGGTCATCAGACTAGATGTCTAGGGCTAATATTAAATGCTGTTGCCAGGATGAAATTAACAGAGCAAAGAACGAGTTGAACTCAAGTTATCCACCTCATGACTGCAAATAAAGATGTTTCTACACGGTTGCATCACAGCCGTGATGCCAATAGAACCATTGCGGTTTGACTGACCACTGTATGGATTGTGGGTCACGGCAATCGCAGTGCCCGAATAAAACACTTATCGGAACACAGGAATAGGTTTTTCAGTCGATTCCTGATTGCCCGGGCCGTAACCAGAAGCTGGCATCTCACAGTTTTCAACCATCTCACCTCGACTCGGTAAGTCGAGCAGAAAGTAATGTGTGGGTTGATAGCATGGTTAAAATCGACGAGGCATGTCACAATCGTGCCAGTAATCGTAGCACTAGTGTTGATCCAGGCTGGATGGTGACTACGGGTACGTGCGAATAAGTGTATGGTCTTGCGACTTCTCAAGGACCGAGTAAGTCGGCATAGAGGGACAGAACCGGCATGAACAGATACGTTGTCTTTTGATCGTAAAATCCGTACTAGAGAATGGCCAAATCAGGTAGGCAGTTTGTTAGCGTAGAAAGTTCTGTTGACAACGCTACTGAGTACTCTAGTACTAGAAGTGTAGTATACACTAATCTTTTCTGTTAGCAACACCAGTAAGACAGAAATGTGATCGAAACTGGAGTCCTGCGTACACATTTGCATGACTATATAGGCCAGGCAATTTCTGAGGTTCGTTTTTTTTGTTTAGTGCAACAAAGCTTCTGAGTTGGTGAACCAGGTTATCTCAGATTTCTTTTTTGGATTGCACGTTGAACCAATCCATCGACAGGATGTCGAGTGATTTTGTCCTGGAAACCCAGTTGCCTGTTAAACGCCGCTTTCAATGTAAACATTACGGTAACATGTGTTGTGTTGAAAGTTACTAAGATATCCACACGATTAAAGTGTTCAACCACGAATGGGATGCCATCCAAGTATCACTAATACACACTGCGTTCATATACAGATACTCTCAAATGGTTATATTCAAGCTTCCCCATGAGGATGTTCTCAAACAACGACCCTATTGAGGATCCCTCCGACACATCATCAATCCACTGATGGAGTACCTTATTGTGTTTAAACTATACATTGTATGTCCACAAGCACAATGGTGTTTCAACCCTGCTGATGGCGCATAAACATCACAATACAGCTGTTTATTGAGTAAAATGGTTTCGGTTAAAGTTTGGTAATTTAGTCAGCCTGATACCCTACATAATCTTGACATTTTTATGATGTGACGATGGGGTGCATTTTTAGTCAAGTTGTTTGTCATATGCCTAACGCTACTTGAAATATCGCCTTGCAAGTTTAATGAGTTCTGTGATCTCGACCTGTCTCGGAAGTCCTAATCGCGGGGTTATCGATTGGAGTTAACAGGCAGTAACTGTGTCTCCTCTCGAGACGATCGGGCAACCTGAACATTGCTCACAAGCGAGAGTGGTTGAGCGTTCAGATTTGATGATTCGGTCGTGCCTAATGTGAGGTCAATGGCGCAGTGGTTAACACGGTTGCCTCATGATTGGAATGTCCGGAGTTCAAATCCCGGCCGTGGCAAGGATATGCACTACTGACGAGCTCTAATGAGAGCGAAACTCGAGTCTAGTGCTTCTTTTCGAAAGAGGCTGGCTGGAAAGTCTATCTGAATGCGAACGCTGCGATCAAATGTGAGTGATGGTCAACTTGAAAATGAACCAAATCCCCGACTACTCATCAGTACTTGATATTTCTTGTTATGCCTAAAGATTCTGGAGTCCCGATGAGTATGTACAACATGACCTCTCCGGCGAAACTAAAATTTTAAGTGCTGATATTTAAGAGAATCGTTTTGGCGAAATATTAGCGGACCAAAATGATACCTTCATTAGGTAACACCTTGTGAGCAACCGGCAACAATACTTGTTCATAAAGTTCCTTATTCTGAGCTCAGGTAAGCTATTTCCAAGGTTAATTTTATTTAGAACAGACAGAACGTGACTTAATTCGTTATTCTGGAAGACGCGGGTCATAGGCGAATATTACGAGGACGAATCAACACTCGGTTTGTGCGAATAATATCCGCAAAAGTGTATCATGGCAGAAATGAATCGATATATCAACATGATAAGTTGGTTCTTGAGTCCACTTTTTATGGGGGAGATCGGAAAGAGAGTTTTTGATTTTATGTTGTAACTCATTCAGCGACAGCTCTGTGCGAATTAGATCGGTAAACAGTAACAGTCGTGTTAGGTCATAACTGTTGATTTTATTCATGCATATTTGGCCTTAGAGAACAAGATGGCCTCTCAAATGAAACGTTAATCTATTTTCAACCTTTTGCATGAATATTAAAACAATTTACGCATCAGTTTCAAAATTAACATCATCAGAATCTCTAATCACCAGCTGATATTCCAGATTACCTCGATATCATTCCTCAACCTGCCTTGTATTCATAGTTCTCATAGCACTCGATTCCAAATGCAGCTTATCCACTGCTAATATATGCATGTTTTTGCACTGTTTGTTGTTCATATTTATAAGTCTTGTCAGTGGGTCACTGGTCTTTTAGAGGTAGTCAACTTGGGTGTAACAGTACTCACTTTTAGTGGGGCAATCCACTTGCCGACCTTACTTAAAATCCTACGAATATCATTCTACTTCACCTTCTTGTATGAACTAGCAGTTTTGCTTTTCCGTTCCATTACAGTTAGTTTTATCGGGTAAGAGACTCTGTTGCAAACATTTTGAGGATGACCTTTTTGACGAGTTTGCCGTAGCCACGTTTTGTTAATTCTTATATTGACTACCGTCAGTTCAAAGGTTAAAAGCCATGTAGAAGAATATACAGGTTACACAAGGACACATTTGTTCACTGATGGCTAACGTGGTTTAGTTTGTAATCTAAGTCTGCAGGCCTTAAGCAGCTGCGAAAATCTACGAGCCAAACAACGCATAAAGAGTAGGCGACTATGCATCGAGTCTCATTTCACGGGCAAAGTGACAGCTGGAACGGTTTTATATCAAGAATGACTCCAGTCCACCTCGCTTAATCGTTAGCACATCGCACCACAGGTATTAAAGCAGACGTTTTGTCATTTTATTAAGTTGTTTCAAAGAATACTTTATTTGAAATCGTTCACATGAAGGTGTTACAATGACGGATACGGATACTTCATAGACTGTTCCGATTTTATATATTAAATTTCAAATCACTTTTGTTCACAATGCACGCAGATATTCTGATCACTGATTGTTCGGTTGTTAACTTTGTTCTCTACTCTATAGCGGCGTCAATTCGTACTGCTTTCCTGTGTTTCAAGTGCCACTGTTTTGGCTACATTACCTGAGAGCGACAACGTAAGAAAACTAGACAGCTATTCTTTGCGCATAGTTGCTTTCCGCAAATTCGTAGTTCTTGTTAATGCCATCTGACTTTCCAACTAGTGGTTGGAGACTGCGTGGTAGGTGTTCTGCAAGGTTATTTATTAAAGAGTGAGGTCCATCGACTACTGATGGGAAAAAATGTTACTACTGGTCTGTAATGTGTGACTGCATTGTGTCACTTCTCACACTATGCCGTTTCTCCCAATTCGCTCATATGTTTGTTTAGTTCATTCTTGCAATATTCTCGTTTCCTATGATATCCTTCAAACATGTGCTGTTCCATATTAACTTCATAATCTGCCCATTAAATATGACCGCTCCTTGTGGGTGATGTTATTTTCCGATCCCTAAATTTTCAACTGGGCGTCCATTTCTGTTGCAGTATTATAAATTTTCAGTTATTTATATTTCACGATACCCGCTAGTTGTTAACTCACTTTCACCGCATGCTTTATTAACAATCGGCTGAACACATGAAATTGGCCTTTTCGATTTTATATTACTAACAAGTAGTGCGACTTGATTCGAACCAGCGACAGACACAGCATGCCTCAATGCGGCAAGCGCTCTACCAGCTGAGCTACGAAGCCACACCGGGAGCTCGGAAATTTCACATTTGGACTCTGTTACCCACTCGTCCCACTGTCTCATATGGAATCCACCAAATAATTTAGGGGATCGACTGCCTCGGCAGTTTCTGTTTATTTCTGAACGTCTGCATTCGATGAATTGTACAACTTTGTCTGGTCTAAAGACATTTCCGCTTAGGACAGGAAATTTCGCCAGTGAACTACACCGCCGAATTCTCACAACTGACCTTAAATGTGAATTAACAATCGGTTTCAGATATGCTTACAATGATTAGACTCAATGCAATTTATAGAAATCTTTCTGACTGAGGCCTCACTTACTCAAAGACATCTAAATTGAAAGTCATCCACAGTTAATCGCAGCTCGGCCAACTGTAAAATCTATGGGAATGTGACAGCCGCGATCAGATATGGGTGGTGTCCAACTTATATGGAAACCAAAATTCCTTACTTCTCATCAGTTTTTCAAAGTCGGTATTAATTAGAAGCAGGCAAACGAGAGGAGATATGAGCTTTGACATACCGTTCATGCACTCTGCAGTTATTCTTTGATTTCCGCCGATCGCGGTAAAATATTGGAAACGTCGTCCATTGGACTGTCGTCGATCTTTCATAACTCATTACCATACACGACGTGCTTCCTTGGCATATGTGTTCAGTGGAGCCGGGTTTTGGATAGTGGTAACTGCTGTTTAACCGTAAGGTAGAATCGTAGTTTGTGTGTTCGTTTATAGTCAAAAATGAATGTCTCAGAAGCGAATCCATGGTACTTTCTTTGTGTCAGTTTACTTTGACACAAAAAACATATTCACTGTGAAGAAATAGATTTCCAGAAAACGTGCTACGGCACAAAGGTGTTTTCACCGATATACTGTATGGTGTATTGACTGAATGAATGTTTCCTTCAGGTATATGTGCGAGCCAAATATAACAGATCTTATTTTCATAAAAATTCCCGGCAAAGTCATGAAATATAATTTATAGTGAACAATCTCATTTTCAGTGATTCATCATCAAACTAAATATATCACATTTACATCATTCTGGCTTATTCCGGCGCACTTCGAAATTATTATATCTCAACTTTCCATAAATTTCCTTGAGAATCCGCGATATTCTGATATATTTTTACTTGGGCTGTTAACCTTTGTATGCATACACAAAAATAGCACCCAAGATTGAAGCGTAAGGTGATGATATGAATGCAACACGGAAATGAGGTCAGTTTGGACAAAATGCCTGTTGTCGAAGACGTGCGGATTTCAATCAGATGTTCGTTTTCCACTTAGTCTGATAGTTTTTTGCATCCATATTGCCCACGTCGTACCAGAGAGTTGGGAACTTTAACATCATGTTAACTGAGTCTTTTAGGCAAACGATTGTCAGGTTTCTTTCGTTTGAAAATTTTCCTTCTGTCTAAATTTTTATAGACGACATGAATGTGTGTATGTAGTGTCCTCTTAGATGGTGAACTTACCACTGTACATCCCTGCGCCAAACGGCTGAATATGCTTTCGAAGGTGTAGATGTATGATATGAATATCTGCCTACTCTCCAGCACGAAGAGTTTACTAGCTCGTGAGAACAGATTCTCAAGCAGACTGTCAGAGACTGTTTGCCAACTTTCGATGCAGGCAAATATTCTTGTATTTTTTGTACTGGTATGTATTCCGCTGCATGAATTCATCAGAGAGAAATAAGTAGATATTCTATGCACGGAGTACGTGTTATACCAGTCAGTACTACCTGACCGCATCGTGAGTGACAGCCGTTGCTCGGGTTTCTCAATCTCGCAGATAGTCTATAATAAAAACCCAGTGAAATTAATGACGATCCCAACCAGAGAAGACGAGATTTCCTGGCAGCCATTTGGAAGCTGAGGACAAGCTGGGGGAGCACCTGTGTGTATCTGTAATGACGGACTGAGTTGTTCAATACCGGACCAATTGTTGTAAAGCTTTCGTTTCACGTACGCTGTAGCTAATAGCCAATGAGTAACGGTACCCTGTTGTAATATCGATATGGTTTCGTAAATACAAGTTTACCTGTGAATGTGCTTCATCTATCACTATTCACGTTCGTCCGACGGAAATTGCAGGCACATTCCATATGTCTGACACAGCAAATCAATAATTTATATGGAGCTGGTGCTCACTAAACACCCTATCTACATAGATGCGTTTGTGTTCGTGAGTTAATTCAGTGTACAAACGTCGAAATTAATGATGCGTAATTAAAGATGTACTCACATGCGCCGGTGGTCGTCAATTCATCCAGTTAACGTAGCCTGTCTGTAATGCTCGTCTGACAATTCGAAACGGTAATTCTTCCTTCAACCATACTTTTGTAAGGTAATGTTAAATTATTGGAGTAATTTTTCACATACTAACTGACTAGTTGGCGTCGTCTGAGATGACATGGGACTACGGGACTGCCCACATTTTTAGTTAGAAAATCTTTGGGACGTGACAATACCGCGGTCAGTAGTGAATCTGTGTCCATTAGGTTGGCTATTATCTACCACATATTTCCACTGTTCTGTCTGCCTATCTAATTTTCGTTGTCCCATTAAGACAGGAAATTAATTTCCTCTAATTTCTAATCAATGGAGCAACGGAAATGTGCTCGGGTGATACTCTGGAGAAGAAAAGAAGATTCACATTCAAAGTACTAGTTGAAAACAGCTATCCCGAACAGTTTGTTTTGTCGGCATATGTTAAGTGGCACAAAATTAGATAGTCCGCACACCGTGGAGAAAAAGTCTGTTTATATTCTACTGCCTTTCAAGGGTGTTAATGCCTCCGGGAATATAAGCAACGAACTTGGCGCAGCCCTGAGCAAGACCTAGTTTGTAGCAAAACTACGTGTCCAGTTCAATTCCATACAGATTTTGCGCTCTTATTTGAAAGATACATTACCTGTTCATGTTGCCTCTTACTGTGTAAATCATTTTGTTTGTTCCTGTGGAACTAGCTATGTAGGGTGCCCGACACGGCGAATATCCGAACGCATTCGGGAGCATCATCTGGTGTGGCTAACTCAGCGCTTGGAGGAATCTTGCTCGTCTTCTATCGCTGTGCACATAATGGTGTCCAACCCCTCAATCGATCTCAGTGACTTATTCCGTCCTATCTATCGCGCTCCGGGTTTGCACTCAAAGCATGTCAAAGAGCGTTTGCTGGGAGTCTGGGAAGTCATAGCAATCCGGTTACTCTCCTCCCACTATGTTTTCAAAAACGTTTCGTAAAAACACTGAATCTTCCATGACCCGGTGTTCACGTCCGGACCGAACAGATTGCGTAATCATAATCACTATTTCGACAGCTATCAATAATTTGTACAATCAACCTGATCCTTCCAAAACTGATAATGAACCGTTCGATCCTTTGCTTTACCTTTTCTCACAAATGAATAATCCATATAAATGTGTTATAATTAGCCTGATGATGAATCACCGAAAACAAGCTTGTACGCAACACGTTTTTTAAATTACAACTCAGTGATATTTTTATGTAATGTTCGTTAGTATTGAGATGAGTGCAGCTCACTCTGTGGATTGGGAGGTTGATCAACTTTTGAACGAGAATCGATCTATTGCCTACTCAGCCAGCTTTGATAATCCCGGTGATCCTGATAACAAATATGCGATGCTTGTAGTACACATACCATGCACATCGCTAAGTTCTTAAGACATAGTAGTCAGTACAACTGGTAGCAGCATCCACTGAATATTTGGCTTACCATTTGGTCCGTTTTGACATTGATATATTCGTCGAGGTTGGCATTCAGGTTGCAAACATTTCATCACCAAGCGAGATGACATCATCAGTGTGTAAGTGTTTCAGCGTACAGTTTTGAGCGTGGGGTTTGGTGAAGTTTGATGGATGCCCGCTCTTATACAGCAGAGTGAGTTGACCTACTGACTCGAATTCTGGTTGGTCGCTTTCCATCGTGATTAATAGGGAGAAGCCAATCAGACTCCAGCTCAAAGACTCCGGGGAACAACCAATCGGACATCGAATCAAAATTCGAGTGCAACAAAATCAACCAATGGCAAATCAGGTCAAAGGTCCACAACGACGGAAAGCGACCAACCAGAATTCGGGTCAGTGGGTCAACTCACTCTGCTGTATAAGAGCGGGCATCCATTGAACTTCACAAAACCCCACGCTCAACACTGTGCGCTGAAACACTTACACACTGATGATGTCACCTCGCTTGATGAAATGTTTGCAATCTAAATGCCAAGCTCAGCGAATATACCAATGTCAAAACGATCAACCAGAGCTACGAAGACCACCACCACTGTTTCAAACCATCAGAAATTCGGTCCATACCTACTTATTGGGATCCAGTGGAACTGGTTCTTCAGCAGGCGGCTATTTACGTGACTTCTGCAAACGGTCGATGCAACTTCTCGTACGATCAATGACCGTCATTCCGAATTGTGTGAACAAAATACGACCGCATACTGATCCCAATAAGTATGTATTGAACTGGTCTTCAGTACAGTTGAATTCCTTGCAAGTAGAAGCCTTAGCTTCGATTCCAGACTATAAAATACCATCATATAGGCCTAACCGTACTTACATTGAAGTCCGGTTTGAGAGCTTAATCGATCAGTTATCAGACCTTCAGCCAACTACTTCCAACAACCTAGGCTGGCTTAAGACCAAACTGACTGATACAGCTAACGGGTTTATCATGACCTCTATCAATGGCCCGTGTGCTCTCACAAAGCAACACCTGCAATCACTAAAAGAACTTGAATCAAAAAACGTATTAATACTGAAGCCAGACAAAGGCTCCGTGACAGTCATTTTAGATAAGGACGAATATGTGCAGAAGATGCTGCCAATACTACAGGACCGAACAAGGTTTCAGCAAATAGAAACCGTGGATGACGTCACCAAAATAGAAAGTCGCATAGCACGACATCTTCAACTCCTCTTACAACTGCGTCCAATCGGCTACAGGACGTACAAAGCTCTTAAACCGTGTGTGAATTTGAGACCGAAAACTGTTTGCCGTTTCTAGACATACTCATTAGTCACCGGGAGGATGGCTCCATCAAAAGAGACGTCTATAGGTCCGGTCAATACCTGAACTTCAGTAGTGTCACATCGGTTCATCACAAACGCGCACTAGTGGATACACTATTCACACAAGCAAGGCGAATCTGTACACAGGATAGTCTTGTGAAGGAATTAGACTTGATCACATCTATACTGCAATCAAATGGGTATCCAAAATGGTTCATAGAAAGACATAGCAGACCGAAACCACCTTCAGAACAGGAGGCCACAGTGAGAAAAAAGAAGGTTTATATAGAATTGCCTTTTGAAGGTGATTATAGCACTCACCAAACAACTCAAAGACTAGTGAATTCGATTAAACGAACATTTAACGCAGCGAAACTCTGTGTATTAGCCCAGACTAAGAAACTGCCTGCCCCTTCAATCAAAGGAGATCGGCCTGTCGGTGCCACCTCACATTGTGTTCACCAATTTACATGTAACTGCAAAGAAAGTTACATAGGCAGAACCGAGAGGTGCTTGATCTCCAGAGTGAAGGAACATTTGCCTAAATGGGTGCAGAGCTCTGTACTACAGAAGAGCGACAATATCGTTAAAACACGCAAGCAACCAGCGTCAGCAGTTGCTAGACACGTCTTGACCACTGGTCACGTTATCGACCCAATTTGTGCATTCAGAATCCTATTACGTCACTCCAACCCAAGATTCCTGCGTTTTGCCGAGGCGGTCACAATCAATCGACTGAAGCCGACCCTGTGTGTTCCGAAACAATTGCTCATAAACTTGACCCTTCCCTGGACTTAGTTACCTTTCCTAATTCCCCGATTGTCTATCCACCTCGCCTCCTAACTGCTCGATATAAAAAACCCGTCTCATGTTATTGCAAATTTGGTACTGACGAGTCAATACGAAGTGCTTGCATCTTCCAGTTTTCGTGTTCCAGCGGTTTTGTTCAAAATTCTGAAGGGACTGATCCGTTTCCCGTTTTTATCTTTGTTACCATGACCGATGTATTGATCTATAGAAAAACCTTACGGGAAAATTCACTGTCATCCTTGGCGATGTTTCAAAATGTGAGGAAATTTTTTTGAGCATAGGTCTGTTTGGGAACACGAAGCACTGGAGAGTAATGATGTTTGCGAATGATATGCGACCGTCTACCAGGGGATACAGCAATACAAACGAAAATTTAGATAGGCTCACGCTCATTTAACATAGCCATCTATCAAAATTGCCATCGCCCACGCGTAAAAATGACCTCATGCGTGGCATATTTTTGTGTTGTCCCCATTTCTGATTGGACTGCTTTTGTAGAAACAGCCTTGCCAATTAAACGTACTCCTGATCCCTAGGAGTTTCCCATCCGGTATATACTAGGGGCACCAAAACCCTGAGCTATGTGCACGCGGCCACTTTTGCACACTTATTTCAACGCAGTCCCTCATCAGGAAACATCAACATCATCATCATCATAAACAGTAATACATCACTGGTTCACGCTAATGCCTAACTGCCACACAACCATGAAGAACAAGCAAACCCTATATTGGAAGAGAGAAAGAAAGAAGGGGACGGGAAGGGACCTAACTACTGAAAGTAACTACGTCCATATTCAAACATTCAACATCAAGGTGCCTACGCATTGAGAACAAACGACCGAGCTGCAATTGAGAGTAAGGCATCATCAGCGAGACAGCTTCCTTACGGCTTTCACTGCCCCGCGTCATTAAATGCACTCACCTCACGGACAACTCGGCCGAACAACGACAACATTCACGCCACTGAGATCGATTAACCACCATCTCACCTAGAATCTCCAGCCACTGACTCTATGAGTCGTGAGGGCCCCACCCCGGGAGACGAACACGACCCATGGCGGCCAACCCCTTCGTGGACGACTTCATTTCCCTACGCCAGGTCATTATCTGACCACCTCGCACCTTACACCAGTCGGTCGCAGTGTCAGCGAACAG
>QNGE01000755.1:22263-75916 GCA_008508345.1 Paragonimus westermani
CATGGTTGTGTGTGGGCTGAGATACTGCCAGGACGCCCAGACCTAGACAGGAGAACGATTAGGGTTCTCAACCAAAGCCTTTGGCTCAATAGCCTGTATCGTAAGGCAGCGGGTATGTTGCGGTGTACCAGAAATGGTACTTTTTTCGGGAAGAGATGCCAACCATCTTCCAACCCCCAATTCGAAGGACCAGGAGACTGTGGTTTGTCAGACCTCTACCTGTTGGCCTGCCTGGTATGAGTAACTCTGTCCAGTTTAGCCCAAGAGGTCATCGAGATGCGCAAGCCGTCACACCACGTCAAAGGTCCAATCTCACCGTGACGGATCAGGAAACTGCACAACAACCTTGTTAAAATAGACTCAACAATGCTCTCCATTGAGCAACCCTTGAAAATTTGGTCGATGTATCGTAATTGCACTGTTGCTAAAACAGGGTTGCGTTGAATGGGCCAATTTGGTGAGTTCACTCACATTAACTTGGCCACTGGTGTTAGCAACGGACAAGTTTGTCAATTGATACGGACAACTTGATTAAAGGAAGTATGGAACTTTCTACTGTTTCGACAAGAAACAAACTTCGCCTCTTTGACTATCGTGGACTAAACCAACATGTCTTCTCCCTTTTTGAGGAGACTTCAACTGCAAATGAACTGGTATCTGAACCGGCTTATGCGGAATCCGTGACCGATTACAGATGGCTGTTTATATTCGGAATCAGAAGGAAAACCAAAGACTAGAACACCACACCAATGGCTAGGATATGTTCCAGGTTCACCAGAAAGTTGTGGAATCGAGAAGAGGCATAGTTTAATTATGACCTCACAGCTACAGAGTGAGCCGGCTGACTTGCCACTAGTGCTCTATAATTTAGTAGAACTCCAGAGTTCACGGCCTCCTCATTATTTGTAAAAACGGGCCATGAACAAAAAACGCTTGAGAGTCAACTAATTTTTAGATGGTCTGTAGCCATTTAGGATACCACATTTATTCTTGGTAAAGCCTCATTTTACACCAGGCGAGAAGGCCCACCTGAATACTTCGCGAGGTGAAGTTTTCTCACGACTCTGATCAGGTCTTGTCAGTCTGATACACCATCCCTCACTAGATTACATAACTACATCAAAAACATTTCAGCTTCTCATAAAAATTTCTTTAGGGTAATGGTGCACATAAAGTATTTAACTCAGTCCGTACAGAGCTTTGTACACCCTGGGTTTTATAACTGACCTGGGGTATTTTCATCCCGTATTCATTACGTTGGTTTTAATTCAAATTGTGGAGCGCACTTTGGTGTATTGTTCAACAGTCTGATTTGATTCCTATTGATTTGATTGTTACAGTTTGTCAACATGGATTTATGTATAACTGAAAATAAACACAGTTTCAAAGTAAGGGTTCTATATTCATCTGACGAACATTTGAATGTTTATTTCCAAAAAATGTCTACAGGAGTCCGAAGAACATATTTGATCCTTAAGTAATACATTACGATCGTGTGTGGAACTCTAAACAGTAGATCTGTCTTATGCTGTTCTTCTAGTATACAGAACAGTGGCGTTTGGTTCTTCGGCATGTTCGGAAGACCTGTTGCATATCAGATCGTATAAAACTGTGCACCTACTTTTAAGGTAAGCTTCCAAACTGTAATTGAGAAACGTGATGATTTTTATGCATACCAAACTATTTCCAGTTTTGTGGATTTTCCGGAATGTTGGCACAAGGTTTCACACCGAGAGAATTTGGCTTAAACTGACAGTATATCTGTTTGTTATATTGAATGCCACATACGATCGATTCATGCCACATTTGATTAAGATCACGTGGCATACGAATAGTCATAGTAGTCAATAATAGAGCAGATGTGAAAATAGATCGATGGGATAATCTTTCACGTTCTGCTCATTCCCGTTCTGTGGAACTGAGTGTGAAACTGACTGTCTAGCTTACAACTCCTAGAGCACATTCGACCGGCCATGAGCTAAGGTCCAGGGAGGGCAGAGAAGGGGATCGGAAGGTGTGCGACTTCGCTGTGGTACAGACAGAGGAAACGAGACGGGGGTTGATTGGGAATTGCTAGCGGGGGCCAATCAAAATCGAGATGGTGAGAGATGTTTGTTTCTCAATGTCAGAGACACGATTCCTTTGGAAAACTAGAAGATTGATTTTTTCTCAGGAAAGATTGGAGATTTCTATCGTTTGGAACTAACAGATGTAAGTGATCTCTTTAGGATACATTGCAGTTTGGATATGGCATAGCTAAGTTTTTTGAACATGTACTACATCAACTATTCATTTCGGTATCTTTTGGCGAACTTCAAACAACCCTGTTAAACAAAATTTTGAAACTAAATGAAAAGTTTTCTGTTTAGCATTGTTTGTCTTTTTTCTGGAGAGCTGGATATCTGCTAGTCGGTTCGTATTCGAAGTCACAATCTGAACTCCATCATACGCGTTCAGTTGATTTACGGTCCGGTTTGTTTAGTAGCTTGAAAAGTGTGTTCACTACAACTTTGAATCTGGATGTTTTCTCATTTTTCCATAAAAGTTGGGTGATGTGTTCTTTCGTTGTAAACAGTCTTGCGTTTCTGAGGTTCATGTACCGCCAGCAAGCCAAGTTAGCCAACGGCTTTGCAATCACACGTCATTTGACCTTTGGGATACGCCAATCCAACTGAGGTGGAGTATTTGTCTTCTCCAGTTGTTGTCGGATCGATGGAGTTCACAATGATAAGAAACTGAATATCATTAGCAATCGTCACAAATCTTGTTGGTTGAGATGAGCTGAACTAAACTAACCCACTTCATTCTGTAATCCAAATACACTCCAAAAGTTGGGAAGATTCAATGCAATCGTACAGAGTTAACATATCTTTCCCAATTTGCTCTCAACTTGAACCAAGACTCATCGCTACAAACCACATTGGCTCACATGCTAGGTGATCAAGTTAGAAGTCTCTCAGTTCACAACCATCGTAAACATCGAACAATTCCTCTCACTTTCAGAGCTTGAGCCATAAGACTGTATGAAATTGATCGCCTCACCAGTCTGATATTTAACATTAGCTACTGGAATAATACTGACATTCTTTCAGTACATTTTTCTTTAGCCTTTAAAACAGAAACGCATTCAATCAATCGAACCGATCAGTACTCACGATTCACATCAAACAACGTGACATTTCTCATGCAAGAGTATGTTGCTGGTCTTCATTCGTTGTTGGGACACAAAAGGGTGTAAAGTGAACTTGAACCAGGAAGGCCGAAAAGCATTTGGATGAGAGTTAACCTTAAAATCGTTATGTTTGCTACGAAGCATACGAAGGAGTTACGACAATGTGAATTGACTGCCAACTTCACCCTACAAAATTGGCGTCATTTGAACAGGTGACCTATAACGTAGGCAATCATGTCCAAATATGAAGAAAACTTACATACCATAACGTTTTACTGAGCTTGTAACACAACATTGGACAAACCAGCAACCGTTAATCTCAAGTAATTGCAGAGAAGGACAGTTAGGGGTGATTTGGTATGCACGATATCTAAATCTTCTCTCGTCACTCCGAATTACCGTCAGCAACATGCAGGGACCAAGCTTTGAGCACACTGCTGCTGATTTATTCGGAGGAGTGAATGTGGAAGAGACACAGTGACCCTGATGCACAGCATTCGATTTAAGCGGGCACTTCTTAGAATTAGATGCACGAAGTCGCCCTATAGCCTATTCGGTTTAGAATTGACTAATTGCATGCATTAAGAAGGGTTTTAGAAACAAAACAAAAATCGGTAAGCAATTTTGACAAACCTTTTGTTGAGCTGGTACATCTGATGTTTTACCTCATCCGTCTCAACCGGTTGTGTCAAAAATATTGAGCTCTGTTATTAATTTGCAATTTACTGGCTAAAACATAAAAGTCATATACAGAAGATGAACAACGAAGTTAGACATGGAGTCGGCAAACATACGTTCGCACCAAACACGATATAATCGTCACCATGACAAACCGATGGGTTATTTGCGACTATAACGCCAGCTGGTGAGTTCGGATCAATCGCAATATGTCTCGTTGCTGACTATGTCACTGTTTTGACATATGACGCACAGGTCGCTATTACAATAATGATTCAATTACTAATAAAAATCGGAACTGACTGAATACGCGTTACGATTATGAATTATTTCTGGGGCAACAGTATACCAAGCCTAACACGCGGAATGAATTAGGAATTTACTTGCAACTGAGCAGTTGCAAGTTACTCCAAAAATGAGGAAGAACCTGAAATTGAAGAAATTCCTCATAAATTCCGCTTTGGGGAAAATACTGTAGAAGAACAGACCGCCAAATATGTCTAAAAGTTAGGTAAGCCAGTACGGTAAGACGGTCCATCAAACCATTAGGAGAGATGACGAAAACGACATGTCCAAAACATTAAGTAAAACCACTCAGCCTTAAGGCTTTCATTGGTTTTGGATTAACGAAACGTTCAACCACTCTCTCACCCTTGAACTGTTGAGGTTTTTCACCCTGTTGCCCACGTCGGATAGACAGTCATTTTAGGGTTCATTGTAGCCAAACACAGCGAAGCTTCGAGACTGACCGATTAACTTTAACACAAGGTAAGCTCCATAAAAAGCGTTCAAAGCTTGGCAGTATATCCTCGTCCTCACTGTGGATTATCTGCCGAAGTTATTGATGCCGTAGGGCAACATTTAGCAGACGTTGGTTGAAGATTGTTGAGAGCAATGATCAGGTTGGTGACTCGGGTTTGTGATTTAGGTTTTCGGTTGTTCTGTGCACTTCGCATTTAGGATGCTAACAGCTTATCGTCAGTTGGCAACCTGAGTGTGTTTCCACTCTGATCCTCATGGACGGGGATCAAAGTAGTTGACCGAGTCTCTTGTTGGTGACTTTAAACATTAGGTTCTCTTTAACAACTTCATCGGTGCAGGAAGAAGACCGGTGCTGCAGTTCGTTAATATTTCGTCCACTGTCATTAGTAGTACACGTGAAATATGCAGGTTACATGGGACAAACGATTGAAGATAGAATATGGATACGCACACGTATTATATCACCACCACGACAAACCCTATGGGTTGCTTCAATCACTTTGTGCAAGTAAGGCCGACTGGTGGAGTCTGATCAACATACCTTTGCTAAGGACAGATAGCTTGGGGTTCAGATCGCATAACAATGTTTTGAACGAGTTAAGAAGGTAAACTTATCGACTTGTTATTATAAGGTGTTTAGCACTCGATAATGTAGGGTTTCCAACAACCTGTTAACTGGTTTGAAATTGTCGTCATCGACCGTTTCAGCTAGTTCGAGACGTATTCGGCTGCTGGCTGATGTACCCATCCCACGCATGAGGATGAGACATTACAGTAATCTGTCTACCATAAAGCAATATGGTGTGGGCAACATCACCGGTTTTACAGCTTTGCCACAATAGCATAAATCGTGGAAAATATTATCAAGCCTTGACTGATTTTTATGGATGGCAGAAAAAGCTTACCTTATGTTGCAGTTAGTCCGTTAGTCTCCAAGATTCTCTCTGTGTCTGACTAGCAGGAACCCTAAAGCGATTGTCTATCCATCGTAGACTACAAGGTGTAAACCTAACATCTTCCATCTAAAAAGAACTGTCTTGTTATTTTGTTCTCTCTAGTTTGTCTATTCTCTTTAAGTTTATTCTAATTCTTTGGACTACAACTCATTCTTTCTCTTTGTCCTTAATCAGTTGAGCGGTCAAAGGTTCAATTCCCACATGGTACGAACAGTAGTAATACAACTGAAAATGACCAGATCATTCTATGCACGTCAATTCACAATGCCTCTGTTGTGACTACCTGGTCGTTAGGAAATGTTTGTACCGAATTTGGCGTGTTCCGATGTGAACCGTCACTACACAGAAGGCGTCACCATACAAACTTTTTGACTGTATCACTAATAATGATTCCATCACTTTGACTTTCTATAGGCAAATGGAAAAACCCATGTAAACGATAAGTCATAGGATAATCTAGTGATTACTAACGGTCTAGTATTGAACATCTCAATCAGTTGAAGCTCACTGTTATTGTCACGTTGCATAGCTCATGCTTACTACAGTGACTGTCAAAGAGGTTAGTAGAAATTTACGCACTGAAACTTGTTACGCCATAGGCTCAATCCAGCTGATGGGGGTCTGAGTTTAGCAAGACATGATCAGATTTTAAAGATATCCAGCTCTTCTACAGCATAGAATTTTGACAACTGTGTTCATTACTCCTGAAGTAATTAACCCCTTCTTATAATCTTTCCTCGGGTCCAATTTTGTATTCATCCAGTTTTAGTTCAGGGAGGTAACACATACTGAAAAACTATATTTATTGTTGACAACTACCAAGGGTCAGCGAGATGCCATTCTTCCAATGCTTTAAGTTGCAGTGACGATGTTTGCTTTGCAAATGTCTTTAATCTCTTGTTGTGTCCAGGGTTGATGACTGTTTTCGTCCACTGCTCTATCGTTGATTGCACCGTTATGCAAACGATCCTTCAGAACCGCTTTCCAGATCTCCTTCGAACGTATACGTGTATTCATGAGGATGATTGCAAATGAAGTAATGCATCCATTGTTAGTCATTCACAATACAATCGGCGGCTCCACAGTGTTTTCCCCTATTCTATCGATCCATATTGACTTTGGTTTTTATGGCTATCCCATCAAGTTGACTCCTTCTTATATTGTTCCCTCTGAAATCTCACAATCTGGCTAGCTATTTACTCTCGCAGTTTTCTTGCTACCTATCTAGCCAGCATAATTTTTCAAATTCTAACCGTAAGATATGTCTTTTTTGCAAAATGTCCCACGAATCGAATGTGAGGGTCGGTTAGTCATTGCTCCATTTCCTGCCTATCGAATCCAGGGGCGTTTCGTGCGATGAAGTGTGTTCCGGTCAACCCCACTCCGAAGAGAGCAACTGAAATTACCTTGTATGTTTGCTGGTCCAGTTAACCTATCAAGGTTTGTGTATTAAATAATGCGAGTCTAATAACAATTTTTTTCTAGGGCACAAGCCTAAATCGCAACAGATTCAACTGAGACTAAACGTGGGACACGAATTACGGAAATACAACACAAACGTCCAGCCTTATAATTTCGAGGCTGTTCTGTTTTTCTATGATGGCGATTGAAACGTGTGTTACCGTTTCTTCCGTTTCTAATGCACCAAATTTTGTAGCAAAATGTTGGTTGCTCCTACATTCAACGTGTTTCTCATCCGAAATCAGTGTAGGCAGTCTACACGGTTTCCCATGTAGTGGCATGTGTGCTAGGTTGCTTGTGGTGCACCGCCGTTCGCTTGAAACGAAATATGTCCGTCTAGTCACATTAAGTCAACACAAGCGGTTGCAGCACTGTGAAGTCCAAGTACGAACTGATGTTAGTAGGAGTTACAAGTGGCCAAGATTATTGTTTGATTCAGCCCGGAGCAAAGGATTTCTTTCCCAGCACTTCGCGGCATGAAGATTGGTTGTTTTAGTGTGACTGGTAATGAACCGGCATTCGTACATGAGCACGTAGTCGATATGGGAAGGCAAGTGCACTTTCATGAAAATCGGCGGCCAGGGGAATAATCATATGCAATTGTCACTCCTAATTCACGAGGGCTGACAGCCCGCAATCTGTGGATTTTCTGGAACGGTATAAGTACTCATCTATATTTCATTATCTCCAATTAATTTTGACTCGTCTTTGTAACCATTTGTCACTTTCTACTTACCACCCGCAGGTTAACCACCTTTTGAATAATTGGGGTGATTTCAGATGAAGGGATGAATTTGTAAGATAGCTTTGAATGAGAAGTGGCGAGTAAACTTGGACTCTTCCGCGTAATACCATCAGAAAAATCAAGAGCATTGTAGTTATAATATTGTTTTCAACGTGTGATGATCTGTTTTTGCTGTGCATGCGTGCGGTGTACCAACTGGAATAATTCCGTTTTACCAGGGGTTTAAAGTTATGCGAGGCTACAATGTTTATTACGAAATCCCAGTAGCGATTGCATACTTCTCGTTGGCCGACAGATGATCCACTTTGGTTTCTGATTTTCGAGAACAGAACGGGTATTTTCAGCAAAAAGAAAGTTATCCATTCACATGAGAAGTACTTCTCATTTACGTTTCTACCAAATGTGACAACTTAGTTGATGGCGACATACGAATACTCGTGAATAGTTGAAAATTTTATTCGTTGCGTGACCTGTTCAGGTCTTTCCTAGAAGAGAAAGCGGGCATTTGAGTATTTTCAGTTTTGAGAGAGTTTGAACAACGGCTTACTTAATGTAATGCAACAGTGGATGCTAATCAACCGGTCCGAAATCACATCTTGAGTATACAGAAGTTGAACTGATACATGGTTATTGATGTATAGTTATCAATACTTGATTAGGAAACAACTTCATACTGTGGTGAATAGTCGACTTTCTCATACGTCAGTACATTAAAGTCGCCTCTAGCTAGACTCTGGTCAACTTTTGGAGGTAAAATTTCGGTTCTGTTGAAATTAGTAAATGTTGCGCAATGGTTTCAAGAACGCGACCGACCGAAATTAGAGAGATTGCAATATCAGTTTTGTCTGGGTGATCAGAATAACCTTCGACTGTACCTGACACGTGATACATGGTAAATGAATATGTGTGCTCCGAGTGTTTTTGGGGAGAGAATATAGCTTCAAAACTCAAGATCTGAGGAGTTCGACTTCAAACCTGTAAAATTTACGGTCACAGGTTCACGAGGAAGGATCGCCACATGTTGTGCTTGTAACGAGAAATCACACTCTTCTGCTAAACATTTTCCCGGGTTATGAACCATGATTTATGGAAAACACACGTTTGTTTGTTTTCACTTATATGTGTAAAACACACGACCTGTGAAATATCGTCCCAAGAAAAACAGCCTGGTTTATCTCACGATTTTGTTTTCCTTGTTCAACCTTCGGAGAACACTTATGTAGAGGTGCTATGAAGTTGCTTCAAATCATAGATGGCTTTATGTGCAAAAGCAGACTATGGTGTTTATATGTATCGCGAAGTAAACAGATGACACTTTTCCTATAAAACTGGATATTTTTCAGCGTTAGACTAAATATACTTCTGGTTGATTAGCTTATGGATGTTAGTACAGAGTCTCAATGTTCACATGGGATTATTCGTTTGGATTGATACAATATAGAGGTAGTCCGGTAGCTTGTACTGGGGTGAATGGATGGAACTACTGTCAGTGCTGATTGTGCGGTTTAGTTGTAATGACGGATAGTCAGATATTCATACTTTGGTCTAAGAACACTGATTTTTATCAATTTCCATCTAATTAATTCACTGATGACCTCTTTTGAGCCAGTTTTTCGTAACTATCACACCCTAACTTATTGATGGGTTGGATAAGCTGTGTCCTGAAAATCATTGGAAATCGCCTACTGCAAGTCACAATTTCTGAACAACACATCAGCGATCGATATTTACAAGTCATGGTTTTTCTTAATTATTACGGTGAATATCAGCTCACTAATGAGAGAGTGGCGAGCATTCTCACGAATTTACCTGCTAATTTTGATCGAGTTTGAGTGACGTGAAAATTTTTTAGCAACCACTCTTTCGAATAGCTTAGTACGCATTGTTTTGAGTACAAAAAACGTTTTCGTCAAAACTCCAGACAAACTTGTGGACAACCAGTAAATTGTTTCATTAGTGACGTTTCACTTTTGGCACTGAAGCTCCCTCAGACTAAAGTACCTTGTTTTCCGAATACCGACCGTCCTAACAAATAACTCATATGTCTGATGAGCAACATACTGAAACTAACAAAATATAATCACAATTCATTCACTCGATGACATCAATATGATGATCAAACACATTCAGCGTGACTGGTACACTTTAACATTATCATGTAGTCAGCAAAATAAGTGAGGGTAGCAGTCGTATTTTTATACGAAATTACAAGCACCTCTCAGTGTCTGTAACACTCGAATTCCGATGGGCAGTTTAATCATCTTTTTTCAAACAGAAGCATGATGTTCGCTTTTCACGCTCACGAAGGATCATCATCCTGGTGGAGAAAGGAAATTTTCACCGCCAGGATTTGAATCTGTTTTCTCTTGGGACGTCCTGACAATTCAGGCGCCACGTACCCCCACACCAGGCATGATTGTTTTATTCTACCTAAAGCTTGGAAACGTTGGTTTGTGAGTGCTGTTTGTGTTGGCCTGTTGCCAACTAGGGGATACAAAGTGATTGTTCTATCGGTCTACGAGTAAGATATGCATTTTTGAAGGGCTGCATAAAAATTGAAACTCGATTCCAGTGCTTGTTTTCTTGATAGGCTGGTTGAAATGTCTACGTAAATGTGAACGCCGGGATCAATTGTGGATACTTTCCAGTTTGGAGCAGTGGGATTCTACACTAAAATGATAGTGAAATCTGTTTAATTCGAAGTTCGTACACGGTGATTCGACTGTTCTAGTGGAGTGTGCCGCAACATGAGGATAACATAGATAAGTCAGACATTTATTTGCTTACATCACGTTGAACAGTTCGGTGCAACAAGAATAAGCTTTTATGTAGAGTTTAATGCTTAAGTCTTGAGTTGTTAATAGAGAAACACGTCACTAATAAGCCATGTTACCCGGTTCCCGATTTGTTGCATTTTAGCATTAGTTCCCGAATGAATGTGCGTGGATTTTTCAAAAACGTTTTAAGCAGTGAGCCTGATGCGGCCAACTCACAGACAACAACTGAGGTACCAAAAACAGGAGGTGCTTCCGGAATGACCAGCTTTTTATCCGGCACTTCACGGTTCTTGGATTCTGTACAAACAAAGAAGAACGGATTAATCAGTGATCTGTCTAATAAGCTGAGCTCGATTAAGCTACCCGGAGATCAAAGTGGCACGGGGACTCAGGGAAAAAAGCGAAAGAAACGTTTGGCATCTAACGGTCAGGAAGACAGTGGGGATGAAGAAAGTTCTGCGAGCGAATATGGAGACGATGGAGACCGTCCGATGTATGCGGAACAGCCACCTATGGAACGGCGTGTATCTGTAGACAGCGTGGCCAGTCTACCGGAAGATGAGGTGGATCAGTGGAAATCAGAAATCAGTAAACTCGTCAGTTATATATTTGAACAAAAGTGAGGTTTAGATTCTGGAATTAGTGCGCATATTATAAACAATTCCTGCGCCTTGTGCTGTTAAGGAACTTGTGGAATTGAAGCACAAACCTGGTTATATTTTTTTCACGTTCAGAGACGAGCTAAGGTTGGTAATTTTCATTGTAATCTGTTTCACTGGTGGATATATAAATCATCCTGATTGAGATGATCCCCATGGACTTGATGGCCTGACATATGCTTCTTTCTTTACGTCAAATGTTTTCGTTCATTTTCTTCAGCACACTGTTGATCTAGATGTTACCGACTTCTATAGTCCGGTACAAAATATTCACGACAAACTTGGTGCCTCTGTCAGTTATCGTTCTTCCACATTTGCATACAGATCTAGGGAAGTGGTCAATAGTTTCATTGCTCAAAATTATCGGTTGCCTGAAAAATATAAATTTTCCATTATATGCAGCGGCATATACTGGGTTTCCGTTGTTTATCCTCTTCGTCCACTATTCAATCGCTTGCTTCTCAAACTATTATTGTTTGCGCATTTGTCATCCTTCTCTTGATCTGCACTTGAGTGCGACCGAAGTAGGAGAAGCCTCTCAAAGATAACCGTAATTTCAGACCTAGTCCGAACTGTTGCTTTTGAATCAACCGTGACCTACTGGACTGCCTAGTTCAAAACAATGTGGCAGTAACCACTTGTTTTAGTTTGCTGTCAAGCTTAAATTGAACACTTATCATGTACTCCTGAAGGATGCGGTTGACAGTCGTCGCGTAACAGCGGAACGTAGGCCCGGATGATAAACTCTGTATACGGTTGATAAACGGTTGGGTTGGACTAACGTACGTCAGTAAAACCATATAGCTGCCTATATATATATAGTACAGCCGTCCAGCAGTCTGTGTCGTGACAGGGTTGTTTTTGTGACGATTCGCTGTAAAAGGATTTTTCATCAAAAGTTCTCAGCAACGTACGTTATTTTAGCAGTTAATTTGGTAATCATTCTACAATTTGGTCGACAAAAACAAAATAATCAAACTTTGTGGGTTTATGATTTTTGATATTTTTCTGATAAGTGTTATATTGAAAGCAGTCTTGTAGCAAGGGCACTAGAGACTGATTTCTGTTCCTTCTAGTGTCACTCAGATCGAAAGTAAACGGAAGGTGTGTAGTGATATATGACGGGAGAAACAGTATCGATTTGATGAATGAAATAGTGACGTAGTTTTCTGTGAGGAATTATGTTCCGCAAGATGTGCTGTGGAACAGTACGTGCAAGTTGCAGAGGTCACCGGTTTTGAAAACGCCTCTTTTATGTACTGGATGATGACGTGTTATCACAGTTCACTAACGAGAGAGAACGGAATTTCTCTTATTCAAAAACGACTTTGAAAATTGCGTACTACCAACTGAATGGCTGAAACCAAATCATTTTTCAAAACAAGTGTAAAATTTTCCGGAGTGTTTTATTATTCTTCCTCAATTTTTTCACATTTGAAGATTATCATCATCATCCACGACGTGACGACTTATGAATGCACTGTTGATGTATTATGCTATGTAACTTTGACCTGAACCAGTAAGCCGAAATAGAATGTGATGAACTAGCGATAATTGCAAAATGATTGTAATTCGTCGACTGAGCTAACAGAATATCTGTACATAATCTACAGTCTATGCAAAAGGAAGTGTTGCGCATAAGTTTCATTGATTCACCTGCAATATCCGCCATATCAGTTGTCAAATAAACTCAGAGGCTGTTAATTGCCCTTGAGTTTTATGCTCTGTTAAGTGCCTTTTCTTCAAGATATGTCAATGTTATCACGTCTGAAATTCGATGTTTGGCATTTTTGTTCATCCCTCAAGCATCGTACTTGTTTCTCCTCACCATTCCGCAATGGTGTTCGTAGATTTCGTAACACTAGATCGAATTTGCCGTAAAGTGTTTGTAATCTCCGTGTTGTTAGCAGAGTAGTGCGTCATTTCACAATGCTGTCACAGAACGATCTTTTATGCTATTGCTCGATCTCGTTTCCTGTGATAAGCTCGCCCACAGACATCTCCTTACCATGTCTTATGAGCTTCACCGAATGCGCATGTTCTGGCAACACCAAGCACTCCTTCACACTTATGTGTGTGTTCATAGCTGTTTATAGGGTGTCATTTCTTCATTCATTTTCCAGTTATCTGTAAAAAACATGCAAGGCAGTGAATGACCTGAATGAAGGATTAACCGGCAGACAGATTGAACGGTTTTTCTCTGTTTATTTGTTTTCCGTATTACACAATGAACTTAAAATGTCTGTTGAATAGTTCCTATAAACAGTGTGTATGCTGTCTGAATACTCACATATCCCTAGTGGATAAAGCAAACTGATACTGCTGTTATGTGTTTGGGAGTAGTCTGCTTACTGCTTCAGGTCGGTGGTTTTCATTGTCTATAGTTACAATGAAGGCTGGTTTTGACATGCAGTAATGTATCACTACACACTGATGTCCTTGTTTATTCACAGGCCAATCGGTTCGGAAATGAAAGCAAATTTTCAAAACTTTGTTACGGTAAGCTGATTGAATAGCAGTCGATGTTCATCAATAACATACTTTTGCCGAATGCTCTGTTCAAACATTCGTATCTCGAGGTCTGTCAGTGGCAGACGCCCTGTGGTATCTATTACAGTTGACAGATCAGGTTATTTGATACATTCATTCTGCATTTCACTGCCACGGAAACGCAGAGTGAAGGAGGAACAAAAGGGAAAGTAAGTTGCTACAATCAATATTATTAATCTGAATGATAGTTGCGGGCAACAAACTGCCTTGTATGCATGGCGGTCAACCGTTAAAAGTTCTCTTGTTAACTACCCTGTTTGTCTTCATTTATTCAAGCGTCCCCATTGAGGTTCACAGTGTAGAGGCTACGGTAACTAGATTTGATGCGCTTAATTATCCGTGTGTTAGGCATACCGTTTTTCCGGCCATTGAGCAGTTTTAGTAAAAACCACTAGGCTAGGACTGATTGTTGAGTGATTCTATGAAATGCACGTGTAGTTTCCTACATCACTGTCGAAGATGCATTTTGTGAAAGAATTTGTCCAGATGGCTGGTCTTGATAATGAAATCACCACAAGCGCACGCGGATAAGTCTGAGTTAATTATAAACATTTTTCAGAATACGAAATCTAGAGAACCATAAAGTGAACCTACACTCAAGATGACAGTTTCTCCAAATTAGACCTTGTTGTGCGTTACATGTGGTCTGCGCGCTTTGTATACACATATGGTGCTAAATCTACTGGCGATTTTAGATTTCTCGTTTCACCTCTAAGACTTCTGAGAAATGGACTGTGTTACTTTGTCATGGGTTTAGCGAACGCAGTTTGTACAATGAAATGATAAATATTCAACGGAACATTAAGTGATCAACCGTCAAACGGTTAGTCAATAGCGCTTCACTAACCGCTCGACACTAGGGTAATATGGGTTCGGTGCTTTCACGTTCTCAGCCTCATCTACTATAAAAAAAATGACTGGATTTCTAACCACCAAACGTACACGACCAAATCCAGAGCATGACTAAAATCATTCTAAGTGAACGAGGCTAAGTAGTTCGGTTCGTATTAAATTGTAACCGTCGAACGTTAAGGAGCTCCCTTCCAGTATATATTATTGATGTCATGTATGTAGGTATACATATATACATGTAGTAAAAAACACTGGGTTTCCATTTGGAACCAAAAAGAAAAAACAGCAAAGGGTTTGAACAGGTGAAAGACATAGATAAAAGCAAAACAACAGACAACGTAGCGTTAACCGAGAAAATGTGTTCGCGCCGAGTTTGCACAACGTGTGGTTTTGCTCTAACTGAGCTGTTTTCAATAAATAAAATATCTGGTAAGGATTACAGAAACGGTCACATGAACATTCACACCACTGAACTCGGTTTGTAGTTGTCCTCCATTGTTTCAGACCACCAACATCGTATCATTTGAACTTCTGCTGAGACGTCGAGTAAATCTAAAAGAGGTTAAGCTGTGCGTATTTGTTTTCTGTATCCTCAGGCCTTGTCGTAAGTTGACCGTCTCAAAGTTTTCAAGTCGAAACCAACAGCGCGATTACACATCCAGGTTATAACTAGACTCATGAGGTAGTGCTTAACATGGCCTATAAGATAGCCTACTCTATCGGGTTTGCAAAGTCTGTTTAACGGTGATGTTCCGTTGAACAGTCTGCTTTCTAGGACACTTAACCAGCACTGGACCATCTCTGTAGGGTGGTTGTGATGTGATGTAAACGCCTCAAAATAGTTATCCATGCAGAAGCTTTCTCCGTCTAAACTGAATCCGTCTCGTGGTATTTTTGTGAGATGGTACTTTGGACTTAGGCTCATTTTCTGATGGTAACTCTACGAGCATTGACTTGCTTAAATGAGGGATCTTGAGAGATGCGCTGAAACATTAGGGTGAATCAATAGAACCGCGGGAGAAGGACTAACGAAGAGCTTTCTGTGGATGTTTTCGGTGTCAAGCTTGGTTTGACGCATCCTGTTTGTATATCTTCACTGAACAATCTTTGCATTCAACCATTTACGTTTATTGTGTGATTAACTAATGAGAAAAGCACATACTTTGACACACAAAGACATTTAAAACCGAAACAAATGGACAAATATAAACGAAAATAAGTGTGCTCAAACTGATGCTCTACAAAACTCACATCGAGCCAAATTCTGCTTAACGTGAATTTTCAATGACAATTGGAATAGTTCGACATCACCAACGTCAACGACTACGTGCTTTCAATTTTATTCCACACTTGTCTGGTCTGTTAGGAAATTTTCTAACTTCATTACAGTACCCGGCGCCTAAGTTATAACAGCAATCGTAAATAATTCAGATGTGGCCATTAACTTCATAGAAACGTTGCAACACAAAGTATCTACTTTGGTTCATTGTCACTCACGTAAATCTTCTTTTCTGCTAAGTTTTACTGAACTTCGCTACCCGACATCTTTCAAATGAGCATTGCTTCTGCATAATATCGCCTAAAAATTAGTCCAGTTTGGCAATCATTTCACTTGGATGCCTCAATTCTAACTCCAAAGTTTCGAAAGGGTCCCTTTAACACTCTGCTCAATGTTATCAGGTGGGTGACACAAACTGGCCCAGCTTATTAACCGCTAGATTTAGGCGGTTCCAATTTGAAAGTACGGAGTGGGATTAAAATATTTAAACAGTCGAGCATATCGCTAGTCTTATCTTGCTGACCAGCAGCATACGCTATTCGGTTTTTTAACAGCTCCCAGTTTGATTCCTCAACATTTATTACCAATGAGCGCTTTGGCAGTTTTGATAATTCAGCGGGGAACCTGCTGTAAAAAATTACAGCTTTGGCCAAGTTCAAACAAGCGAACTATACAACATAGACAGACTTCACGCGTGCTGTACTAGCTGATCTACTAAGTCATGCCAGAGGGCCGGAACTTTCGGACGTTCGTCTGAATGAAGTCATAAAGTTTTGTGTGTTTCTGACTATAAACCATTTGGGAGATTGTTAATACTTTATGGCAAACCAAGAGAAATCATCGTTGATTTTTCCTTGTCGCTCGTTCACTTGTTCTGACAAAAGATGTGACATGGAAAACCTTAGACCTAGTTAACGACGAACTCAGAAAATCAGTCATGAATACTGGGAACAACTCAACCATAAAAGTAAAGTTTACGGTATCAAATACACGAAGAAAGTTTTCGCACAGTTTTCCGTTCGCGTGTTGCTAGTTGTGACTTTCAGTTGCACAATTTTCTGCACTTATTCAAAATGTTTTATATATATATATACATATATGTACAAACATGTTCGTAAAGACATTTAACATTTTGTTCTGTAGTATGCAGTTGGAAAATGCTTGTTTTTATAACACCATACAGTCTTTCGAACTTGTTGTTCAACTCTCCTGATGTCGATATAAAGCAGTTTGGGCGCTTTTGTTCTAGAATGGTATTTTTATGAACACTCATTTATCCTCAGGTCCGGTAACTGCATACGATCATAACACACTGCGGAGATTTCTCCAGTAGTTGGATACCCTTCAAGATTGGCTACTTTATACTAGCCCTATTTCCTACGGACTGCTTCGATATCTATAACAACAATCGTTTTTGACACCCACGACTGCCGTGTAGCAATCAGTGGTAACCACTATCTGCACTTATTGAATGAGACAAAAAGTTATCGTGCCTAGTAATCTATCTTCTTGCAAAATGAAAATTACTTATGTGGTTTTAGAACCACTTTGTCCACACAGTGATAAAGGAAGACCGTGTGATTCAGTTCGAAATGCGTAAATATGCTATAAAGATTACTTTGGGAGTGGCGGGTGTAGACTACTTTGCTATGTGACAGTTTCTCGAATCTATTCATAGACTGCGGAACAGCTGATCGTTAGGTGTGACATTTCACATTCAATCGGAAAATTGGTATAACTTATTTCAGTGCCCAGAGAGAGACGTGAAACGTGATGAGTTGCAAACGCTAAGTTGACTGACAATGAAGATCATGTGCACAAAAGGCGCGATGTATTCACAAAATGGGTTTGCTTAGAATGAATGACACTAATGGAGGTATGCAAACTCATTTCATCGTTTCGGGAGTATGCAACCGGAATGGTTATTAAATTCTCGGCGGTTAATACTGGCTTCTTTGTTCTTTGAAGAATTATTATCACAGGTAGAAGTCGATGAGGAATTGTATCTAGTAGGGCGGAAAACCCGGTTAAAAATGGAGCTGAGTTTTTATCATCAAATTAGGCGAGCATGCTAATTAATTATGTGGACAAACGGCAGCTGGTATTTGAATGCCATATCCGTTTGTAATATAAAGTCTTGTCTGTCTACCCTCGCTTCCGAACATCTCGATCTATTATAAGTTATATACGCAAACAATACTCACTTTCTTTCAAGCTATGAGTGAATGGAATTAACTGGATGGAAGAGAGTGGTAAAGGAAGAGCATGAAAAATGTTACCGAATCAACTAGAGCACGTTATATTCACTGGGACTTTCATTCAAATGATTAGTTTTCGTAAGTCTTTAGGGCTACAGAGTAACATGAAATCAGAGGAACATTAGTAGCTTACATTTTTCAAGCTGATGTCACGTGTGTCACGTACGGCCGTCAGCATTTTCGCATTTTATCAAACACCATGCAAATAGCTGAGTTAGGAGCTGACGAATAACCTTCGTACATTCCGTACAATAAGTGCAACGAAATATGAGGCTGCTCATGTTTTCTTGGTGGTAGTGACAAGCGCATTTGTGGCTGTCCATGAAACCTGCAGCTACGAGAACAATCTTCTTCTGTATTCTGAGGGTTCGCTTGAAGACGACGTGATTAATCTCATGAAGCTGCGTTCGTTCATTTTTCTTGCGGTTTTTCGGTCTCAGTGACAGCAGAATCGAGAAATTTATTGAACCACAATCAGTAAATAAACACATTCAAACTATGCTTAGTTCGCACGCTGGTCATCTCACTGGTTGTTGATATAACGTTTTAAAAATATTTAGACCATGCTCTCACGGTTAGAATGCAGAACGATCCGCAGAATTTCGAATGGTGTGGTGATCTGTTTGCTGAAATATTTTCTGGAAACACTCACATAACGAGGATTTCCAGAAGCCTGATTTCCTCGTTTCCGTAAACAAACTGCCATTTCCTCCAGTTGTTGTTCACCGCTTTTTAAAGGTTGTCGCATGTACCAGCAAATTTCAAATGAAAACCGTAGGCTCCATCCAAGAGTTCTACGGATGTTTCAATTCACTCTGTTAAACACAGCACTTTGGTTCGTAAGTTGCATATGTTTGGAAATTTGATGCAAGTGTATGGGAACCAGTTTGAGGTAAAAGAAGGGACCAAGTGATGGAGGGACGTTTTGAACAGCAAACGTTCATATCGACGAGAAGCTGACCGCTAGTCTTCGAATCCAGGAGTACGAACCTGTTGTTCGGAAGAAAACTGTCAGGATCATTTGATGACTAGCAGCCGACTTAAACCTACAGCTCCTCGGATAGGATTCAGTGGTTGATGAAGATTTTTGCAGAAATTACCTTTGACGGTCACATGAAAGAAGTCTGCTGAAAAGCTAGCACATATGACGAAACAAGAGGCATTTCTAATATCGTAACTTGCTCATTACTAAATGAACGCTTGTGATCAACAGAGGCTGCCGTAAATTGAGGAACACTTCATACTGGGAATAAATTTTGGCATTTACCACGTTCAGTAAAATTTCAACCATTTCACTTGGCTCTGTTAAAAGTTTGTTAAAAGAAAGACAGTATAATTCAGGCAACCCTCATTCTACCTCTTAAGTTTACTGATTCCGTGCCCCTTATGAACATCGGGACTACAGCACAAGTCTAAAACAAATCAGTAAGTTTTACATTGTCTTTTTATCTTGTATACTAGTTAACTGTCTTGAGAAATGTGCTCACACTATCGCATGTGGTAAGTTACCGAATACTTGCAAACTGCACCAGCAAATCTCGTTCTGCCGGACTGACACAGGCGAACAGGAGTAGAGCACGATCTCTTTCATTTCAAGCGAGATTGAGGAATTTAAAACATAAATGAGATGAACCACTCGTTGTTTCTGACAGTGTGCAATCTAGCAACAGCAGCGCACAAAAGCACTCAGGGCATACGTTGTTGGTACGTCACCGAGGTTTTCGCAAAGCTCACGAAAAACTTAATGATTGACAGGGGACAAAAACCTTAAGGCACTTCCACTTTTGGTATTGAGAAGTTTGGTAAGATAAAAAATCGGTTCACGTTTTCAGCGTCGGAAGTTTAGGACAAACAAGACTACAAACTGAAGGCAAAGAACCTCTTCCACGACCTGTCCAGCATACTAAATACGAACTCCTACACACAGACAATACACCTAGACAAAAGGTGCCACCGGAAAAATAACTGTATTTTCACCCTGTCGCCAGGATTCGGGTAGACAGGCCATGAGAATGACTATGTTGATGTAGTGACTGCATGCACCAGTATTCGGGTCAGTTGCATGACTTTAGACAAGCCCAGATGCCGAAAGAGGGTTTCTTTCAGGACACATGGTCCACGTGATCCTGTAGGTTAATCGAGCTATTACTGAGACGGTTAATTCAGCAAAGAAAAACAGGCCGTATCCGTCAACAGGTCTAAGTTAACATTTTTGTGCTAATTTAACGCTTTTCCCAAAATGTCTCTAGTGCAGCACAAACTATTCAAGCATTTTCACTCTATTTGAATAGAGTATAGAACGACACGTCGTATTCGTCTTTGTGGTTCCTCTGTTCTTCTTCACAGTACGTGCAATACTTTTCACAAGACACAGCCTCGAGATTGTATAGTTAGCTTGATTTTAGAGGACAATATGAACTTTAAGACAATCAGTAAGCTGTCTGTTTGTATTACGTTTATTATCAACAATATTGAAATAAATTTTCCCAACTTTGTTTGTTCGTCAGCAACACACTGGACGATCTTTGTTCGCAAAAGAACTTCGGCATCAGGTAAGGCTTCTAAATCAAAAACGCAGATTGTCTTTTAAATATCGAGGAACACATGTCTTTTTTTATCATGTAATGGGAAAATCGTCGGACGGTGCACAATCTCATTAACATGCTGAACCGAAACAAAACAGGGTATCCAACAGCCCACTGATTTGGTGAGCTGCTTGCATTTTGCTAATTTTAACTTTGCATTACTTTATTATAGGTAGAAATTTCAGTAGAAAAATGAACTGAGCATTCTACTACTAAGCGATGTTTCGTATCACTTGATAAGCTATTGTGAATTAAAATCGTTGGTCTTCTTTTGCCAACATGGGTAACAGTTCAAAACCATGCAAGGTTACTTGTGGACTAATGGTAATAGCTTTGTGTGATGTTGGGGAGATGAACAAATTTTTGCGACCTATTCAGTTGATGACTACACTGAGTGGGTTTCAGCGCCTCGGTGACGGAAAGTCTATATGCGTCTAATCAACTTATGTTGGTTTAACTGAAATATAACGCTGCATTTCGCGAACGTGGACAGAAGGTTAACAGTTGATTGCAACTGCAAATGGGTACTTGTAATTTCCCAATGCCCTCATCGCTGAGCATACACTAATCTATCTTGACGTGTTTAGTTCTCTCGATGGCTGACCTTACTGACAGAAAGATAACAACCAGAGGGTATTTATCATCTCTAAATTTCCCAGTCCGTCGTGTTACGCAAGTGAGTTGGTTTGTCCTTCATTTTATGATGTCATACTGGGTATCCTAACGACTGTTACTAATGTAATGTGGTCATGTTTTGGACCGTATCAGTGTCCTTACAGGAGAGACCTGGATTTATGGGAACATCCACTGGTATGTTCACTACAACTATTGCAGTTAAAGGCTTGCCCGCTTACGATGCTCCATCTAATATGTTGTGTGTAGTTTACACCACTTCTGTCTCAGCTTCACAAGCGGCATTTCTGCAACTGATTATGAAAACATGTGCATATATAGTTTTAACATTACAGAAGTACCCTAGCCAGGAGAGGTAAAGACCGAGCTTTTGAAATAATCTTTGTAGATATAGAGTAATGTCACCAACATCTCAGTACAACCGTAGTGGCTACTGCATGTTAGAACGTGGAACTTACTTAGCAAATGTTCTTGTCTTCATAACCAGGATGAAAATGTTTTGGGCAACACAGAAATCATCTGCCCTGTAGATTGATGGTATTATATACACGTTATTTCGGGTATGGTCATCGGTCAGTTTTACGTGAGAGCCCCAGAATCCGAATGGTTTTAACCACAGCTCAGCTGTTATCGAACACGTCACAATGGTCTACAGTGGAGTCTTGTGGGAGGATGTCGAAGAGTTATAAACGAATTTATGAAGTGATTACTTTTTAGGGCTCAGCGAATCTCAATGTGTCTGCACATCGATTGGAGTATATTCCTAGCGCAAGCGGTTGAGCTTAATGAATCCACTCTGACAGCCTATTAACAGATACACCAAACTCACTCAATGTCTCAAGCATGGTGATCAGCCTGAGGTGATGGCATGCAAGCTCATTCGTGTTCCATTGTGTCATTCGCCTACTGTTATCACTCGATGATCTGGCTAATCAGCACTCACCGTATGATGTGGTTGAATGCCGAGGGTCTGCATATGTTGTGGGTAACGATCCAACCTGAATTCGGTGAAACCAAAGCAATGAGTCTCAGGTTGAACAAAACAGAGAGCCCATGCGCCGTTGCATACTCTCCTCCTTACAAAGAGACAACAGGAGTAACTGACGTGAACAAAATCTAAGTCCAAATGGTACACAGGATTACCTGTGTCTGTTTCTAGGTATATCACGATGATTCTGTATCAATGCTAAAAAATCACTGAAGTACAGCGTTCAGGATAGCCTCTGAAAGGTGGCATATAGTCAACTGAAATATGCTTTTAGCGAAGTGAAATGCAACGCTTTACAAAACACAGAAGAATAGTTTTCTGCCGGAAGAAAAAAATACTGAAGATCTACCTCCCTGAATGGGTTCATTGCTCAAGTAGTCGATGGATTCTCGTGCAGATATAAGTGGGAAGTACACCTCGTCCATGAGATCAGGAAGAATCGCCAACTGTCTAAAGACACTGTTCACCCATCACCAAGGGAGTGGACTGCGTTTAGCTATGAATAGTGTGATCACCTTGAACTTTGGTATATGCAATTCAATATAGAACCCCTGAATAGAGATTATACGGGAAGGAACGTCCAGTGGATGATATCTTGTAACACACAAGTTCCTACCCACAAGTCACCCGTTTTGCATTATCCTTTCTAGCTGGTACATCTGTTCACGAGGTTCCGAGTCTACAGCCTAATCGCCGGGGACACGTCTATTTAATCTTCCCGTTTAGCTGATTTCACACAGTCCCACGTTCCTTTGTTTGATTTGTTTTTTCCCTGGATGGCTATCTCAATTTCGGTAATTGACCTCAATCTTTCCGCTGTTAGGTGTGACAGATATCTAAAATCGTTTCTGAGATACTTTGCCAAATGTCGGATTAATATGGTTTCCCACAGTCTTCATCATTTGAACCAAACGTATTCATGGGTTGTTGAGTTGCGCGCAGTCGCTTTTGACTACAATTTCTAATAGGGCGTCAGTATTGGAAACGGAAAATCAAATTACGAGGCGTCATTCACCTGCTGAAGAGAGTGTCTGTGTTGAGGTAATTGCAAGTCCTGAAGTATGGGGACAAGCAAGTTTATTTTTATGGCTGATACTAGGTTAACTGGTTAGTCGTAGCTCGAACAATATTACACCTGCCGAATCAGCCATTCAAATTCAGTTCGACTGATCCATTCTGTTAATAAACTAATACACGTATTATTCGGTTATCGCACACTTCTATTCGCTGCCGTTTGCTCCTTCTTCTCATCGCACTGTACGGGCTACAGATGAATACCAAGAAGGCTGTCGCGATGCCTGTGCTGACGGAACTTTCACAGTATGTCTCTCACGTTTTGGTCAACTGTAACGAAACCGATGACTTCGGCCCGGCCACGCAAATCCTACAAGCTACGTTCACCATCTATCACGAAAGTGAGTAAATGGTTTGAGTTGTTCTATGTTCAGTGCCTCAGATCCTTATGGTTTTCTGTCAAAATTAGCAAAAGTTTACGTATTGCTAAAATGAGTAGAGCAATTTGTCGCAACACAGTGTGGGTCGTCATCCTCAACTGCACGTACGAAATTAACACTGAACCGAGAAAAAAATAAGCTGAATTAAGAAGTTGTGAGAGTTCGCCAGGGTTCACATCAACATATATTCTAGCTTAACTCAAAGATCTGTTTGCGGATAACTGTGACTAGTTGGTTAGTTGAGGCGTTTGTATCAGTTTCATCGTAATCCGGGGATTAGTACAGGGAATATGCAAAGGATCAGCTTGCCTGCGGCTGACTTACTACGTGCTTAATGACCCAAGTCCACCGGAAGCAATGTCTTTTGTCTGATTCCTGGAGTTCTTACCTGATGACGACATGTTCTGCAGAACTGACGAACCAGTGATCGGATTGATTTTCAACAGCACTTCTAATGCAGCCTCAAGAAATAACGTTAAAAGCGTCTACTTTGAGCTCCAGCTGACAGACAACCTCCAATTCGCAATTCTTAAGACAACGGAACGTTTTCTTCAGACGATGTTGATTGTAGTTTGGCTGACAAAATCAGCAGGTCCTTCGACTTCGAAAGCAATGCACGGTTTGGAAGTAAACATCACCTTTGTCACTCAAGCGACCCGTTTTTTATTGTCATCTATGTCATCCTTGTTTCCAAATTTGGACCATTCCGTCACATCAGATTTCCCACTCAGTTCCGTGTGAACACTTTCTCGTTGAGAAACTGTTTACATGGCCGTTGTATTTATCACTGCAATGTACCAATGTTAAAAGTGGTTGCCGAAGAATTTGCCGAATGAGTTTTTCGTCCGGTATTCATACCAACTTCCCGTCCTGAAAGAGTAAGTTGAGTACACACAAAAACTTACGGACCCTCCATTGACCAGGACACAGTGTTGTAAGAGACGACGGATACATTAGGTTGGCACGACGATCACAGCGTCGAAAACGATGGCACTCCTCGCTGTATTGTGTAATTTTTCAAATCTAGCTTTTCAAAGGTTTTTTTATTCTCTTTGGGATCTATCTGTAGTGTTTTTCAAGCATCTTTCGAACTTCAACTCTCAGAGCGCCCTGGTGCACTCTCAGTGGATATTCAGTCGCCTGGTTCGTCAGGTTAACTAGCTAGCATTTCCTCATCTCTAAAATTCGCTGAGCGTGTTTATGACTACGTTTTTGTGACTCCGACCATGGTTCTGTTTACTAGGATCTCCTTCTTCTATGCAATCCTGTCATATTGACCCCAAACGAACAAAAGAGTTCGAAATTTATCCCCATGAAATTTAGCAGATGACTTCACGCAAAAGCACTCTCATGTGTTGATCATCCAGCGTGTACATTTTCATTGATCGTTAGTTTTTACGGTCCGATAAGACAACATTGTAGCGGCCACGCGATTGCAGAGTTGCTGATTGATCGAGCAATGTTGTCCGATTTCCTAACCGCTGTTGTGGTTTGATTGGTTACAAAATGTTGTGTGCACGATTAGCCACAACTTAGCCGCAATCTGTAGACAATCAAAACAGTGCTTATTTTTGAGGATGTGCAACTTCGGTGAAAAGTAAATTTTCATTATTATTTTACCTAAACCAAATGAATTTACGGTTTTAATTATGTCACCTTTGTGGCGGGAATTTACTTGGAAACACTGAGGTGACCGGAAATTTTTTTACACTAGATGGCCAAGCAATTCATACTTATATATTCATTGTGATGGGTTCACTTTTGTGCGTGACGATAAATTCGGTCATCAATCACACGCCACTGATGTACGTGTCGGCCCAGAGTTTAATTAGGTATTGTCTGTATGGCATACATGCACAAAAAAATCGAACTATTATTGAGCTAAATAAGCAGGATAAAGACGACGAGAACTTGTGAACGAGATCGTAAAATGTTCATTTAAGGACCAAGTTAGTTGATATCTTTGGTCTGTAGATATGCATACCTGAAACACAATCTGAAAAGTTTTGACCACGTATTCATATGTAGTCGGTGATATTAGTTCTAGTACGACAGCGAGGAGCGATATATTTGTGTTGTCTATTCATCCACATATTAGGATCCATGCAGAGTGATTTGATCAACTTCAACTTTTCAATACCCAGGTTGCCAACACAATTCGTCTGTGAGCTTGTCAACAAAATCATTGTGATATACCCGTATCACATGTTTAGTAACACTTTAACCCTCCCAATACAGTGCAGATCCGTTAAGGAAAGCACCAGGTGATGCATAATTCCCCAGGAGGTTTGCGTGAGTGTTGGAACTTATGGATGTCAACGAAGCAGGTTTAGTTGCTTATCTGTGTTAAGCTAAGAAAATCCCAATAGTCCGCTAACAACGTGTTAGACAGTCGTCTCGCCTGAGCGTGACCACATGGAGGACCAGATAGGAAACATGTGACAATAGGAGGAGGAGGAGGAGCAGTCTGAAGCACTTCATCGGATTTCGAATGATGCTGCTTATCCTGGTATTTTCGAGGTGACGTAAGTGGTCAACACATCAACTTTCGTCATAGTGTCCGAAAGCTGTGCTACGATAGAGATCAGTGCAGCAAAAATTCTAATTCGCACAAGACGTTTCTCAGTCTTTTGATCTCACCACCGAGTCATGGCGTTCTGTTTCAAGGAATACTGTGCTCAACCTGACGTTGGGTTCAGGGTAGTTTTGTAATAGCTTACCCCGGCTGCTGCGACGGGTCACGAAGGTCAGGCTCAGTGTTTGTCTTCGATCCTCACAACATTGTGTGGATGCCGTGGATTTCCCCTATTAGCTGTCATATGATTCGCTGACCAGTCTGTTGACGCAACCTGCGACGGGGTTACTTCTCTCTCTTTACAGAGTTCACACAACTGCCCGAATTCTATACGTACAGGACAGGCATGATTTGATCGTGTAGCGAAAATCCATTTGGATTAGATTCCACATCCATAAGCAATGGACCTGTGCGCTTGCGTTACCATCCTATAGCAGTCGAGGTGGGGAGGACGAATGTTCCAATTTTGCAGTTATGCGCCGTGGATCAACCGGCAGAACGCAGCGAGGCAGTAGATACCAAATGTTAACGTATGAACGCCATTGTTTCGCAAAGGTCAGAGCAAGAACCGTTTAAGAAATCCAACACCGCTTGATAAATAGTGTACGTGTCAGCAACTAGTGCCTGTTAAAAACCTCCTAGAATACCTCAATCCAGAGTGAAACGCATGAATAAATTATTTCGCATTATAAGAATTTCTTCCACCCAACAACAAAAGGTCAACGCCATTTGAGTAAAGCTTGTCAGGGCTAGTGAGGAAATTTCAATCAACAGCGATTCAGGTGTACTGTACAAATGTGTCACTGGTACGTAAGTTAACGAAAATTTGTAAGATATCTTGTCTTTCTCCTTTTATCTACCAGAACTTTGTGAGTTCATTGCAACTAGTTAGTACATTTGAATCAGGTGGGGTCTGGACTCAGCTGCATCTTTGTTAGTCGCTTGATTTTCCTAGATTGCATAGTTTGATAAACACTTACTTCATAAAGACCTTTGTTTTTGAAATTAATATTTCTGATATTGATCGGTCCTGGTTCTATTAGCCGATTCCGATCAGCTTCACGCACTGGTGAACGTACGTTTCCAAGATTTCGTCAGCGGGTTCAGTAAATAGCTGTAGAGCGAAACAGTGACATGTACAGTCCTGATTGTCTAAGGAACACTTAACAAACCAGCCTGGTTATGATCTTTTTGCAGTTTCTCTGTCCTCAGCTGATTGTGAACTGGCTGCACTTTCGCAGAATGTTTTATCTATGCTGGCGATGTTGTCAGTAATTTTCATTCCGTTGCCCCTCCGAATGTTGATTATTGACCTTCCACCCTACAATGTCCTCAACTACCCCTACTGCCCTAAATCGGTGTTCACTGACACCATCAGATATGTGACTTCGGCACTATGAACCATTCATCACATGCGGAATGGTTTTTGACTTGCCTTTCAAGTGTTCACCTTGAAGAGATCGACTCAGTTATGTTCTCAACACATAAGTTTAGGACTGTGTCAGCTAAGGTCACTGTGGTAAACAAATGAGGTATAGGCTTAGGTTAGTGGCTAGTATTCAAATGTCATTTAACCATTATTTCAGTTCCTCAACGACTCAGCTTATAAGCAACAGCGATGGTTAATCTGAGTCCACCTACTTAGAGTCCGAACATAACAGTGAGAAAGCGGGCATTGATGGATGTTAGCATTTTGAATTTCCTGTTCACTGTCTAACAACAAAACCAGGAATATATATACATATATGTATCTGGAAAAAAAAATATATACAACGCTGGTGCAGTGTGGGTGAATGAACAGAACACCAAATGAAGCCAGCGATACAACGCAAAAAATACTCAGTCCATGTCAATTTAAGGCTTACATATAATTGTTTTTATTCTCACAGTATAGGGTCGCGACTGCCCTAACCAAACACAACAAACGCGGTTTCCTGTAACACACTTTAGCACCGATTTTTTAAGACTAATCTAATGATTGAGGACCAGTTTGTGTTTAGAGAGACAGACGAAACCGGAAGTAAACCCTAATCTACCACTGACTCAATAGTTTTGCGGTGTGTACTGTAATCCACTTTCTGTTCTATTTCCTCATCCACACCTCACCAACGTTTTATACATAGTCCTGGTTATCGTTACTTGGTAGTGAAAAGGCAATATGGAAAGTCATCATTCACTATTGTCAGTCTTCTAAGTGCTCTGTTCAGATTTATGAAGCGAACCAATTGTGGGATTCTTAAAATCTATATTTTACACCTCACAAGTCTATGTGTAAAGCATCCTATATTTGTACGGGTTGAATTCTACATAATATACAACTTCCGCAACCTACTGGGTGTTCACTTGGCCAGAATAAATGGGAACAAGCACAGTCTCATTGTTACGAAGTACTCGTTGCTAACGCAGGTGGTTTGCACTTTGGTACCCGCGTTTACTTTTGGTGCGCCGATATGTTGCTACTCAATCAGTTAAACGGTAGTTTAAAATATATATAAAAATATACGCCAGTAATGCGTATTTGGGGTCAGCGAGATTCCAAGGACATTAGGGCCAAAAGTCTCCTTGTATTGTTTGCACAATTATAGGGCATTTGTTGTTCGCTGGTTGTCCTCATCATACGTGTTTACAAAACACACGAAAGTGTAATAAGCTTGTGGGGCAGATCACTGTTTCTCCAAAACGCTAGTGACTTCATTAATACTACTGACTGGTTGCATTCTAAAATTGAACTACCCATCTCTAATGAGGCAACTTCGTTCTGTTCGGTATTATGTCGCTAAACATTCTTAACATGTGAAATGCAAGCTGACTCGCTAGTTTGCCGTAGCCTTTAACACATTTTTACTCTCCTTGGTACTATTGGCTAATGACTCGATTGTTCTTCCCTCATACAATTCATGAGAACGACAGAGTAGCGAACAAGACCGGTTTTCTGTGTTTGATCATCAGGTTCATTACAACACAATTAATATGAAAACAATGACTGGGGTGAGTCATAAAAACGGTCAATATAGGTTATGGACGGCGTGTTTGTTATCAGTTGCGCTGTCACTGTTCAAAACCGTGGGTTTCATTGATTGTGGGCAGGGGGAGGTTAAGTGTCCGCAGGAACCTCTTTTGAGCCCAGAGGTCAGGGTTGCGCAATCGGATGCTAATGGCTTCGGCAACGGTCGACATCCATAGAAAGGCATGGTAGACCGAAACCACCTTCAGAACAGGTGGCCACAGTATGAAAAATGAAGGTTTATATAGAATTGCCTTTTGAAGGTGATTATAGCATGCATCAAACAACCCAAAGACTAGTGAATTCGATTAAACGAACAATTAACGCAGCGAAACTTAGTGTGCTAGCCCGGACCCAGAAACTGCCTGTCCCTTTAATCAGAGGAGATCGGCCTGTCGGTGCCACTTCACATTGTGTTCACCAATTTACATGTAACTGCAAAGAAAGTTACATAGGCAGAACCGAGAGGTGCTTGATCTCCAGAGTGAAGGAACATTTGCCTAAGTGGGTGCAGAGCTCTGTATTACAGAAGAACGACAGTGTTGTTGAAACACGCAAGCAACCGGCGTCCGCAGTCGCAAGACACGTCCTGACCACTGGTCACGTTATCGACCCAATGTGTGCATTCAGAATCCTATTACGTCACTCCAATCCAAGATTCTTGCGGTTTGCTGAGGCGGTCGCAATCAATCGACTGAAGCCGACCTTGTGTGTTCAGAAACAATTGCTCGTAATCTTGACCCTTCCCTGGACGTAGTGACCTTTCCTAAACCACCGATTGACTTTCAACCCTGCTCCCTAACTGCTCGATATAAAAAACCCGTTTCATGTTAGTGCAAATTTGGTACTGACAAGTCAATACGAAATGCTTGCATCTACCAGTTTTTGTTTTCTAACAGTTTTGTTCAAAATTCAGAATCTCATCATTTTGATCGATTCCTTGGCACTTGGTAGACAATCCGGAAAGCATCATTCTTACCGACAGAATGATTGGATTATTCATGAGTAGTCGGGGATTTGGTTTAGTTTCAAGTTGAACATCACTCACAAATGGTTGCAGCCTTCGCATCCAGATGGACTTTCCAGTCAGCTTCTTTCGGATATAAGCAACCTGATCATTGCTCACAAGCGAGAGTGGCTGAGCGTTCAGATTTGATAATTCGGTCGTGCCTAATGTGAAGTGAATTTTGCGGTGGTCAACACGGCTGCCTCATGATTGGAATGACCAGAGTTCAAATCCCGGCCGTGGCAAGGATATGCACTACTGACGAGCTCTAATGGGAGCGACACTCGAGTCTGGTGCTCCTTTTTGAAAGAGGCTGGCTGGAATGTCCATCTGGATGCGAAGGCTGCAACCATTTGTGAGTGACAGGCAACTTGAAACTAAACCAAATCCCCGACTACTCATGAGTAATCCAATCATTCTGTCGGTAAAAAAAGATGCTTTCCGGATTGTCTACCAAGTGTCAAGGAACCGATCAAAATGATGAGATTCTGAATGTTGACCGTTGCCGAAGCCATTAGCATCCGATTGCGCAACCCTGACCTCTGGGCTCAAAAGAGGTTCCTGCGGACACTTAACCTCCCCCTGCCCACAATCAATGAAACCCACGGTTTTGAACAGTGACAGCGCAACTGATAACAAACACGCCGTCCATAACCTATATTGACCGTTTTTATGACTCACCCCAGTCATTGTTTTCATATTAATTGTGTTGTAATGAACCTGATGATCAAACACAGAAAACCGGTCTTGTTCGCTACTCTGTCGTTCTCATGACTTCAATGGGTATTTTCACACGAACTAAACAATCTAACAACCTCATACAATTACCGGGTGCTCTTCCATCTTTCAAGGTGTGGTATATTAATCTCAAAATGTTCCTGTCCAACCTGAATTGTCCCGATCCATTCGGTGATCAGTCCATTTTTTTCCCGTGCAAGTTAGAATGATTTGTGTGAGTAAGCAGCGTGTAAGCGATATGATGGTGAATTTTTTCGTGCTTCCCACACACATGGACCCTAGCGCATTTGTGCACGGATCTTCATAAGTAGACGATAGGTTCTTAGCCTGAATCCTAATTATAGTTAGCCGGAGTTGGCGTAAAACGTTTCACGTTTTCAGTTGTGATGTTTGTAGACTAGTAGCACCTCACAACAATAAACACAAAATGTTGTGGTAAGGGCTTGCGTGAAAAACTTTAAAGGATTGCAGTGACAACCATTGCTGGGGTAAGAGGAGCATATTTCTGTTTGTTCTACCCTCGGTTGAGCTGAACCCCTAGAACGCTGTGATGTAAGGTTATGTATGGACAAGAATACATTGGGAACCAGAGTTTTCGGGGATTAACTCATAGTAGAAAACTGCGGGAATTTTTGTGCGTCCGTAAATCCTACAAGCCATGCTGATAACTACTTGGCTGAGAGCGAGGCTAAACTGTGGACTCCGACTGGTTCACATTCTGTTTTGTAGTCAAGAAGGGACTTTTTTGAATTTTGTGTTCAGTACATTGTGCATTCCCTAGGTGACATGCATCCGCGTTGTATTTATCAGATGTTCGAAAATCGTCACATTTTCCATGTCGGTATATTTGTGGTTAATCAGTACAAAGTACGGAGTTGGATCAGAGCAAACTGTACACGTTTTAAGGTATCTTCTTTTTGTTAGCTTATCGATCATTCCTTACTTTTTAATAAATTGTTGCTGTCACAACCGACTGCTCATCATAATCTTCTCTGAGCTCGCCTCAGAGACGTGTGGTCTGTGTTGATCATTTCGGCAGCGCATATTTTACTTTCTCCGTTTAACTACTATGTGAAAGATTGAGTAGCGAACAAAATGTTCTATCAAATATATTTAGTGGTTCAGCGGTGTATCTGTCACTGACATGAACGAGTTTTCAAGAGAAACGTGCACTCATTACGTTTGAAAGGCTGCTACATTGTACTAACAGTTGTCAGATGGATGGCATTTTTTAATGCTAAGGCAAACGATGAGTCTGTTGTTTTCTATCATTGCTTACAACTACTCTTAACATGTGATTGTTAACACTGGGTCTGTGGGAATAGATTTTGAAGTATATATATATATATATTTGCGTGGGAGGATCAGAGAGTATCATCCAACATGGATCGGGATGAGTGAAAGAAAGTCAATGACGAGTGTCATTGTAGGTCATCGGGCTGGCAACGATCACCAGGTCAGCGTACATCAATCGTTCGTCGCCTAAAGGGCACCGCTGAATCGATCAAAACATGTTGGCCACCGAACGTTGAACCCTGTTGCGTTCATCGCCATCTACTTGTATAACCCAGCTCTGTGTGAACAGAAGAATTTCGTTCCATCGCTTCAGCTGCCTTGTCCAGTAGATGACTCACCCGATGGATACGTGTGCAGTTAGCACTCAGTTGGCTTTCAGGAACACCAAAATGGTACACTGTGAAGATTGACCAGTAGAAAGCTTTGCGCGTGACTGTTTTTACAGTTATTTTGTTTCATAACTGTAACAGTCGTGTGTGATTTTTTGACAGTATATGTTTGCTACACTTCGCATTATCTGAGACTTATATCACTGATGCCCACAGGTGATCAATTATGCCATTTTAGGTAAATTTTAATGGATTAGTTTAGCACATACATGGGACTGAGTAACAAACTATTCTTGCAGGAAAATGAGATTTAGTGGTTTATAAACTGTCTAAATTTACTGATATTCGAAGTTTATCACGTGCCAACAGATTTAACAATAAAATCTTATTTCACAATAATGATGGATCATCTAGAGGAGGCATGGAACGATGCATATGGGTTCAGCAGATCAACGGTTAACCATAACATCTGAAACGGAAATAAAAGACGAATCAAAATTATTTCATTGGTCAAGGTCAGGGCAATGCCAGTCGGCACACACCCACACAAAAAGTAGGTTTAATTCCCGCACCTTTCGTTTGAACAACGGTTATAGTATTATTTATTTAAATCTACTCTGCCGAATGCACCCGATCCCATTTTTATCACGTCGTTTGATTCTGAAACTTTGAAAGTCGACTGAAAAACAGTAGATATCAATAAAAAACGCTTGGATTACACCAGTACTTGAAGACCCTTCAAACCTTTCCTCAGTATGGTTTAAAACCAGTTCCTAATGATTGTACAGAACCGCCATCGGTCGATAAAGTGGTGAGCAGTTAATATTTTGAGGTCTCCGGACCAATGCCGCTTACATGGTTGAATCAGTAGAGTAACTTCAGTACGCATCTGAAATTGTCATTCGACCTCTTAGTGCATTGATTAAAGTCGACATGATGCACCCATATCTTTAGTTTTGTTGTTAAGAGGTTGTTTTGTTCTGCCTTAATTCATCTGTTACAAATTTGTTTGACCCTATACCACGCTTTCCACCATTCTGGCCCAGTTTTTCATCCGAGCTACCCTACTTTAGATTAGTGATGAGCAGTCGAGCATGTGGTTGACTTCAAATCAAATATCACCCACCTGGATCTCGTACTTTTTTGAAAGAAGATGGATGAAAAGTCTACCTGGATGCAAAGGCTACGGTCAAGTGTGAATGGTGTTCCATTTGAAAATGATCAAATTACGGATTACTCACCAGTAGTCTAAAATATCGCCTTGCAGTTTCATTGAGATGAGAGATTTCGACCTGTTTTGGAAGTCCTAATCGCGGAGTTATCGATTGGAGTTAACAAGACAGTTACTGTGTTTCCTCTCGGGACGATCGGGCAACCTGATCAATACTCACAAGCGAGAGTGGTTGAGACTTCACATTTGATAATCCGGTTGTGCCTAATGTGAGGTGAATTTTGCGGTGGTCAACACGGTTGCTTCATGATTGGAATGACCAGAGTTCAAATCCCGGCCGTGGCAAGGATATGCACTACTGAGGAGCTCTAATGAGAGCTAAACTCGAGTCTAGTGCTTTTTTTCGAAAGAGACCGACTGGAAAGTTCATCCTAATTTATCAAGGACCTTTGAACATATGCACGGTCAGCTATATCGGTCACGTGTACTCTAGTTTGGCTTTCACAGACGGCGTGTACTAGGAAGCGTCCGCAACTGAATTTACTATCTCAGCATCAACTACTACTCTAATCCCTTTGTTCATATTGTGTGCACGCTTTAGACACCATCAATTTATTCGTCCACCAAGAAGTGTGGCTCACAGACGAAACATACGCTTGTGTTTTCGTAAAATTGCCGGTGAACAACAACCGATTTGTTTCGTTACGAGACCTGATCGTTGTGTCCAACGTGTAATTTGACCCCCATTACACTCGCACCTTTATTTTTCTTCGAGGACGTTAAGCAACAATAGGTTTCACTCACGATAGCTCTGTTGATCACGGCGTACGCAGGATGTAGGTATGAACAAAAAACTTCGTGGCACGAAGCATCAGAGTTATTTGGCAAATGAAAGAATAGCGATTTGTCAGAATACAGTTACTAAACTCAGCGAGACAAAATGAAACTATTCCTCCAATGTGAACCCACGAAGCCCAAAATTCTTCAGTGTTACTGAACTGGACAAAAGAAAATGACAATACAAGACCACTAGTGACGACAACAAGATAAGAATCATGTAGTATATCCAGAGTGTAAAATTATTTAATGCCTTATCATTGTGTTCCAACTTGTCTATGTTAGCATGTGCGTACCTCGGATTTGAGATTGATCAGATAGTCTACTGAAGAATGAGTCTGGTCCGTGTACGCATGTATCTGTCACATCATCGCTCATTCGTACTCCGTGAATCACGAAGCTGGGCTTTTGAATTCACACTCACTTGTATAGGCTCTTTTGCGGATTTGTTGGTGAACATAAACCCAGTTTGTTACGCTGAGTGTTGTTGCACGAATACAGATACTATTCACTCACAACATTTTGCGAAACCCGCATAACACCACGTGATCCGGTTAATAAGTAATTTCGCTCAGTTAACTAAGTGAATTGCATTTCACTGTGCTTTATTTTATTTCGGTTACTAGTAAACCAGTTCTCAGTAAACACTGTTATCGTAACACTCACTCCTGAAGGATTAACTGCCAGATGTGTCCGAAAATGACATTCAACAGTTTTGTATCAGTCAGCTTATAAGTAAATTGCACGCAACAGTTACACACATTACTAAGACTGTGAACTCAGGTACACTGAAACGAAATTGAAGTAGAGAATTTCGCACGTACTTTCGGTGCGGAAGTAAAACAGAATTTTTTCCGTAACCAATTTGGACACGAAAGTCTGAAAGAGTTTTTGCGCATTCAATTCATCGAGGATATTTTGTTGCATCTCATCAGGTGCACACTGCAGTCTGCTGGTTCATGTAATAAAGTTCAGTGGATATTATGGAGCTAAACGATACAACCAGTAGTAAACGCACCAATCCACACTAGCTGCTGCAACAACCTTGTGTTAGTGAGCAAGTCGGTGTTTATGCGGAGTTGAGCCCCACTTGTCAATTGCTTCCTTCTCCATAAACCACAGAAACCTTCGAATTTTGTTGCGTAACCTGCCCAGATTCAGTCGAGATTGATAGATCAGCAATGTGAACAATGTAACTGCTCGGGCTATGTATCACGGTTTTCTCATAGTCTCCTCAGGACGAGTTCTCGATGGAGCTCACTTCGTTATCCTAATAAACTAAGGGAGGAGGTGAACATTCATTTCGGTAACCACTGATGTCATCACGGCAGCTGTGTTTTCATATATACTGAGCATCATTCACAGTTAATTGCAGCTGTCACAGTCCCACAGAATTTCCAGTCAGCCCCTTCCGAAAATTTCATGAGAATGTGACAGCTGCCATCAGTTATGAGTGACGTTCAATTTATGTGATAAGAAACCGAAATCTCACCACTCATCAGCTATCCTTTGATTAAGTAACACAGAGGAAACACCAGGTTCTCGAGACGAATTCGTTTCGTACACTCTTTTCAACCATAAAAATTCCTCATAAAAAATTAAGTCAACGAATGGTTAACTGAAAACGTCTTATTACTTACCGGTGGCTTCCAAAGGTCACCTTGAATCTAGTTGGGAAATTTAAAGCAAGCGTAATGTAACTGTTAATCAAGCTTAGGCGCATAACGAAATATCGCCACAACTGGCTAACAAGTCTTCATTAATTTGAGCAGTTTCACCGGGTTTTATATTGTAATCACACGGAGTAGATGCCTGTAGATCGATGAGACCGAGCTTTGGTTGTCTGGCGCAGAGTTGAATTTGCTGAATTCTTCCAGAAATTCCTTTGGATATCCACTTTCTTCGAGTGTGGTTCTGAACAACGCCATCTGCTTGGTCTTAGTTTCTTTCCAAAGGATTCTTCTTGCAAAATGAAACAGAATTCCTATCAGGCTGCACCCGTGTTAAATCGGCACAAGGATGTGAACATTCAGATACTATCCTGCCCACGTGTATCCGGTAGCCGTACAGTGACATGAGACCGTTACTACAACACTTCTTGGGAATATCCACAAACGCTAGGCTGTTAACATACCGGTGCTCACCGGTGAAGTTAACTCTGGAATTCAGCTGATTTACTGAGTCATGCATAGACCTGCGTGTTTTGGTGTCAGTGTGTAGTAGAATATCGTCGACATAATGCCAAGTGAAGGTTGTTAGTCAGATGATGGTACTTGCATTCTGCTCCAAGCGATCAATAAAAATATCGGATAGTAGCGATTCGATTGGACTGAATAAAGGCGTATTAGTTATTTGTGGGAGTATAACTTGACGTTGTCTGTGCATAGCAACAGAAGGAGTCCCGGCCAGGACCTAAATAATCATATACAGACGGGTTGAGTCAATATGTTGACAGTAGGTATCGGCCATCCACTTCGGAGATACACTTGTGAACAATGAAAAGTTACCCGTGTATTTTTTTGCTGCAGCTCGACCTGTTAACCGAGTTGATCGGCGCAGTTCTGAAATCCTTTGACTGTCTTATTGTATTTGGAATTTGAGCCAATCAATGTATCAGATTATGTTGTGGTGAACTCAACTTGGGTAAAGTTAGCCCCAGAGTTACGCCAATATTGTACAGTTTGCACAAGCCCTGCAGATACGTAGTGTGTAATCTTCTCGGATGTAATCAATTTCGCTGTTGCGCAATGGATAAAATGACTTTTCTTTAATTTATATACTTCTTTGTTCACCCTTCGTTTAAGTTCGGTGGCACTGTCTGCATTTGATGGCATCATTCAATGATGACTGCAACCATTAAAAATCTATCAACCTCAATCATACTGATAACGTTGAAGCCTATGCCGCCTGTGGACATAACGTCTATCAGATCGTGACACAAAAGGAGAACCAGTGTACTTTAGAGTCAGGAATGTGGTCGGTTTTTAAGTCTTGGCTCTGTAATGACGTTCCAATGCACATCCTACGTGTAGTTTGCGTGAGTGCCCATCTACTTACATAGTTACTTAATAAAACGTGAAGATCGTACATCACAGAACGGTAACACTTGGTAGGTCTGTGAAATAGCGGTCTTCATAACTACCACACATGCATGCGGATGAAATTCCGAATTCCTGTCCAAGGGAGTACATACACCGTCGATGAAATACGAAACACTCGAAACCTCGACATCGTTCAATTATGAGTGGTATTCAGTGGGCCTCAATCAGATCAATCGAAATTTTGACGAGAAATTTTAATATCAGGAAAACTGCAGGCGTTACGCGAGCTCATTAAAACAAACTTGGGGCGAAAAAGAAGGATGAGAAACCTTGTCACAGCTTCCCCAGAATGCGATTGCGTGCGCTTGCATTTCGTCCGTCCAATATTTAATGTCAGTTTCTTTCGGCTTGTGAGTGAATTTTGTTAACATAAAATAAATCTGTTGTAAGATATCCGCACCAAAATGTAGTACGAATGAAGTTGAATAGTTTGGGCGTCGTGTTTAACATGTTATTGATAAACAGATTGGGAATAACACAACGTTTCGAGCAAGTTGTAATACTCTACGTTTCAACCACCTCGGGTGGCCTTCCTCAGGAGTGTTGTAATCGAAATCACCTTGACAGAGGAACGAGGTCACATGGGATTTGCCGTGGTTAGGTCAATTTGTGGTGCATCTGACCGGATTGGTCTAATCCTTTGCCCACTGATGTCACCTCGCTTGGTGATGAAACGTTTGCAACCTAAATGCCAAGCTCGGCGAACATATCAATACCAAAACCATCAACCCGAGCTACGAACAACACCACCACTGTTCCCAACCATCAGAAAAGTTTGTTCTTGATGTGACAAACCATGGCCATTATAATGCTAATCTCATTCAAACAAAGACACTTTCGTTTTAGGCTAGATCTCAGTACAGCTGACCGTCTACTTACTAAGGTTGACAAGTGCGATTTCAGCAGAAGGTCTGCTTATTCCTTTTTGGATCTTCCAGCTGGGTAATCGTTAAACTTTGCTCAGTGAGAGCTTTTGAAACCTCAGCGCCGTTCTGCGTCATAGAAGCGTTGTGTCATTTTCCGAATTGTTCCTTTATTCAAAAGATCAGCACGTGAGGACCTACGTTCAACAGCCGCAAACTCTGCAAACGTTACGTAATTATCGTGTTGCATCTTCCCATTCTGCTTCAAATAAACGATACCTGTTTGTCTACACTAAAGATGTTACTGCTTAGGACCACCATCATAAGAGACAGGAAAGTGGTTCTTATTTCAGAAGTTTAGATTAGTCACTCATGTATAAATTCTCAGAAGCTATCCACTATGCTGAAAATCCACAATGGGTTTTTCGGAGTGATATCAAATTTTGGACAGCTCGCCTAGTTTAGATGCATTCTATTTATCAGGGTGCTCAGAAAAGTAATTTCTCCGGTGAGATTGTTAAAAATAACACATCACTTGTGTGCACAATATCGTTTCGCTTATAAGCATTGATTTACCAGCATTTTATTGATTGTGCTATTCATACTTTTACTAGTTTCAACTGTATTCTAAGGGGTGCGCATATCTTTACCACTAATTTTCATTTGGATATTTTTTCGGTGAACGTAATCTTGCTTAGTAGAGAGAAGTAATCGCATACATTTATACAGCAAGCTGGAATTTTCAGTGCCTGGACCCCAGGTTAGAATTTTATCGAATGTAAAACGGTTTAAAGCTGATGTTGAAGCTATAATTGTCTTTTGTTATCCTTAAGAGATAACTCGATCTGTAGGCCAGAATATGTTCATTTTCTAGCACGACATCAATGTCCGACAAACCAAGTAGGTGTATTTTCCGTGCTCCACAAAGGCATATTTAGTTTTTCTTCCAATTTGACGGTACGCCGGTGCTACCGTTGATAAAACCAGGTGTGGTTTACCAATGTTTACTCTTCTGTCATTCTCCCAGTCACTGCTTTGTCTTTGGAGGATCATAGTCAGCAGCACTACTTGTTCACGCTACTTCGCGATCAGCCAATTTGGCAGTCGATGCGATTTTGGAATGCGGCCTTTTTCATTGCACTACAAGCCGAACGCCGGAAGCAGACGATACCAACTGAGTAGGTTCCGAATAAGTGTGTTTTGAATCCCAGGCTGGCTTACCCTGTCAAACTGTATGTATTCACTATTGGTTTTGACGGCTGATCATTTTACCAATCATTTTGGGTCATGTATACAAGTTGTAGTTCCTCCAGTTACCATCGGAGTGCGTTTGTGTAGCCTGATGTCTGATAACAGGAGTTGGCTCATGTTATACTTAAGCTGTTGTAGCATATCTATTACTCACTATGCATCGTTAGCTTTCAACTCTGGGCACGTGACTACCTTCGAAAGTGTCAAGTGCAACGCATGTATGTACGGCCTAACAACTTAGAGACCAGATGGTTATCTCCATGATTGGTCTGCAGCGCTTTTACAGTGTGTCGTAGTGTGGTGAACCCGCAATGAAATGCTGGTTATGTTTGTATACATAAAGTACTCATTGAACTTTTCCAATCTACCACCCCTTTTGCCAGTACACATTAAACACTCCTCCCATTTAGTCTCAGCTTTTGCATTCAAACAGACTCATCATTTTAACTTTGTTGGAAGGGTTGGTCGAAAATGGGTCCTGAATACGAAGATGTAAACAGTTGTGAGTTGCATTCAATTTATACTAATCGCACACTCTCCTAATTGTTGGTGACGGTTTGTTTCAGTCGATAGCGCGCAAAACAAGGTTGGTTGCTAACGGCTGACAGATTATCCAGAAATTTGCATATGTTCGCAATCCATTTGTTCCCCAAGTCAACAAATTCCACAATATCAAATGGGTATATTTATATGCCTGAGATGTATGTTTCATACAGATATATTTTGTTTTCACATAACCGGTCGCAAAACACTCCATACTGTCACCCTGCTTTCAGAAACTGCTCAAATCCGATATTGGACGTGATTCATTTAGAACGATCATATAATGTAGTGTATTGCGGCACATGTACTAATATGGACTGTCCTGGAACCTCTCAAATTATTCCGTAACACAGGTTTTTTCTATTCTTTAAAGACTACATGGTGAAGAAGCGCTGGAGGCGGAGAAGGAGGCACAGGACAATGCAGTCTATATTCAGTTGAGGTTCGTTCAATCTCTTATCTCCAATCAAATTTCCGTTAAATTTTTCGGTGTGAAATTCGCAGTGAAGTTTAAAATACTGAATAATGGAAGCTGCTGTTGGTTGTCTGCAGAATTACCGGAATTGACCATTTATTATGGTAGACTGAATTCAGATAAACCCCAGTTACATGCAGACATATATGCGTGAATGAGACAAGGACGCAGGCACCCTTGAGAAGTCTGTGGTTCAGGTTTTAAATATCTGCCGGTAATGCTTGTGTGACCTCCCATTAAATGAATATGGTTACCCATCTATATCCAGCAGTCTTTCTGAGTTAGCGCATACTACGTCCACGTGTTCGATTCTCGCATCTCACCCAAGGCTTCCCAACACGGCGTTAGTAACACCATCTCAGGTATTTTAGTTCGTGTCTCCGATCCTCGTATAACAAATACTAGTGTTGTTTACATTTTGAAATTAGACCTCTGCCTATTTCCGGTTTACTTCGAACATGATTGATCTAGATTTTCAACTAGAATAACCAACCAAACTATTGACTATTGATGCTTACTGTTCGTGTGTTCTGTATCTCCGTTAGAAAACTGCATTCCCACTGTCGTAGTCAGCATACATGGATCTCCAGAAGAATACAGATCTTAGAGAAACCAACGTGGCTTGATTCTGTTTCCGTCTACTCATAGGCAGATATTGAAAGCTGTGGTGCGGATTTAGTCTCTCTTCAAATATAGTGGGGGCATATTTCACTACACCAAGATTGGCACAGTAATTCTGAAAGGAACTCGCTCGTTTCCGCAAAATAATTCCCGTAGCTGCAAGAATTAACGCTGTTAGAATATTGCTTACAAACTAACATGTACTTCATTTGATGAATTCCTGTAGGAGTTTTCAAAGGTGATTGATACTTTTTCATTGAGAAGTTGACGACAGAAATGGATGTGGCATTTTCGACACTCTTGTTTCATGATCAAAACTTCGATTCTCATTTCTTTTAAGTAGGAATATGAAATGCAGGTTGATATTTCGAGATGACATTTTCAACACTGTCCTCGACAGAAAAATTTATAATGATTATATATTACGATAGGCATACTGCTAACAATTAGTACGTTTGAAGAAATGAATACAAACCCGAGAGACTTTCAGTATTTACTTTCGTAACGTTCAATCACCGTAAAATCGCTGCCAAAGCGTCATTAAGAAGCCAGCTTCAACTAACTTAGTAATGACCAGGTGTCACTTGTGACGGACGAATATTTTGTCTTCCGATTGGCTTACCGAACATATGCATTTGCTGAACTGTCGGAAGGGTAGCAGGTTAGTGTTACGTGCAAGGAATAGATTCTGTCAAGGTGCTTTTGTGACCGCAATTTCCGGGTGTGGATTGATTTTTCCTGTTTAATAATCAATACAGATGAATTTAAATAGATAACTCAAATGTGCAACAGGTTCGGTAGGAGCTGATCTTTTTGTTGGCATGGACAAGATACGGACAACTTTTCTGGTACTCATCAACTTCAAGGTCACATAACCCTTCTCAAGTAAATCCGCAAGTGCTCGGATCGGCAATCTCATCTGATCTTTTCATTCAAACAACGACTTAAAACTACCGTTTTTTACCACGAGACAGAATTATCATCCAACCAGGAGGCCAGCCGTCAGATCAATACGGTACACTCTGTAGGCCACAGTAGAAACTAGCCTGTTTGCAACTGATTCAACTAATCCTTGCAGTAGTAGGTATGGCTCACGACAGTTGTTGTCATCAGTAGAAGTTTGTATTTGTTCAGGCGTGATGAACACAGGTGCGAGTATAGTTTTTTTCATAGTAAGGTGCACCTCCGTTAAGCTATCAGCACGTTTTACGAATAATCCATCAAGGAATATCAAAACTTCACTTGTACACTAAACACGCAACACAGTAACATCACAGGAACAAGTTTTGATTTGAACAAGTAGTCAGGAAGATCCACTAAAGTCAGTTTTACACGCGACACTGTCAAACGACGAAAAAACAAAAGGTCTGACAAGCAGCTGGGAAATGCACCATTTAACAAGTTAATTTTAAAGCGTCGAACCTACACAGCATCTGCACTGTGTTCATTAGAAAAGTTACTTATCTGACAACTGTGGGCTGTCAACCAAACTTGATGATCTATTTCATGCTGTGCCTGTCATCATTGTGACCACGCCGGTAGATCTGTCAAACTGTAACCGAAATGTTTCCAGGGACAGTCACTCTACAAATCTCGCTTCAGTGAATTGGTCTCATTTGGTCTTTCGTTTGGTCAATTACGGACACTCCAGAAATTCATGAAATGAGGTGGCACTGGATCAAACCAGACATTCCCATGTATAAATTTTGTTTAATTTTAGCCATCTTATTGCTTAAGAAGAGGCACTAATAAACAATATTTGGTCATTTTAAATTTTTTTCTTGATGCAGCAAATTTATTTGGAGGATGTGTATGTTTGGAATCCCAAAAGAAGCTTGTCTGGATTTTCTTCGCAAACAAGCCAGTGCTGAAAACCTCTCACAAGGTAAGGTGTATGAAAGTTATTGCTGTTCGGCGCACGTTTATTTCATAGAGCTCTAGAAAGTCGACATAGTAACAGCGATGCGTTATCTACCACGATGACCCGGCATGGAGGATAATTCACTGTGATTCTGGAAAGGTTATCAGTCTGCGTAACCTGAGTACCAATATAATGGTTCCCTCAGTTAGCTGCAAAACGTTTCCCTGTGATGCCATTTTAAAAACTGGTACCACTTTCAACTCGTACGTCATATTAAAATGTTTTCGCAGCATTATGTCAGGAAATTTTGAGATACCCACCGGATGTGACAACTAACAAGGACACACAAGCTGCTTATTCATATTTGGCTAGCATGACAAAAATCTGAATACACACTCACCTGATCTCATTACGTGTGTTGCATCGAAAAACGACTAGTTCTTCACAGTATTGAAGGCAAACGCAAGTGTGCTATTGTTCTAACTCACAAGCAGCCCGGCAGCTTAGTCATTGATGATGTTTCCTCGACCTGATTGAACAGACAACTTTTAGTGGTCGATAATTAGCAAAAGAGTCTGACTTATGGCTGGCTAACGTTTACTGACCTTAGAAAAAGAAAAACTCGACCGGCCTGTCACGAAATAAAATGAGTCCTGGCATATTCTTGTCTAAAGAAATAGTTGAACTGATGCCTATAAAGCCCCTGTAATAGAGATTGCTCTGTTCACCACGTAACACCAGAAACACCACCAAAATACACATACACGATCTAAAACATGTACATACAAGCAGGTGTATAAGATAAAACGGTTGACTGGTCGACACAACAGCAGTTCAGGTAACGCGAAAGCTGACGACATGGCTAAAGACAATCTGACACACCATGTTACACCAGCGCGAGCCACAGGATTAATAAATCGATTGGTAAGGAAGGTAGTCGGGGATCGACCTGATAAATAACGCAGCAGGGATGGGTCAACCGAGTTGGCATTCCCCATATAGAGATTAAAACTTCAGGGAGTATGCTATGGCGTTGACGTTGATTAATTTGAATTCGGCCAGTCTGCTGAAACTAAGGTAACTAGAACGGCATTAGATTAAAAACTGATAACTACGCCCACTTGTAAGTGGATGAGGTAAGAGTATACCAGTTAAGAAAAATGACCAAATACATAGGACGATTTTCTTAAGTTATGACATCACCTGTTTGCCCAAAGAAGGCGTTTTTGGACACTTAAGACCCACATCGTATACAACCTATTATCTACAAAAACTTTACTGAACGATGAGACCAAAACGTTTTGCTTTGTTTCCGACAACCTGATGTCACGGAAGTTTAGAAGGCGCTACTGTAAAATGCTGTGACATTGCCCCTTAATGAACTTGCTTAGGTTTCCAACAGTTAATGCGTAAACTGTCACCTTAACTAAAATTATGCTAGATTCTTGTTTTTGACGGTATAGTGGAAAACCACATTGTTCAACCCAAATCTTCGAAAGTTTGTCTTAAAAACCAGTTTGTGTTGCAGAAATTTACGTGATTCATTCTTTCTTTTCAGCATTACTGTGTTAAGCAGTTCATGAATAGCACAGTTTCACAGCTATGAACCTTCTAACACTGACAAGCTAGAAAACCGAAAATTTCACTACTGGTGTTCTGCCTGAGAGCATCAAGACAGCACGGTTGTCTTTACTTAAATAAACTTAAACACCTCAATGGAAAATACCATGTAGATGGTTATTTGTGAAACAAACTAACACTGAACTACTCACATTATTGACATCAATCTTGTGTTATTAGGCGATCCGCTGATTGTAAACTACAAATTAGAAGGCCTCACAACCCTCAGACCTTGATGATTGGCCTACTCAGAAGGACAACAATCTTAAGAACGAAACAGTTGTCTGATGACTGGTGTCTGTGAGTATGATAAACTGAGTGCAAACAACGACGACAGATAAGACGACACTCATCTTTTCCAGGTGATGGAACAGATGTTGTCGGCTTACGAATTCCACGTGGAAACTGGGCCAGAAGCGTTATTATACGCACTCTGGGAGCGGATATTTTTTAAGGGGAGTTCTGAAAATGGTCAGCGAGGGCGTGTCGTTAAATTCCTCTCAGCAGGCTCCACCCTACCAATGAAAGTTTCCAACAATCTGTTAGGTTCACTACCGGTGGTGTGTTTATGTTCACCCACATCCCCATCATTTGCGTCCATCGTGGCTTCACTAGGAACAATTCAAAATGGCTGAACATAATACATACCAAAATAGATGAGTTGAGCCATATCTTTCACAGTTACGAGGTATTCTCAGAATACCCTCCGTTTCTACGCCCCTTTTTCAGCCGGTGGTTGATTCGCTCAATTTAGGAGACCTGACTGTATTTCTTCTGCAGGGATAGGTAAGAGTCGATACTCGGTTTTCTGGCTTGCTCACCTTGACACAACTTACCTCTTGAACAGCACCAGATATTGTCATATTTAAGCTGGTTTTCAGTGAAGACGTAGCAAATGTCGTCGATAATTCACCACTGGAATGAATTCGTAGCGACCCTGTGCGGAGTGAAAATACGCGTTGCACAAATTTGTCTTACAGTCGTTAGTTGATTTGTTAAGAGTGGTGTTCTAACTCTATCTTCTTGCGATCAGAACGAGCTTCAACGTTTTGGAATTTGGACTGTATCCATCTACCTATTTAGGTTAAGCCAATCCATAACTATAAGTGTTGAGACATCCGTTCAGAACTTGCGTAATCACTACGTTTGGTAACCCCTGTAATCTTTATTCCAGATAAATACCACACTTTACAGATGAACGTTCAACAGTTATTCCGCAATGAAGAAGAAACGGAATAATGAGTTTGAAATATAATCAAAACGGCTACAGTCAATCAATCGATCGAACAAGAACTAACTCATTATCACGTGTTCATTGTTAAACGTCCCTGTCTGACTTGCAACCTCTCTTCAGCCTTTACCTCTACGTACAAACTGTCCATTCTCTCATTTCTTTCAACGAGTTCACTGTCATAGTCTAATCAAGTTGGCTGTTACTGTTCAGCTTTGGTCTTCATTTGTGTTTGTACGCAGTCTCATCTTATAATTTCCTCTGTCATTTCAACCTTGTGGAATTGAAAATAATGTCAATACATTTCAGATGACACGTCGGAACAAAATTCCTCAATATTCAGTATACACTGTGTGGTATTTTGTTCACGAGCAAATCATTCGAAATTGAAAAACACTTCTAAACGTAATCCAAACACAGTTTTCACGTTTGCCTTAGAACAGCTAGAAACATCAGATACGATCTTGTTACCTTCTATTATACCTGTCACAGTTCACCATTACAGATTAAAACCCATCAAACATTCTAGTTGTATTATGACGATACTGCTGAATGTCAGAGTCTTCTTGTCAGTTCAGTAGGCTAACACCCAAAAATCGGTCTAAGAAATTGATTTCAGAAATTCCAAGCAACCCACTGGAAACAGAAATACCAAACGCGAGTTGTACTTTCGTCAGATATCATTACTGCTGCAGATTCTTGCGGCGATCGGAAGTTTTGGGCTCCGTTCTGCATTATCTTGGAATAAACCTGTTTAATACCGAGCCACTGCCAACAAGCGGCATCACTTACCTGACACAATTCAACATTCATCCACATTTATTCATGAGGGATATTTGAAATGTTCAATCACAGTTCTGGATGGCGACCTAATTACCGTTTGCTAACTCCGTTTGTTCGTAGTCTATTACAAATTGGAAATTTTAGACCGTCACGGCTAAAACTTCGGACAGCACAATACGAATCACATACAGTAAGCACATTTAAGAGAGAAGTCAATTGACTACAGGTCACGAGCACATACTAAGTAGCCGACGAAGTTTTTTCACATGATTGGTTGGTCGCTTTAAAACACTAATGTTTGTAGGCAATTGCGCATTGCGACGGAGTGAACTGAAACTGGTAACCTGAATTTTTGAGGTTACCAATTCATATGTGACTTACAGATTCAATGTAAATTTTGAATATGTCATGTTTTGGCAAGTTGATTTTCGTACACGAGTGTGTGTACAATGAACTGGAGGGTAAGTAAAGACAGCCTGCAAAAAAGTGAACTACCGTGATCTTGGACCACCATTGTGGGTAACAGTGCTTCGCTTAGTTCCTTTGCACAGAGCATGTAGACCATGGTGAATCAGCTAAATGATATGACCAATCTGTATCATGTGTCCTGCAGCTCAAAGTGTAAATCGTTATCACAAAACTGGGATGATAGTGACCATATGGTTATTAATACACGTGGATTGTTCTATTGTGTAGATCGTTTCACCTCTTTGTTAATGTCGTATTATAGTATTTTTGACGAGGTACCGACGGGAACAGCATACGTATCTAGACTCTGTGAGCTTGAGTACCCTAGTCTTCGCCTGTTAACCATTATCAAGTGAGCTGCATATGTAGGTAGCCCTACAGTTCGCTGACATGCATTTGAGAAATATACAAGTTCGCCATCGATGTCCGAATCAGTGGAAATAAGAGGTATTTGTTGGTTGGGTCAAGTACCCTAAATGCCCAAGAAATGGGCAAATATTTGTCTGTACCCGGCAGATTATTGGTTTTTGTGCATTTTAGAAACGCCAATTTCTTGTCGAGTTACTCGTTTTTATTTTTTCTCATCTAGACATTTGCGTTTACTTATTTGTTCATTTTTTGAGGACGTTTTTCAAGACCACCGGATTCCGCAGTCATGGTGGCTAACGGTACGTCCATAAACTGAAAATGATGAGAAAATAAATGGGTATTTGTGGACAGTCAATGATGTATGCTTGAGTAAGCGCCTTTGTGCTACTGACTGTAGCTGTCACTCACGAGAAATTTCGTGTACGTTATCGTAGTGCCCAAATTATCTATCATGAGCCCACTTTGTGTCTGTGGGATGTCAGTTTATTCCACACCAGTTGGTCAACGTAGCCAAAGTGACTGAACGGTCTTTCACACCTCACCTATTTGTTAATGTAGTCACATTTCCAGCTGATTCATTGGAATTTTGTGCTACGTCCATTCGTGTTAACCAAGTGATCATTGTCAACTAGATAGCCGAAAATGACACTGTTGCTACATATTCCTTCATCAGTGTCATCAGCATCGTCAGCCAAGCTGACTGATACAAATCGGGATACCAAGTCATAGGTTTTGTCACAGTGCTATCAGGAAAACCTGACTTTAGTGATTCGCACAGCCTTGTGGAAACAAATCTAGAAATATGACTGAACATGAACCGTCCCTCAAACATAACAGCAACACAGCACAAATTAAATGACGCACTTCCAAAGTAGAATTAACTCAATGGACAGCTGTTTGATTACTGAACAGCGTATGGTGTCCATTCATGGGAGATGCAGCGTGTCATAATGTGTCGATTGCACCTGCTTGTGTCATTCGCTCAACCATGAAGAAGTTCAAAGCCTATAATTGACAATGTGTTTCATGTTTTAAAAGTTGAGCTGTCCCGTCCGTTGAACGGAACCGAAATACTTATGCGGCGGAAAATTTTGCTAACCGGTATGTACTATTAAACTGTTGGCACAGACGGCGGTTCCCATACGCACATTTGACAGTTGGCTGGCGTACACATTAAAATAATGCGCTATATTAGTTCGGCCGCAATATTTTTACTGCTAAAGCAACTTCAGTAGAATTTATGGAAAACGAGAAAGAACACTTCGATGAATACTCTTTGGAGTCGTACTGAGAAAATAAATTGAGTGTGACGGTGGCAAAGTTGGTTATTCACATGAAGTTTGTCGGCGATTCTTGCCGCTGTACGTGGAACGATGAATTTCCTGATACTCTAAATATCCGCTTGCTCGGTCTGCCTGAATGGAACGTAGGCACCCATGTTTTTGAGCTTGCAGCTCGTAGCTGGTTGGGTAGATGTAATCTCAAGTGGTGTTTTTCAAATTTGACCTTCACTGTATGCAGATCTGTTCAGTCGATGCATACCTTTCACATCGAATATGTCATTACGGGCGCAGCTGTGTCATCACATTTTTACAGTCAATAAAATCAAGTATTCTAACGTTTACTGACGTACCCACTATTTCTGTTTGTCAAGATCTCATTTCGAACCGTAAGTACTGCGATGTTTTAAAAATGCTCCCCTTTGGTATATGGCAAGACTTGGGGATGAATGTTTCTGTTGAGCAGACCGCCAACCAGAACGAGAACGAATAACACACCCATTAGACGGCGATCATGTAAAGTGCTATGGTAATGTCGTGGTACTACTTGCAGCAACTACACACTGTTCAGGGTGTGAGGGGACGTACAAGGGTAAGGCGGTTGCATTTCACAGATATGGTAGCCAAGCACTTCGTTCCAATGTCGTGTACGGCAGACAATCGCGTAAAGTTGTACGTTAGATGACGGACACGGGTAAACAAATTATGACACGTTTGATAAGCACTTGGCTTAACCAAGTGAACTGTTTTAGTAAACTGATATAAATACGAAGTGAGCAAAATGTCAAGTGTGTGCACTAACAGGATTTCAGTCTCTGATTTGCTTGCCAGTTCCAAGCAACGTGAAGAAACACCTACTCATTAAATCAATTGACGAAATAGATCTCGAATGCCATCTTAACAGCAAACTGTGCAAGATATCCATCAATAGGGTGAACACCAAAATTACTTTTCAGTATGCTCGCAAACTCTAGAGTTACAAGATCAGGTGGGTATAACTCACAATTAGCAGGAAATACAAAGCCACTAACCTTCGTACATATGTCGACAAATAGTTGTTTAATAACAAAATCAGCAGTATTCCAAACAGTACTTCTGTCTTCTATGAGCAGACTTTTCATATCGAATAGAATTACCATTAAACCTACTTAAGCCACTCACACAATTCTGCGTTAGTTATCAGACTAAATTCGACCAGTTAAACCCGAGAGTTAGTACAGTTTTATAAATTGAGAAATAATCCGATTTGCTGTTACAACGGAAAAAGATTGACTTTGTTCTACTTGAGTGGAAACTACAGTCAGAAAAAAAAGCTTACAACATGGCAGTCGTTTGTCAACAATAGAAAATAGAACATCTTGACGAGTTATGAAAATGGGAAGGTAAAACGTATAATAGCAGAAATATTAATGTTAGTTAATGGAACATGACTGAGAACGTAGAAGAGTTGTTGGTTCTTAACTCACGTCTCATCTACGAGAGACTGTAACCGAACAAGTATTTGAAGTGGGACGACCATTTTATTCAAACGAGTTATTTCGGCACATGTTGTATTAAATACAATGCCGTTGGCGTTTATCTGTCCAACAACAACAGTTACCGAATTTCGGAACCGCAATACTCATTGTCGATCGAGTGGTGAGGTCAGCAGTTTACTTGGCTTCCGAAATAACTGCAGGAAATATTTGATTTTATCATAGATTACGCTATGTACCTGATAACGCCTGATCACGGTTCTTTAAATGTTACAAAACTAAATTTTGTATGGTGTGATAAGAATTCCGCAATATTTGCTCCTGCAAAACTTTTGTTGTGTAAGGCCACCAGGGGCGTTGTTAGTACAGTGCATGGTTGATGTTAACTGGCAGAAATTGTTAGCTTATACATGATGATTCAGTTGGCAATACATACAGTCCTCAAGGCTTCGCGTTCACCTTTTGTGCTGGTACTACTTCCGGTCCACTTATCTATGTACGTGTTTATAGACATATCTTGAACAGCTGCCCGTTTCTTAGTCTGCTCTCTTTGTAGCTTCATTTGGCGATGATTTACGTTGCTGTTCTGATTATCTAGGTGCGAAGGTTAGTAGTAATCAACCGTTCCTAACGAATCTGTTGAATATTGAATAGAAAGTTAGAAAGCTGGTCTTCTTGATATGCAGATGTTCTTTCCATGGGGATTTCAGAAGCCATAGAGGTAACTTAGAGTGTTTTCCTGATTAAAGTTGGTGAAAATGGTTTCAATAATTGATATGATCGACTGTTTGTATGTAACCATGACTGATAGTTTTTGATCGTGTGGTCATAAAGACAGGATTCGTTTTGTTGGCTGCGCAGCACTCGCATTAAAATCGACCTCGGCAATGGGAGACCAGAAGTGCAATCAAGTGTCATTCGGAGCGCACCGACACGCATTTCACCGCAATTCTTATAAATGTTTATGCTTCAATCTGAATATCCGCAACCATTGTATAAGAACATATTTGCACCTGTAGATCGATTAACTTGCGTCACGAGCAATGAAAAACGGTTTCCGGATTGACTTGATGTAAGTTGATTTAATTAATATGTGTGTAATAGTTCAAAATGCATTACCGATTTTACGGTTGTTGCCTCTTATCATAGGCTTGATCAACACAGGAAACGGTAAGTCATGAAATTTGTAGTTACTGGCCCGTTTGTTTGTCCTGAAAAATATATTGATACTTTCAAACAGTTTGAAGCAGGTTGAATTTCTACAGAGTTTCACATTGACTTGCAGGCTCTTTTGAGGTTGAAAAAGATGGTACTAGTGCCTCTCAAATATACTGTTATCTACAGAACGCAGACTTAACCAGATCCGTAAGCGGATAAACGGTGGATGCGCATTGGGTCTACGGAAACAATTAGCATTTTTCCGCCCTTCGTTTAAAACACTGTAAGCCGGTTGTCGTTTTGATGTTCCTGCATCGGAATAAATTTGAAGAAACATTGTGCAACTACTACTAATGGTTCGTGATTAATGATCGAACTTACATCTCGAATATCCTTTTGTTCCGCACAATCTCACGTGAAAACTTGGTGAAAGAGAAGTAGTCGCATGTTAATTCACAGGTTGTGAGACGTTATTTCTATAAAAGTGACATATTCTGATTACTACTGCTCTGGTACGCAGACACAACGCCTCGGAAAACGTTCTCCTTAAACCGTGGTGCGTTCATGTGTAAGTAACTTCATTAAATTTTTCACGTGTGTGCTTGATAGAATCAACCGAATTATTAAGTATTCAATCGCTCCAACTGATGGGTTGCACGATCACCATTCGGTGAAACGAATTTCGATCATTTCACTATATGTTAACATGGTCGTGTCTACAACTGTTCAGATGATTTCGTACTAAAGGAGATCAAAGAACCAGTCCTCCCCACTTCAGAGAAATCAATTCTGAATTGTGTTCAAACTGCTTAGGAGCCCTAAGAAAGATCCAAAAGCAATATGTTGATCACTGAAACAGCCCTCAATGTAGTATGAAACACTTAACCAAGGCAAATGTACTGCAGATTCAGATTTTGTGTGATTTTAGACATTTAAACCTTTCGAAAATTCACACTATTTGAAAGTGGGAAGACGCTGCATTTGAGGATGTGTTACGATACACTGAAAGCGCGGTTGATACCGTCGGTTGGTTGGGTATTTTTAATTTTAAAACGCTCGCAAGCCGCTCCAAAAACCGCTTAGGATATTGTTAGTTTTGGAAATATGACGTTCTAATATATTTTAATGTATTGTGTGTGTGTGCATAAAAAAGGTAAAACAATTCTTATATTTGCGCAATTCATGTCTATGCTGTCCTCAGTCACATATCGGTAAGCTTATTTCAGACAAACGTAAGTTGGCATCCACGGCTTACAAATGCATACTTGAGGAACGCAACTTGTAATAAGTGGTACACGCACGGTGACCTTCTATCCATTAAAGATTGTATGCATGCTGATACAGTAACACCTTTTTGGCGTATTTAGTCACAGATCAGCAATCTGAAAAAGTTCTGTTCACAGTATTACACGGGTCACACACGCAACTGATTTTGCAATCGAACCGAGGCCTCGACCCCTTTAGCTGGAGAGCCTTTTTGTTCATGGTACAAACAGTGTTCATTACTCAGCGTAGGGCGGTCGCTGTGATAGAATCTGGGACAAAATCACTGTACGATATCCCCACCAAATGTAATACGAATGAAGGTGAATAGTTTGAGCGTCGTGTTTAACATGTTATTGATAAACAGATCGGGAATAACACAACGTTTCGAGCAAGTTGTAACATATCGCAATATATGTCTTCTTTCTGCTCTGATGAAGTGGTTAAAGGGAACTCAGTGTTTCAAGTTGTAATACCCTACGTTTCAACCACCTCGGGTGGCCTTCCTCAGGAGTGTTGTAATCGA
>QNGE01000755.1:76222-136429 GCA_008508345.1 Paragonimus westermani
CCACCGTTGTGCGCACAAAAGCGCTTTGTTCAGGCGTTGAGGTTGCCATGGCCAAACATCCACACCACGACTGATCAAAACACCATGGTTCCAGTTACGTCATAATGGTGACGTAATTGTATCAAAACGTCGTCTCCGTGTGTGCCTATGACGTGTCTGACCTCACTTGAACTTGCTATTTGTTTTGTTCGCTTTCCCATGACAACTCTGTTTCATATAAATGTTATGTATTTGGCCTGATGATGAATAACCGAAAACGAGCTTGTTCGCTACACCATTTTTCTGATGAGTACTTTGGGGATTTTTGAACCTCAATTAGTTTGCGTTCGTTGGATAAAACGAGGTTTGACCTCAGTAGGCCGCCATGGGTCCAGAGGGCACGACGAGTACACAAACGACCGACAGGTAATGACGAACCGACCGAATGCGATCAGATCGGTCTGTGTGTGGGTGCCTAAATACCCGGGCTTCGGCCAGACCGATGCGCTGGTAACAGTTTAATGGCGGACCGTATTCACAGGGTGAGACTGACAGACAACAATGGGTGTGGGGCAGTTGACTGGGATTCAATGTCTGAGAAAGGCGGGTTGGAGGAATCAGTACTTTTAGACACTGCTTGTGGGAATAATGGTAACAAGTGTGTAGTCAGACGGGGTCACGAGGATGGACGCGGCAGGGTCAGTCAACGAGAATTTTGACCTCCAAAAATGTTCTATAATCACAATTCCCATTTTCATCTAATCGATCACCATTAACTGATGTTCAGCAATAACTCTTTAAGTTACAAGCATCATGATAAGAAAGCAGCACTTTGTTGGTGGGAGAAAATGTCTTTTTCTACGTCATAGAATTTGTGATAGCTATAAACTTTGGAGAAAGCAGTAATATCACTATTGAAACAGTGATTGTTAGGCTTGTTCATAAAGGGGATGGGTTGTGATTCCAGTTCTGTACAGCTTTCTGGTGATCTGTGGAGGCAAATTTCGTATGCTGCACTGCTTTTTCTGTTAAAATCAGAGGCCTAATTGGAACAGGTTGAGCAAATTGCAAATTAGACTTTTGGGTGATGGAGCTGGCGATCGTACTAGCAATGGATGCAGTTCTGGACGTGATAAAAAGTGGATCGGTAGTTGTTTCTTTGTGAGTACTTTCAGTAAACTGAATGGAACAGCTTGATCTCCATTCCTTCATTCAATGCAACTTCGATTCCGGCGAAAACTTTCCGATGTTGCTGAAATGTGGATGCAGAAATGTGTTTAAAACCAGCTGGTTCATCAATGCACTGTTCTCTGACACTTTTCCATTGCACTAAATTATTATTTACAACTAGATGAGATAACATAGAACCGGCAAAATCAAACTTTTCAACCCACTGAATGATTTTCGTTTGTTATCATTCAACTAGTTTGAGATGTTCTTACAGTAATCAGGATGGGTATGAAAATCAGGCAGTAGAGACTGTGAACTGAGTGGTTGTTACCACTTAGGCAATCATGGCTCCAGTTTGTAAGTTTGCTTGATTGTGGGTCAGAGGGTGGTTAGCGGATCGCATGAACTACTTCTGAGCGCAGAATTCAGGGTTGCGCAATAGGATAGTAATGATTTCAGCAAAGGTCAACAATGGGATCGCTTTGCTAGTATGTTGTGGGAAATCTCAGACATCTCTCTAATTGACAGAACGATTGCGGTCTGTCAGCTGAGCAGTGATCATGTTACTGGTCAGCAATGCGTCAGACAAATGCCTCATGGTACCACTTGTACACGACGCCCCATACTAACAACGAAATGAGCTGAGATACAGGCTGGCTGTAGCCTACAGAAAACTCTCTCTTGACCGTAACATTATAACAGAATTTGAGCAAAACCTTGAGCATAATTTTTGTAATAGCATTGGCCTCAACGACCCAAAACGCTTTCCTATCTACTATGTTGTGATGACTGATGGTCGAATACAAAACACTGCTTGCTCTTCACTCACCTATTGAATACTGGAGAGCATTGGGAATGAAAAGTGAATAGGATTGGCCGGGTAAAACGGGATCTGTTTATCTCACTAGTGTAACAGTGGTCTGTTGTTTGTACGATAACTGAATGACATTCAAGGTATGACAAAACTTTTTGTTTTGCTCAGATGTGTGTCAGTACAGTAATGCGGAAGTGGGCAATAGTCTCAATGGGAGACTGATCGAAGGATGTGGGTCGTGTGAATGGTTCTGCAACAAGTACCTTAAAAACTGGGAATATTTGTATGAGAGTAATTTTTTTATTCTGACCTTCCAGCCATTCAACCATTCACTGAAATCTGTCCACGCGGCACGCTAATTCCCCTCGGTGTTCTATTTTCCTGTCTGAATATCATTTAAATATATCTGTCTTCCAATTTGAACATCACTTAAGTGTGATCGCAGCTTCCTCCTTCGGACAGACATTCCAGCCAACCTCTCTCAAAAGTAGAACTAGACTCGAATTCCGCTAACTTCATAGCTCGTCAGTAGTGCATATCGTTGTCACGGCCGGAAGTGGAAGCCCGTTCACGCTTTCAGACGGCAACCATATTGACCACTACGCGATTGATCTCCTATTAGTAACTACCGAACTGTCACAATTGAAAGCTCAGCCACCTCCAGTTACGATTGGTGATCAGGTTGCAACAAAAATATGCACCACTGACGAGCCCTAACTAGAACGCAACTAACGTCTAGTGCTTCCTTCATAAATAGGCTGGTTAGAAAATTCCGTTCGATTGTGGGGTCTACGATCATTCATAAATGATGCTTAACTTGAAATTAAAAGAATCCATCCATCTATTCATCAGATAACTAAAGCTGTTTTGACTAATATGGCGTCATATAAAAAGAATGGTCCTTATTACATATACTGCACTGTTGTTATACAGCCAACAGTACAAACAGAACCATCGCACAAAAATCCTAGCATTAAATCGAAATTTTCAAGGTAGAATTTTTGAAGAAGCAACGCCATGACACTTTAAAAGAACGTGTTGACTGAAACGCGTATTTATTGTGCAGATACTGCAGCAGTGGGGTGAGTGGATTAAACGGTAAAACATGAATGTGCTCCATTTTCTCATCGACTTGACATGAGTGTTTTGTCAGTGGGCTCGGTTAAAATGGTCTGCTAGTGCACATGGATGCAACTACTTACAGATGGATGATTGGGTTTACGAGTACAAAAGTATGATGGTGAACGTACTATTAATTACATGCTATCAACTGGGCCTTATCCAATTTGCAATTCTTAGTTTGTTAGTTGTAACTGCTACTTCCCAACCTGTTCAATAGTCAACATCTTTGTAACAGTGAGTCTGCCTTTTCCTTTAGGCTAGAGCTTTTGCCTAGCTGAAGTAACCCTTCGGTTAATAGAAAGGCTAGCTTCTTAAATGTCGAAAAGTGTCAGCATTCGTGTTTTTTACTGTCTACAGGATCACACTAATATTGATCCCTAATTTTTAGCCCATGAGCGGGTTTCAGAATGCCTAAGGTGGTCACACAGCCCTCCGCCAAACTACATATTGGTAAATAGGCTAAATCAATTGAGACTGATCTATTCATTAACAGTCGGTCATTTAATGATTAAGACATATTAGCGAGCGTGTAATCGACAGGGTAACAGGATGGCAAAGGAAACAATCCTGCTTGTGCGTAACTACGAGGTTTAGGTTTGATACTTCGCTAAACTTGATGATTAGATGAGCCCTCTGACAATATACTCAACGGATATAGACTACCTTCTACAACTAACAGTGCTTGTCATTTGGTGACCTTGCAGAAGTAACGGTGTAGGAAGTGTAAACGTTGCAATCGAACGTATTTTGGTAGCGCATGTAGCACAAGTAAAACCGAAAGGTGCAAATGCACGTGAAGCCTGTAAACACTATCTGGTGTACGACATCTGATGCCACATGTGCTATGGGGTTTGTGTGTATTATTGAATTACTAGGCTATCGGGAGCTGGTTATGTAGGTGTTTAATGTGCTTCATGATAAGACTCGTGCAACCTAGCATATCCATATCATTAAGATCCTCTACAGTAATTAAGCATGTTACCAAACGCAAACAAATCTTCGACGAAACCACTATTAAACGTGTAGTTTAAACCAAAAGGATACAGAATGGACGATATTCTAGTCTTTGACAATTTGCGTCACTTAGTCGCAAGCATGGCCTTACTCATATTCTGTTCAACTTCCCCAGATGACTGTTGTAATGATGTGGAGTAGCACATGTAGACGCTGTTGTTCGCTAACTACAAACATTACTATTTGATAGCATTCACATTAAAATGATGACGGTTGGGAACTTGATGCGGCAAACATCCAACGAAGAAGTCTTTCGCATTTTGTCTTTCAGATAACATTTAGTCAACGTCAAAATTGACAGAGTACAACCGACTCTGAGCAGTCACTATCCGTTATCTGATCTACACAAACAACTATGGCAAATACGTTAAGCAAGGCAAGTTTCTAACCTTATCTGGTGGTGGAGGCAATTACTTAAGCGCAACCAAGAGAATTTTAGGTTAACGATTTACAAAAAACTTGTTACCGCAACCGATAACAACTTTCATGTGGGTGCGCACACAAACACAACATATCTCGTCAAAACGTTATCATATGTTGTTATCCAAAAGTAATCCAACTCTCAACTGAGCAGCATGTTAAGCTTAGTTTGTCAAACAATCTTTAAGAGGCAAAGGTGGATAACACAGTCTATCTGCCTAATTCAGTGCCAACCAATTGATTTTGCTAAACAAAACAACTTGCTTATTATTATGAAATTACTTAACGGTTACAGAATTTCTTCGTAGCGCTCAGTTGATGACAGGAAAAAAATACTAACATTCGGTGTCACGTGTTTTCTGCTATTGTGTGAATCGAATGGACTATTGCATCTTATTTGATTCAGTGCATCGTTCTCTGAACAGTAGGAAACAATGGAAAATTAATCTCCATACGGGGCTACGGTGAGATGTGGAACCAGTGCTAGCAGTGTGTACGTTTATGAGCACAGATGGGTGAAGTGGAAAGGAGCACTGTTTGTTTATTCATATGCCATTAACAGTCTGAGAAGTGTTCTATCAGGGTACTAGTAATTTCAGAAAAACTAATAGATTTTAAGAGTTTTAGATGCGGATAAATTTACTGTGGTTTAGGTGAATCATCAACGAGAACTGATGTACACTAGAACAGCGATTAACAGGTGTAGACATTGGGTGACGGACAGGATATGAGAGGGAATACACGCAGGAATCTTGCGTTGTTTTGTATGCGAATTTCAATCGATTTGAAATGTCAAAACTATCAACACATGTAATCGCGAAGGCTCATGCGGACGGTTGTTCTCCCTGTAGGCAGACATTGATTACCATGAAATTTTTTCCGACCATTGACTTTCTCATTTGTTTTTACAGTTTCAGAGGAAGATCCTTCAAGCTTCCATCCATCTTGAGGTAGAGCGGGCCATAGATTAGTCCACTAAGAAAAATTCCATTGGCGCAGTGCAGGCTGACTTCCATTCCGCCATCCGATAAGCAGAATTTTGCTAATGCGGCTGGCCTACCTGGGTAGAAAATACCCCCCAAACTGTCTACTCTGCTTGAAATATGAATGAGAATAGTATGTAACTACGTTTTAGGAAGAGTGACGTACATCCGATGTTCAGTTCCCGGGAAATGCGTTTGTATAAAAAGACTGATTCATCGGTTGATGAGATGTTAGTCAGTCGAAAGTTGTTTTGGGCGGTTCTGGTAGGTGTAAAGGGAAGGTCAATGGAACTAAACAAGTTATGAATTCGATACGGCTGTTTGCTGCAACCATTTCAGCAACGAACACTGAAACACACTGAAAAAATTCAGTCAGACACACGCCGTTGATGACCTATGAGACCCAAGTAATAAAAAGCAGTTAGGGAATTTGTAGTGTCTGTTGTTTCTCATACAAGGGCCGATCAGGTAATACCCAGAAATTCTCAACCGATTCAGCCGTGACCACAGAGCTGGGCAATGCATTCCGGTGTGTCCAGACCCAAACTGTGAAGTAGTTCCATCTGCACAGTAACCTGCCTGTTCCGTTATCCAGTTTCAGCGAGTGATCACTGAGTTTGGAACGTGTATCATTTTAATATGGAATGTGCACTTCTTTACACCATTTTGAGCCGAACAAGGTGTTTTTATGCCGACACTTAAAGAATTCCCGCGCCGCATTGCAGCCACCTGACGAATGCCACCTTCATACGGGCCTAAAAAATCGTTTATTTACCAAACATAGTGAATATATGGCCAGCGGATTGCTTTTCAGGCATTCACATTAATCAGCTTTGTTACACTCAATTATCTCGCGGTATTGTCTCAATCTGTTTACTAGTAACTCCGTTCGGTAAGAATTCGTCGGTTGTTATTCTCCTTTGGATAGCTTCGTCAATTTTAGACGTGCAAAAGTTTCGTTCTGGTCACCGAGTAATACATTCATACCTTTTACTATTGTTGTTGTCAGTTCTTATATAATTCATGCATTCAAAAACGGATACAAGAATTTTCACTTTGACAAAATTCAGCAGTCTACAGTAATGGTGATGACACATGTGGTGCTCACAAGTTTAAACTAGTAGTTTTGTGACAATCCTCCAGTCTAATTTGCGTACACTGACTGATAATATACGTGACCGGTTTTTATTGTCCGGTGTAGACCCCGTTGGACTGGCTAACAAAATAAATGTTTCATCACATTGTTACATCATATTTAACAAAACGGAACAAATCAAAAAGGTCTCTATTGACCGTGCATTCTACCAAAACAGTGTCTTGACGACGAGCAGACCGCTGACAAAGCCACTTGTTTACGTCTGTGGTTCGTTATTACAGACGTTACACTGAATGATACTGAGTTGGCGTAACACAGTGCAATCAAAATCGTCTCACATTGTTGCTTTAAAAGAAAAAAACGAAATTCACAATGAAAATAGAGAACACACCGAACAACATATTACGCTGTTCAGGCCACTCAACCGCACTTACTGCACGTATGTTATGGAATTTCACGCAGTTAGGTAACAGCTTAAAATATGTCTTCCACTTTTGCTTTCGTATGCGGGATAAAGTAGACTGAATGTTGTGAGAAAATAAGCCATCCACGCAATGAATTTATCCATGTTACAACAATGTCAGCTTTTCAGTTTTCTGTGATTGTTCACTTACACGAATATATACATTAGCAACATTTGAACAGGGGAAAGAAGCATAAATCGGAACTAGAAACTTGGTGAGATTTTAGACGATAACCGTAAAATGCATCTAACAAGATCAAGTCGAATTGTAGCTGCCGTGCAATAAGTCTTCTTGGTGCAAACTTCAAGTGGATAAAGTAGCCTAATGAGCATTTTTGATTGTGTATTCTTTACGACAGAGGGTAGACAGTATAGCTTAAATGCCCGTCAGCTCGACGCAATGAAAAATTACGAGTATCGATTGAAAAATCTCCGCTTTTAAAACATAATAATAAACTAACCTATTACTGCTCACGAGCTGGTACACATATATGTTGCCTAACTTCCGGTGACGTGAGGTGTTCAAACGATAAGTATGGCTGTGCTGAGAAACACAGTTGATTACATTAAAAGTGCTCACATTGCAGTTCTATCTTTTGAGTTCGTCCAATTTTGGCATAAAAGTAACAATGATCACAAAATTCAATCAATGATTTCATTCAACATGGTTTCGAGTGTTGTTATGAAAGTACGATTGATTGTTTGAAATTATTTGCAGCCACATGTTGCACTGTCATCGTCCTCTTTTATTTAGACCCGAATGAATTTTTGGCTCGTTTTTTGATAGATCACATATCTGAATGAAGTTCTGATTTCAAGTTAGATGTTAGTGCGTAATCTGATGGTTCAAATAGTACAATTTTACATTTGTTGAAGAACTACTGCAAGGTTTGTTGACAGTTACAACTTATACCTGATAAATCAAGGAGGCAGATAGACTATTGGGGGTGATTTTCGTAGTTCACACATACGCTTCGATTGTAGTGTTCAAAGAAATGTTTATGCATTGCCCTGGGAATTTTTAACATCGTGCCGTTGGTTAAGGTTACAATGAAATTTCGACAGGCTACAATAACACCAGTGGTTTTTTCCAACCTTACACTTGCACGTTTTACCATTGTAAATAACTCCGTTTACTTACATCGGTCCAACCAATGTTCCACTCGATCCCCTGTCTGTAAGTTGCTCGTTTGTCTACCTGAGTAACACGTGTTAAATGTCGTCTTTGTTGTACACAGTTTGAACCCATCGCAACGCTTGTCTTTTTTTATAAACTAACGAAGTTGTTAAAGGGAACCTGGTGTTTCATATTTTAACATTGTCAATAGGGTGGGCGGTTTTGAACGTTTTTCCAAATTTCAACAACCAATTTATTCAGCAGTCCTGTAAAAACCTACCTGAGGAACTTCTTTAAAACTATTTTCAAATTGCAAATCTGATTGATCAAAGTTCGTTAACCTGTCATTAGGTCAGGTTTCCGTGAGAGTAAGATTGTTTGCCGTTTTCTTTTTCTGTTGTGAGCACTTTTTGCCATATCCGGGAGATTGTTTCACTTGTTCCGCTAGCTTGCACTACTGACTGTCGTTTCAGGACTCGGAAGCTGGTTTGAGGCGCGCTTCACCAATGTGTCATACGCGATCGAATTTGGTTTGTGTTTCCCGGTGTGAGGGAAAATCAATAAGGTTTTGATTTCCCAAGTATACGGGCCAACAGCTAAGACCTTCAGGCCTAGACTACTTACACATTTCGTATTGCGATAAAATTAACAGTTTGATGGTCGTTTCAGATCTCTTCTCGATTGCATTATTCCTTTGCACTGAGTTTCGAGTTCGTTTGTCAGGTCAATAAGTCACATCTGGGTACGGTAGATTTTCTTCTCTGATCCAAGTGGATTTAGTGCTGTTTTTCACATTGAGACAGGTGGGCGGATGTCAGCTTTTTTCATCATAGCCCTTGTTGGCATTCTTGAATCTTTAATCATAAAATTACCTGTACTAAGCGGTTCATCATTATTCACTGGTACTCGTATGAAAGGTCTTATTGTTTTCCAAAGAATAACACAATTTCTGGCCAGTCAAAAATATTCCTGTGAACTGTATATTGCAAATAGTTTATAGTGCGAATTTTCCGTTCAGTAATGGAAGTAGTTGATGGGTACTCAACAAAGCGTGAAGGTGATCGGTGGTTACAATCACCAGCGGAAAATCTTCAGACTATTAGTTGAGGTGAAGAGCACTCAAACTCGAGCACACCAGCCGCATGTAAAATTTCCGGCTAGCATACCTTGAACAGGAACATCAAATTTCAGTCTTACTCATGTTAGAGCTTATTAAGAGCTCATATCTTCACCATAATTATGATTTGAACTCTGGCGACACTTTCATGAGACAGCTGTGTTGACCATTGTGTGTTTAGCTTAACGTCAGTTACGGTGAAGCTATTGCGTCAAAACACTCAATTTTGTTTGAGACATGAAATCAACAATGGTCATTTTCAAGTGACCACTATTATCTATCTTATGCCCAAGTGGTGCAGAACGATCTATTGTTCGCGTGACCCTCATTCTCAGCGCACGGGCTGCCTGCTGCTCAACTCTCGCTTATACAAGGTTCATTCCCTTCAAAAGCGTGCGTCCGCTTGTATATTCGAACAGCAAAACGCCTGACTAGTCAGAAGATGAACTCAGATTTTCTTGTGTATTTATAGGTTTTTTGCTGCCATCCAGTTTGCCGTTGTCCGCTATTCAAAACAGAGGATGAACAGATTGAAAATGATGTTTTTATTCGCTGTTGTGCCAAATTAGCCGAACCAAATTGCTTTCATTTTAGGTAATGTCCGTCAACTACCCAGTTTCCGAACAACTAATTCGCGCACGAAGGAGAATTTCGTAGCCCAAGGCAACTAATCATATTCGGAACAGCGAATCCCACATGCTGTAGGCACATCCAATATGTTCTGACAGTTTACTAAAGACAATTTATTTCGATATCGATGAATAAATGTGGGCGAAATCAATTTCTTGCAACTTGAAACAAAAAGAGTGAACTGTAATGTGCAAACTGCCTCAGGAGTTAATGATCTCGTGCATTCTCGTCAATCAGAACCAAAAAATAACAACTGACTGGAGTAGAACTAAGCTTTTCTTGCTTGCCTGTATCAAACTAGTCTTGTAAACAATAGGATGGGCGATTGCAATTAGTGGTCATATGCTTTTGATAACGTTTATGCAACGTTTGATTTATTACGATTTAAAAAAGTCATGTTACTCTACGAGATCCATGCTGAATCTACAAACCCCTAAGTTCTTTGGCCATTGAAAAAAGAGGGAGCAGATTGCTTATGAATTTTTGATTTCGTATTGGTCGTGGTGCAGGAAGGGTTACACGCTGTGCATAGACAAAGAAGGCAGATTTTGCATGCGAAAAATTGAGTGGAAATGGAAGCTTTTTCTCACAAATTTCCAATAAACCGAAGTCAAATGAAACAGTCGATAAGACCTAACGGATAGAAACGAAAAAACTAAACTTACACAAATATCCGACAACAGAATGTAAGCTGACATGCAGATGCGCGTAAGTATCTGATGATTTGCATGAATACGTCAAGGAGGCCGATAGAACAATAACTCCAGATTACTTCAGCGTGTATGTTGATTGCATTGTGCCGGCCGGCATAATAACGCAGAGTGGAACAATGCAATGTAGAATTAACCGATTCTAACTAAAACAAAGCTTTGTCTGCATACTTTTCCGTTCCTCTGTAACAGTAGCTTAACCGAACGACTCCTCAACCACTTGGTTCTGACCGTTGAAACGGTAGCTGATAGCTGGCAACCAGGTGTATAAGCAGTTTTATAAGTTTGATCTAAGTCTCGGGGATGCCTGAGGTTAGTCGAAAAACCGATGTATTAAATGTTAGCAGTTCTGGGTAAGAATACATTCTTTGTTCGTTTCTACCAGGGCACTGTTAGGAGCAATGTGACGCGAAATTACCGAAAATGGGATCGTGTGATGGCGCTTTCGATGAGGCTGTACGTCATAGGGAATATTTCACGATGGGACGATCACGGTTTCTCTGTAGCAGGTTTAGTCACTAGTGTTCACGTTACGATGATTGTCGCCCATCTAGACTAAAAGGAGTTTGTTCAAAGTGGTGTTAGTGGGTCTAGATTGTAAGCCAAACTCTTCAATTAATGACTACCTGCAAAAGTGCAAGCATAGGTCTGATGGCTGATGTGGATGCCACTGCATTTAGAGAAGTAGTACGGTAAATTGTTACCTGTGCATGACTAAGTAGAATACTAACACTTTCTAGAGTGTAGCGTTACGCGTAATTGTCGTAAAGTTACACTGTGGCTTCAGTACTGGTCGGTATGTCAGAAATAAATGGAACAGAGCCGATGATCCAGATTGACCGTAGCAATAAAAACTGCAAGCAGATGATAGCCAGGCCGATAACTGAACGATGAGTCTAAGTTCCTCCAGTCTATCGTTAGTCACCTATACAACGATCTTGTGAAATCATATTGGTTTGGCTTTCTTAACGGTGTAAAATTGTCAACTCAGTCATGTGTTGACTAAAAGTATGGTTCGACTCAGCATTCGACTGTGATTTGCAACCTTGATTACAGTTACGAGTTATTAATGAGCTTGTGTTATATGAATCTCTCCTATCAAGGCTACTTTCAATTCGTTTGTGAATCAGTAACAAACTATTTGTGCCCTCAAGAAATAATTCGGGGCAATTTGCGTTACTTTACACAGCAATGAAAATAAATTCAGTGGTGAATACTTTCCTACATCCTGTCTGAATGAGTCTTTGTGAGGAGTCCACCTGTTACTAAACCAGTGAAGCAAGAATATCTATTCCTGAAAGTATAACGAATATTGTTGGAACTTCTGAATTCGAAGTTCACTTGCGACACTTAAAACTGGAAACGCTTTAGAGTTGAATTTCGGTAGCTTGGTTACAGCTCAAATGAACAAGTATGTCACTTGAGTAATGTCTTCTAACCGGTTTTAGGTTCCCAGATTTGTGTTTTTGATCGTATCACACAAGCTGACCGTACCTTTGGCCTCTCTTCTCACTTTGCCATAAACAATATTGAGTTCACCCACATTTTCCTATGAAATCTTTGCTAGTTCGTCAACCGGTTCTCCTTAAAACAGGTGTGATTTTATATTGCCAGTTGATATGATTACCTCCATCCAGGTTACTTCGTCATTACAATATTGAATCGAGTATTTCAGTCCAATGGTTCGTTCGATGAGGCATCTCGGGATTCACGGCCTTCTATTGGATGGTAAGATCTGCTATAAAACATTACTTATCAGTAGCTACCCAGGTTGATTTGAGTCAAAGGACATGCCATCGTTACCACATTTATCTGGGCTCCAACTACAGCGTAGTCGGCATTAGCATGAGCCTCCAGATCTACATTTTGTTCGTCGCAAGAAGTAGCTTCACAAATATAGCAAACCAAAATTGTACTACACTGAATATACCCGGAATGATCCGAAAGTTTTGAAGTGTTGGTCATTTCTGCCATGCTAATGAACCTGTAGTCAGAGCAACAGTGTTCTCAACCTAAAAAATATCTGGTGTAGTTGTTAACACATTTAGGTTAGCCGGATTCCAGTACTCTTTCCTCCTGCCTCCGGACGATAAGAATTTTGACTCACTAACTGCGGGATTTATGAGAATCAAGTTCCAAGCTGTTGTGGTCAGTGACGACAAAAACATGCAGTAAACTTAAAGATGTGTTTAGCAAGAATTACGGACATGGACAGCAATCTGAAGATCATAGTACACATCTTACGACGTTAATTAAAACATTCACCAGGCCAGTTAGGAATTGTTCATTTCTCACACAGAAGTCTTCAAACTAGAGATTAGGCGAAGGGCTATGACATCCACCTGTTGATTATCTTAAATCTATGGATGTGGGGAAATACGGCATTTGGAAGTCGAACTCCAGCGTTTATAATGTTTGTAAATCATGGACCATCTCAACTGCACTGATTAATACTTTCTTACGTAAGTCATAAAAACTTGCCCTATGAATATGGTATAACCTTCGCTACGAATGCACAGCATCAATAAGCTGTTGTGTACCTCATATCATTCACAGTGACCCAATCTCGCTAACAGCATCTTTCGTTTAATTTTCATGGTATGTGGTTGTGACAGATTGGCTAGAGTAATGATATGCTGCGAGGCAAGAGGTACTTCTACTGATCTATTTTACATTTTTCACTTACGGTGCACTAAGGATTTTCGCCGAAAATCGACAGTACAACTTTGTCCCTTAACTCGACTGTTACTTTAGCCGTTTCGTCCGAACGTGTCATTAGTTGGATGTGACGCGATTGGAACGATGTACAACATGAACGGGCTCAAGAAAATATTGAAAATATGTTGGAAGCAAAGGGTAGGCAGAAGTAATATATTACTATGAACAGTATTACTAAAATTCCTCGTCATAAAACTTTTGGGACCAGTGGAAACAGAATGTGTTACAGATTTTGTTTAGGTAAACGCTGATACTACCATTGCGCAGGTTTCAACAGAACTTCCCGAAATACTTGCCAATGATCACTTTTATGTACTGAATAGCAAAGTAGCAAAGAAGGCACAATCCGATTGATCTTCGGGCCAGCGGCATCACGATAAACATGGGAACAGTAACCATGGTTAGTAAAAAGAATCGATCGACGGAGGTTACACAGCCTGGTTACCGTTTTCATATTTAATGTTTTGTAATTAATTCCATGACCAGCCACAGAATGCAAGTCGTTTCATCTGCGTTGCTGTCCTCTTTGTTTCACCGGACGTTTTCGAACGGTCCGATGCTGTGAGTTGGCAAAGTTATTGAACTAATGAGTAGAGAGCCGTTTGATTGTGCAACGACAAAACTGTGTTCACGCTAAAACTGCGCTCCAATGTTTGTGGTAACGTGTAAATCAGGATTAAATTTGCTTCCCACCAACATATAAACTGGACAACGTGAAATAGACTACGTTTAACATCTGGTTTTTACCCAATAAACTAGACATCGGTGACCATTACGGACATCATGGTGGAGTATTCATTCTACTGATATCTACAGTGACGCTATAAAGAACTCATTGAAAATGTACTGGCTCCAGGATAGCTTATAAATGTTGATGTAGTGCAATTTGTTGCTTAAAACTATTCACCAAATCAGCTTGCCGTTGACCTTTAGAACGAGTGAGCTCCCAAGATCCAACTGATCAAGAACAAGAAAAAGACTATATCGGTCGATCGTTTCCAGACATGAACGTAAAACGCCTAAATATATAAATTATACAGGTGGCAAGTGTAATGATTTTCATGATGTTTAGACTACAGACTAAGGAAGTGGCTTGTGTTTCCATAGGGTTTTGTGAGATTTTTTCATGATCACTGTTCCAAAGGACGCGCGCTTCAGTTAGCAATGAGTAACCTGGGTGAATTACGTTGAACACAACCGAAATTTGGTGGCAGACTTCGGATCAACGTGTGCCTTATAATCACCCCACTGCGCGGATGTGCATGAAACTTAAACTCCCCTCTTGTTAAGATAGTTAGTGTGTGTTTCCCGTCGTCTTAACTACGATTTCCATTCCGGCCGTCCATCTTATGAGATAAATACACTAACAACTGCGAAAACGGGTGATAAGAGTGCCCTACGTCACACACTGTCGAATCGCAGCGATTAAGCACTTGGTCACATTTCTCAGTGGTTAGTATTCCTCGGGATGAGACATGGTAATTGTCCTTGTAAATGACTTGGAGTCCATAATAGAGTTGTTACTGTCTGGACTCAAATGGTAAGTTTCATTCATTTTCTCAAGGAAACCTGTCAGTTGTAGTTTTGCACTCCGGTGGAAGTGGCCGCGTAGTCAGGTATGGGAATTTAGTCCAAAGTAACTTGAGAGTGATAGTGCAGTGGCCAACACGATATCCCAGGATAACGGACCTCAGAGCCCTGGACTGGAAAGGATAAACCCTGATATTGAGATCGAAATAACACAAAACTGGAGTGAAACGCCTCTTTTTAAAAAGGATTGGATGGACAGGCTATTTGAACGCAAGGACCACAGTCAAGCGTGAGTTGTGTTCGACCTGTACCAGTTAAAATAAGTCAAGTATACTATCATAATTCAGAGCTATAAGAGACCACAGAGAACAAGGCTGTGAGTAGTTCTTAAATGCTGGGCGATTCATGTTTCAAAAGTTAGCTTAGTGCAACGGACATGTCTTACAATACAGCTGGCTCTAGCTTGAGCATAACCTACACGTAGTTTATAGTGACTTGTTACATTTAACCTAATGTAATGTTGGGCTTGCAATCAAATGTGTCCCGCAGAATTATTTTGCTATTTAACATGTCTATTTATCTGCAAATTTGCTGGCTTCCACATGAGCAAAAGTCGACGCTTTTCGCAATAACTAATACTGGTTAAATTTTACGATGCGGTGAACGATTTCGGGAAAAAAACCTTGTGATTTATAGTGCATATCGTGGAACCGTACCTGGTTGTTCACACGAACAACCTGTGCTAAACGTCCTATGGAGCCCCAGACCGTACACCATGCTAACTTAGTCTTTTTCTAATGTGAAGTAAACAGCATTCAAACATTGTAGACTGCAGTGTTGTTCCTATCCCTATATTGTACAGGATCAGTTGTTTTGCACTCGTGATTAAAGTACATGAGTGAAAGGTCAGTGAATAGCAGCATACAATTTTTCCTATTGGTTGCCTGACGTTTATTGACCGAAATCACTGATAACGTCGTGAACGACTTTTCTGTCCAATGTTTCCGAATCAAATGATCAATGGATATTTTCCTCATGGTGTACACACTTTCAACTAATCCAGAAATAGCATATTTTTACTGACGAAGTTATGTAAATTCAACATGATTACATCTTACACAGTCATATCATTTAGATCTTGGATTCGGAGGCTCCGCGAGTTACTTTGTTTTCCTTATCTAGACGGGAACGAGTTTTGTATCCTCACGACACTGTATTGTCTCTAATGGTAGTAATTATCCGACGACTTTTGAGGACAGGGATGGTTTTTTCTTACACACTTCGAACTGAAGAAATAACCACCGTTATCCCATTTTGAAAGAGCTATGTTTCGTTAAACAGTGGTTGTATCTGTTCAGATGAAGTCAAGAAATTTTTACGTTAAAAGTATTAAAAACATTTCGTATCGACCGAAAACTCAGTTGCCGAATCTGGAAGTCGGTCACAAAGGTGTCAATATAAGGCTAACAACGAGTCTCTTAGTGGGAAAAAAATCACAATCTTAATACAGGTGTTGTCATGACAATCAATCGATGTCGGTATGCGGCTGAAGATGGCCTTCTTCTCTAAATGAAGCGGGAAATTATCCGCTAATACATCTAGTTTGTTTAAGTTATTAAAACTGGCTAGTCGACCATGGTTTTGTTCTTTCTAAAACTAAAGTTTATCTGTTAACAGAGTGATGGGTAGGTCGGTTATGGGAAGCCAAGTGTAGTGACACTGATTTGAAGACAAATCGGTGGTCTACAACCTCAACCGAACTAACATTTCACATGTCAGTACGCTTTTCAGCAACGGTTGAGTTTTATTAAAAGTCTTAACAACCATTTCGAGATTGTGTGCATCGGTCCTATCGTCTACAAATAGGTCGCATCAGAGCAAGTCCTCCTGGGGCTGTTAAACGAAACAGTACCCAAAAAGAACTTGTAAAGCAGGAATTTTGCGATGGCAGTGCTTTGGGAAATTTTGCTGGTGAGCATAACAGTGCGAACAGGAACTTGGAATTTTTCGCTAAAGTATTTGTAGAGCTGACGAACATTGTTCATTTTTACTGTGTAAATTTATCCGTGCACACTTGCACACAATGTAACCACCAATTAACTAAGAATGGACTCACCAGCACTGTGCAACTTCAGAATCGGCGATTTTGTTGAAGAACTCAGTAGGATGGACAAGGATTGGCATCCAATGCGTCACAGGTAAATGGTACACACACGTCCTGGTGTCCGTCTAATATCTACTGATAATGTTTGTACATAGGGTGACTATCAAAATTTCCCCCGATCGTCATTGGGATGATGCACTGATATATGTGTACAGACAACATACTGTGTCGTTTTGATCACCATTTCTTGGTCCGGTTAATTTTTCTGCTGATATAAACACCTGCTCGAAACATTCCCAATTTAGAGGACGCACTTTCGGAAAATCTGGACTTCGACCGGATTCGAATTAACGAGAAAAATTGCGCACCCAAAGGCAACAAACGTCCATGCAATTGAGCTAAGTACCCCCCTTGACAATTCAAAAATTTACGGATGTAGGCGTTCATCTACCCACGCAATTGTCTCATCAGCCATCCAGGAAATGATCGGGGTACTTCGTTGTCACGGTAGGATTCCTTAAACGGTTCACATGGGAATCATCCACTACTACTCTTAAGCTGTCACCATGGCTTCGCAGCCCAGGTGGTTGGGCATTCTTCGTGTTTAGGCGTGTTGTTTCTGCCGCAGATTCAAACACAGAAGAAGCGTAGATGTTTTCCTTTCGAAACAATTCCTAATTAGTAAACGTGTCAACCCATTTGTTATTGATACTCTCATGGCTGATACATAAAAATGATACTAGAACGTAACCGTAATCGCCGACGCTGATCGGACAAGCTTTCAGATTTGGATAATCTGACTGATACTTTCACGTGCACTTTTGATGGGGTGAAGATGAACCTATAAAGTGATGAGTTAGCATGCACACACGCTAAAGGTTTTTAAGTAGACGAATTTTCTAGAAAGTCGCTTCTCGTGCGTTATAGCACACTTTAAAAAATGGTCAGATGCTTTGTTTAAGGTTGATTTTCCAATGAATGATGCGACATGTTGTACACTACTATTGACTGTAGGCATTGTTCTGGCTCAATTATTTATTCAGAGCACTTAAGCTTTCGCTTGTAGTCTTCTATTTCGTTCTATTTGACTGTACATTGATGAAAAACTGCACTTCTGGAAAGCATCTAATTTTCAAAACACATCCGGCTTTCAAATAACTTGCATTTTAACAAACATCTTTGGGTAAGCAAGTGGAGTATGGATGTTTCTTTGCGAAAAATGTGCAATTCTTTCCATTCGATTCACTTCGTTTACAAGGGGGCTGCATTTAATCGCATGCAGTCGGGAATTTCTCCGCCTGATCAAAAAATCTATAATTGGTTCACTTTTTGTTTCGAAATGAAAATCTGGTTTTTTGATGCAGATAGCCCCGTTAGCTAATCCCGGCCGGCCGATCAGACCGGGTAGGAACGTGACCAAACATCAGTTCGATTATTACTTGACCCCATGATTGGACACTCTAAAAGTACCGTTCTCCTGTTCTTTAGTAAAGGTCGAGCAGTTTGTCACAATATTTTCTATCTGGTTTCAGATACATCCCGCCCCAAGAAGTCAGACCGGCAGGGTGGTCAACAGTCTTTCTCTTCGCTTTCAGAGATACGGACATAAACCGATCGAACAACCCAATTTCCTCAACATATGGATATTGATTCTAGGGACGTAACAGTAAGATGAAGCTTATTATAGTGATGCGGTTAATATATACATGCTAAAAGTAGGAGCATCATTCCGTATAGGGAGGGCGTGGACTATGTTTAGTAATGTTGAACAGAGCTTACTTTTGTTTACATCTTTTACCAACACTGTAAGTTTGAATATTGACTTTACCTCAATGCACGTGAATCGCCTGATTGTTGATTCATCAAAACATTTTTCATGAATTATAGATTCCTTGTGCAGACACGTCCAGTTTTTCTGTCACACATGACTGTGTCGTACCCTCTCATTTTACCATACTGTGCCACCTTATGTGGATCAAAATGTACAAAGACTAGAATTAGCGTTATAGTAAGGGTGATGATCATCCCCTTAAGGTGGACTGTGAGGAGTCATTTGGTAATAGTGAAGTCACCAGCTGTACGTTGTACTTATCTACACACTAATCAACACAGTGTGTTATTATTAAGTAATCCCGATACAGAAATTCCCCATTTTAGTTTTGGTACGACATTATCGACCTTCGGTCAGACCTGTCATTGCTTTTAGACTCATTCACAATTTGACACTGAACAGATCATGTTAAGTGTGCTAGGGGATAAACTGTGCTTCCTTATAAATCCACTTACATTGAAAAGTAGATAACTATGTCCACTTTATTCTGTTTACATATATTGTGCTAGTATCATATCACGTACTTAACCTACACTGCGTCGTTTTCGTTATTCACACAGTCAGTTAAAAGTTTGTTCTTCTGATTTCTTGTACTTTATAACCTTGCGAAGTGCGCCATATTTCATTGACCCACCACAAGAAAAATGTGCCCAGCCCCTGGTTGAATAGCTTAATGTTCAAGATATGTTTATACATTCCGCAGATTCCGGCCATGGCAGTAAACGATTGGTCAGCTTAGTGAATCGGAGTCCTGAACATGCGAGCTTTTTACTTCATGGTCGGAAGGTGTGTACTGGGAATTGATAGTCTAATGAATAGCTTAAGTAAATACAGGCACACTTGACTAAACTATCGTTGATAAAAAAATAAACGGATGCAGTACGAAAGTCACGGAATGAGAGCAGGTTACGGCAGCGACAGAATTGGACTCAGAAAATGTTCACGGGTGTTCGGGATGGCCATCACAATAATCTAATTCGGCAGTGTCTGAGAGGCAAAAGTGTTGCGGAGTCACCTTGGATTGCTGTAGCGTGATCGGAGCTGCGAAGATGTTCATAATACGATGGAGATGAAATCTGAATGAAGGTTACGTCTGGTGTTGTGAAACGACTGCCTAAACAGACAAGAGAGCAGACGGGTTTGTACTCGATTTTGAAAACACGTCGAGACTGTTGCAAATCCGTTGCTGTGAAAAACTGAATCCTCTTTATTTACTGAGAATAAGAAGTAATTTTCAGCCCCCCTGTCCAATTATTTATGAAAAATAAATGTTCCGTACTAGTCTGATGAACAAGAATGAGTGATACAAAAACTGTCAACAGAAAATGAGCTGGCAAAATAATGTGTCTATCGGAACGCGTGGTTGGACGGCATAAGAACTAATGGGAGAGGAGGACGGTTATGTCGCATGCGTTTATCTGATAGACAGACGGGGACAAAGTGTTCTTTCATCATTGCAGCCAGTTGCGGTGAAGGAATTGGGTGGGTTAAGTGCTTCAAACTTTCATGGTTCACCTGCATGCCTGGAGGGCTGGGAAGGAATTTCCTGATGCACGTCGGCGTAGGCCGGTTCGGATCCACCAATACTCACAGTAGCATGCCTTACGGAACACTCGATTTTGAAAACTGTCAGTTCGTAAGGTTACTTTGAATAGACCGTAGTAAGTTGGTTGAATTGAGCTCTGAACTGTGTCGCAGCGAAGAGAACATGAGTACAAGTCACCAAGCCCTTGTTCTGTTTAGGCCGAGAATTCTGTCTGGTTGGAACAGTACGGAACCCTCCCGCTGCACGCACAGTTCAACAGATCCAGCGAATTTTGCGTGTTTTGGTCGAAAAGATCACGTGGAAGACGGAATGTCGTTCCTTGGACCACTTCAATGGGTAAACTTCGTGTGCCTTCTTTAAGGAGGGGTCTGTTGCTCAATAAGATGAACGGTAAGCGGTCCGCGCAATTCTGCAACGACTGCGCCATGAGCAGTGCTTTCGAATACTCGTAGAATCTTTCAACCATCCCATTCGAATTATGGTGGTATGCATTCGTCCTGAGGCATCCATAGACCAGAAGATGGGGTAAACTGCAAAAGAGGGCTGACTGAAATGGCAGAACGCTGTCTGTGTTGATAATCAGAGGGGTGCCCCAGTTGACGATCCAGTGTTTGAGCAACGTTCTGGCGACCGTTTCGGACGAAGTCTTTCTGAGAAGAGCTGCAACAAGCCATCGCATAAATATGCCGGCGCATGTTAATAAGAACGTTTTACCAGCTGATGGAGGTAGTGAGTCAAACGAATGAACATGAACATTAGAACAACGTGTGCCTGGAGTAAGGAAGTCCTTTTGGGAGGTGATGTACGACGATACATATTGCGCCTGCGGCAATGAAGGCACAATTCAGTTCACCAACACATGTTTTGTTCACACTTGAATGGACATAACCAGCACCGATTTATGTGGGCCTGGAGAGGGACAAATAATCTATGTGAGGAGAAGTGAGTCGACAGAGAGGAATAGGTGGAATTGGACATGGAATCCCGGTAAAAATATCATATACAATAATGGATTCAGAAGAACTCAAGGTAATACAGAAACATTGCAAATGGACAGAAATTCGGGTTTATATCATTGATTTTTGGCAGTTCTCCCCAGGCTTCTATCTTGCGGTAGCATGTAGTCTTGAGAACGCATTAGAAACACGATTGAAGATTTCGTCGATTTGTCGCTTTTACGTTTCAAGTTGGGCTATAAATCTGAGGTGTTGAATTTCGGAGATGGTTTACTCTAATTAGTGTTGAAGGCCTAGAGTAGAGGTTTGTGTTCTGTTAAGAAGGTGATGTTCTTTTCTTCCAAAAAATGACGACAATGTCAACTGTACAAATCGATGGTCAGCGGCTCACGACTAAAGGTGCTATAGCTCAATTCATCACACTACTGAGGCACTGCGCCGACACCAGGATTAAACACATCAGTTGAAATAACCAGATGAGCACTCGTTTCGGGGTTGAAATGAAAGACTGCCCTCGAGTTGTTGAGTGGTTTGTTCACGTTCAACGCTTTTATCCCCTGAATGCTTAAAATACCGCTCCTTTCAGAACTGCGCAGTAGACCGTTTGGCGGTTTGGGAAGTTGTGTGCAGTGATGAATGAATGATTGGTGATAGTGGACCATTCCACTAACCTGTTCAAGCTTAAGTAAATCAAGACTGGGATATTCCTGCAACGCTTGCACTTGGTGTCTAGGGGGTTTGTGCTACTTGTGTCTTTAAAATATCTAGGAGATTCAAGCGGCGAAACACAAAAATACACCTTGCCAAGTTGGTGGATATCCCGAGATCATGCAAGTAACTTCCACTCTCACTGTCAATTTGTGATTGCGATAAGTCATTATCAAGCAAACGGAGGCTGCTTATCCTGTAACCATAGTTGGTTCTAAAGCTCACAGAACGAGTGATGATGAAGACAACCAGTAGCGAATCTAACGAGTAGAATGAGAAGTTGAACGGGTGACGGCAAATACCAAACGTCTTAGGTATATTTTCAGTCTGGTTCGCTGGCAAGAGGATGTGGTGCAACCGTGTTCGATCGGTCAAATCTTACAACAATCAGCTTGGATTTAATTAAAAAAATTGAGTTCCCTTTATCCAGTTCTTCAAAACGGTGGTTCATCATCAATCGTTGTAAGATGCAAGCAGTTCAATTGTTCTCATGGGCTGATTACATAAAGTGTTCAGTTATGTAGGTTCGGGGCACGGCGACATGACATTGGAATGAACGAGCATCATATGGGCGCAGTCAGGGTCTTGCCAACGGTTCCGCTATCTAGATAACGAAATTGATTGGGTCGGCACCCTTTCCTAAGAGAGGACAAGTATTCAACGCTTGATCAATGACGCCCCGGAAAACGTTAATGTTTCAGGGTTTGCGATTGCATAACGAGACCATGAGCGAAGTGACCGAGTCAACTAAACGACCTATTGCGTTTAAAAAGCTCAACAAGTCACCACGGACCTGGTGATTTCCGCATGAGTCCAAGTTTATTGCCATATTATATATGCCTTTTGTTACGAAAAGATATGACCTTTAACCAATTTACTAAATAGATATTTTTCACTGAACCACCGCACTTTCTTACCGATAAAACAAACGGGAAAACGTAGAACCTGGGTTCAGTTATAAAAGTGTTTCCGGACACAAGTGTTTGTTGCTCTAACGATCAAATCATCTTGTTTACATAGTCTATACTATGCCAGTGAAACTTCGAACAGTCTTTTATCCCTCTGATCTGGTTTCACGTTAATAACTTCAGACGTTGATGAGCATGTTGGCGATCAGACAGTGACTTTCGATGACGGAATTAACCTAAATGCACAAACCAAGTTTGCAATTTGATGGAGAGTGGTAGGCTTCTCCAAGCGTCTGCGGAAAATGTTGTCAGTGCAAAATCTAAGCCCACCACAAGCAGTAACCAACAGAGTCAGTGTAGACGAGATCAATTTGTGAATAACCAGGACTTCGCCTAAATTCTATTCAGAGGCAGAAACGGCATGCCAAAACGAAGCAACCGCTCCATCAGCTCAGACACTAAGCCAGGCACAGGGCTCCATATTTGAACGTTGCTGCCCACCAGTTGCATTGTCCTATAGGGAATCCATAGATAAATCCAGGGGACCGACTACCTTTGCAGGATTTCTTCATCATTTCACGCTAAAATCCGCCAAAGCCACTGCTGAGTGATGAGAATGTGTTACCAAAAATGAGTTGGGCATTTTTGCCTATACAAAACACGGACATGATGAGGGAACAGGGTGTAAAATAGGCGCTGGACTGTGTTGTATTTCTAAACTGTAATCTTAATTTGATTCTCCACTACTTGTGAACGCTCTTTCTTGATCCCGTGTTTAAGGTAACCCTCAAAAACAGAAGCCTATTAATAGGCGAACACAATTCAAGTGTGAAGTGCATTACACTGTAACCCTATCCAAATCCGGCCAGTACACAGAAGCACCATCGTTCCACTCCAGCCATTGCCAGTCATATTGAAATAATCTTGTTCCTTATGGTGTGAACCGGTGTATCGACAGAAACTGAACAGAATTCGCAGTTTGGATCCGTCACATTTCATGCCAAGGCGAGCTACCTGAGAACGAAGGAGCCCAATTTCAGCCACACGTTTGAATGAGACATCGATGTTGATCTCCACAGTGGAACAGTTTGATTTCAACATTAAACAGATTAGCGGTAAAACTAGTTGGCAAAGGATATAATGAGAAGGAGTATAACTCGACAGCTCAATAGCGAAAACGACATACGTAGAGACTGATTGCATGACTAACCTGAAGCAGAATATGAGAACAGCCTTTCCGAACATTCGCATTGGGCAAGCCAAAAACGGTCGAGGAAACATGATAAGATGAACTCACAAATGCAAGAACAGTGGGAAATATTTTTTTCAGCAGCTTTTAGCGGTAATTTTTCTGGCATGGCTTTAAAGAGACCTCTTTGAAAAGGCGTTGTGATAGGTTCGCATTTCGTTTACTCGTATCACTCGGAAACGTAAAACATGCAAACACAAACAATGACTGAACACTCCCACAGCCACACTAAGTATCACAGAGTTAGGGGCACGACAAACGTTACAATGTTCAGTTAGGCGCACAACAACATGGTATTGTCGGTATCTTCATTTTTCCAGCTTAGTTCCGTTTGCATACATGGGTTGTGAAAACCCTGTTTCATGCAGCCAGTCATATCTGACCCTTTATAAACTACCATCGAACAGATGTCGTGAGAAATCAATTGAGACAAGTAATCAGGCGACATATGGCACTGAAGCCGTAGCAGCGGCCCAAAAATGCATATTTATTCCAGCGTCTGCCATTCGAAGATGACCACCCAGTCAAGTGTATTCGGTAAAAAAGAAGGTCCGTTCTGGCTCGGCCATATGTAACTGCGCATCTACGCTTTGCTCCAACCACCGTAGCCGCGAACGAAGTTTGTCTAAATCTTCTGTCTTTCTGTTGTGTTCCGGTCACTTTGTAGTCGCACTGATGTTAATCAAGATGAAACACATCGGTAGCCATCACAACGAGCGGCCGGACACACCCTGAAGTGGATGAAACAAATGATGACCCACCCGACTCAACTTGGTGAGAGGGCCGCTGGAAATCCAATGTCATTGTTTGCCGAACACTTCACGATAAAGGTCAGAAAGTAGACTTATTAAACTCACTGAAGCTATCGTAGTTGTTGAAATTACTGGCAGTTTGAAAAGCGGTGCTTATCCTGACTATTCATCTGATGTTGTACATACAAAGCTGCCTCCGTCAGCCTATCGGCTGGTCTTGGTTCTGATCACGTAATAGTTGGTGTGGTTGTAGGCCCACCTGCAGGAAGCCTGTCTCAATTTATATGATGATAAAGCTTACATGTACCACGTCCGTGGATGTTGGCAATAAATGAAATCTGAACATACCACAATGTTTTCTCTTCCTCTCTGATGAAGTGGCTAGAGAGAACTTGGTGTATCATGTCCCTTCGAGGACGAAACAATCTGGTTTACCAGAGTCTCTTCCTAATTCGTTCATTTAAGTCCAGATAATTCTGCTTAATCGATTCTGGTTTATGAACGTTCGTCAACTGCATTTGTCTGACACCAACTGACTAACATACGAGATTTAGCCTACTGAGTAAAACTTGAATTTGCAATGGGATAGACACTACTCAATCTCGGTACACTTCGGTAGATTGGAATTTGAAACTGCCACCAGTAGGATGTTACAGTCTACAGCACCCAGGACCGCGCTGGTACATAAAAACAACCGGTCAAGGTTCTTAACAAACTAATCTGAACGCAGTGACACGTCGCACGCTGGCTTCCTCTTCTCCTCCCATCCCATCGACTGGCCGCTGCTCCTCGGGAAGTGGGTGCTTCCCATATCCATCGGAGCGATTAAATCTTCCACATTGGCGAACGGCCGGTAAAATCCTCGGCGCTACTTTGCATACTACCGAATTAGACGACAAAATAGGGGGTGTCTTATTGACCCAGTTTCCTATAAATGTAACACAGCTTGCTGCGTCGTTATTCAACGACTCATTGTGGATTCTTCTTCTTGTGATTTATTTTTCAAATATTCTTTCCCTCGAGTAAGCTGCTGTTTAGTTCGTATATTTTCGGAAAGCGTGGTGAATCATATGTTTCCTGTTGCATTCACGCAGTCGTCTTAAGCAACTTCAACAAACTTAATTATAAGCTGTGAACGTTGGAACAACCGGTTGCTTCCTTAAAAGATTTCGACGCGTCTCAGTTGATAGACAATATTTATAACTACCGGTGAATAATCAAAAGCCGTGAGAGTGTGTGGACCTCAACCCCAATATTGCAGAATCCACGTGTTTACCACAGAGGAATCAAAAGGAAACTGTTAAACAATCCGCAGTAGAAATATTCGTTCAGAAATTGACCCTAGTACCACATCGTAGAAGGAAACGGCTGTCTTAATTCACCCTTTTTGCTGTGATTTAAGGTAGTGGACTAAGCTGGCCGAAATACACTGGCTTGATGCGTTTGGGAAATATGACCCCGAAACAGTTCACACCAAGCAATCTCTGAAGCGGCCCGATTAAGAAAACCAGTGTGGTCTACTGCGATCTGGTGACCTCTTTTTGTCTATAAAACCAATACAATCCAATTGGTATCGGACGCACTTTAGGGTAGTATCACAAAAATCTTGATAAGAAATCACGTGATGTCGGGATATGACAATGTGGTATGAGGGCAGCTTGAGGTTGGATATCTATCAAAAGCCATCCTTCATCATTCTCATCAAAAAAATAAGCTGACAGGCATCACTTGTGAGCACTACCGAAAGCGTTGTATTGTGCTGAGTACCGGACGGCACAATCATTTAGGAGAGTGACGAAGAAACGTGGTAGTTAAAACAATCTAACAAGAAATTAGGAATGTAGCTGTTTGGGTATCACTCAGACAGGCTCCCTGCAGAGATAGTGATTTATCAGAGTCATTTTTAAAATCACTCCAAAAAGGTAGCGAAAATCATCTGAACTAAAATGGCGTTCATTCCAATGTTGAGACATGTTGGCGGTCACAAATTAAAAAAACATTTTTTTATATTACAACATTTGAATTGATACAATTTGAACAGCACTCGTAATTGAATATAGCTGCCGCATTATCCCTGAATTTTGAGCTGACATCTCTGTTGATGGTAGAAGCCAGAGCGGAGTCTTGACAAGTTCTTCCGTTCTACTTAAGATTTTGTAGACTAGTGTCTTAAAAAACTCAACTTGAGATTAATGATATATCGGCGATCATGTGTTTTCCACAATTCATCTTCAGGCCGGCACAATTGTATGAGTTAGACGCGTGGTGTCCGAATTGGCACACTTTGTACTGTTGGGGCTATCGGATTCAGGCTGATTGACCCATTATTATTTTCATCAAAAACGGTTTGTTGAAACGCTGCACTTATCATGGCCACAAATCCATCTGGTCGATGGCCATCCTGCGCTGTCAAACCAATGCACAAACGCCACCGTAATAATTCTGACCGTTATCCCGATTTAACTCTACTAACTAGTTAAATAATTGTAACGGCCTGAAAATGAATTAACGAGAGCAAAAGTTCACCTATATTTCTTTATTCTCATTATCGTAATGGGCATATTTGAAGCGTTGAAAACTCATCATGTCTGTACTTTTGTTAGGGCCCGTTAACAACGTCTATACTTGCCATAGTCTGACGTTGAAGTCCCAGTTTGCTGTCACGAGTTATCCTCGTTGACCATTGCATTGTTGAGCTTACAGTGGTTTAAGGCGTACGGACGTTAAACAGCGTATGCAGTTAAGATAACACTACTGGCATTCTTAAATTTAAGAACGAGCACTGCTAGAATTCTTTCTCGCACACGCCAACCCGGAGTGTTCCTTTACAAACAGGTCAATTCGTCAAATGAAACACGTAACACAGTGTGCACATGATTGTCTTAGTGACCTAAAATTGAACTCAATCACTGAATGCAGTAGAATCAGGGGATGTGTGATTGTGTCATCATCTTTTCTGTTTAAATGGTGAACTTCATATTTGTGGTTTGACCGATTTGCTTCAAAATGTTGTTAACGTCGGTCAGTGTAACCTAAACAAATCTGACAGATTTTGACTTGAGTGTTTTCAGAAGCATTGTTAACTAATGAACGTGGTGTATCCACAGTGGATTATGTTCTCCACTTTTAAAGAGTAGCTTGTAAGCCATGAATTAATAGTTATTGATTGTCAGTTCTCAATAACATTTCTCTAAACTCTCGATCCTACATAATTCGTTTTAATTTGCTCAGTCAGGCGCAATGTTTTGTTTAGATAGATGCAAAACAGTTAATTACTCTTGACAAGTCAAAATTAAGGCAAACTGGGGTATCAGCAAATCTCCACTGTCGACAGATCAAAGATAGGTTGCAATGCGGACAGTAAATCATGGGAGCTGAAATGACAGAACTGATGACAGGAGTACGGTATAGAGATAGCAAGTAACACACACAACTTTTCAAGTTGCCCATCACTCACATTTGATCGCAGCATTCGCATTCAGATAGAATTTCCAGCCGATCAAATGTGAGTGATGGTCAACTTGGAAACAAACCAAATCCCCGACTACTCATCAGTAATCAACACACAAGTTTGTTAATATTTAGCTAGTCGTGCAATAAACTTAGTGATCCGTTAATGAGGGTGTACAGTCGAGATGAAAAAATTAACCCTTTGTAGTTTCAGTTAGAAACGAAACGCGTTCTTTTTTGATAGCCAACGATCAATCATCACTGTAGGAGTAAATACGTCGTATTTGTTAGTCACAGAAATCAGCAATACTTACACAAAGTCACATTTCCGAATCAAGCAACACTTTTGCTACTATGAGGTTGGAAACAGAAATACTAGTTATGTTTTCTCTGCACATTTGTTTACCCGAATTTATGAACCTAAGTCCCTGATCTATTTACTCAGTTAGCCTTCCTGTTCAGCAAAATTCGACCGGTAGAATTTAGAGCCCGTTATTGGATGAGACGGATATCGCCGTGCGAAATTCGCTGAATTGACTGTTTAGCTGTAACTGACCACCAGATAAGCCTTACCTTCGCCGTGTTATACAGCAGTGTTCCATGGTGACCTGGTTCTTTTTCCACACCTCGTGCTTAGGTTTGCTCATACCATCTTTGCTGATAGAAAGCGCCAACCATCACTGGGTCAGGAAAGTGTATTGTGATTTTTCCGCTGTAGTGAATGGCACAGACTGATGATAAAACATTCGGTAGGCTACGGTGGATAAATTCATTCCCCCCGTAATGTAGTAACTTGATGGAAACAGTCACAGTGTCTTCCAGTTCACTGCTTGTCAATGAGAAACATGCTTCGCCTAATCTCTCCATATAGCTTCGCAAGATCAGAGAGGATTTCCAATTGTAATCAATCACCTATTTTCACTTTCCCGCAAGCATTCGGACAACAATTTGCTTCGCATCGGTAACAACAAATTTTCAAAGAATCCGCCTACCAAACGATCTATCAGTGAGCGTCTCGAGGGCTAACATCTGGTCAGCTGTTTCCTAAACAGATTAAAGTTGTGACGATGTCATTTTTCGCACTGGCAAGCAAATCCCATCATCGCTCACCATATAATCGCCTAAATCTTCCTTAATTTCCCAGTAGCACTTAATCTCGTAAAACTTAATAACTGTAGCAGTGGCATAGTAAATTGGTCAGCTTCACTAAGCATGCACCGAGAAAGTAGGATTACGCTTGTCACCAATTTGCTGTTAGTCCTAATGCTGTATTTGATATCTGGAATTATTATAGGTTCTCTCAGCAAAAGCATGTTATATAATGTTTCATGTAATGCTTTTTGGTGAAAATGTCACCAGTGTTGAAAACTCGCATGTCTGAGTAGACAGTACGTGTATCTAGATGATTTGGGAAGAGAAAAGCACGACCGCAGGTCAGTCGACAACACACCATACAGTATTTGTTGTTGTTTAACGATTAACAAGAGATTTGTGATAGCTAGATTGTCAAAATGAAACTCACAAACTACAACTTCATCCATTTTCACACAGCAACTTGGCATCAGCCGCAGGACGTTTGGTCAATATGGTGGCTAGACTTTTGTATTCCGCTTCGGGACAGTGCAGAAAGCTTGAGATAACCTGTTCACAAGAAGCGCTTCACAATGGATGAAGCCGGTTTTCGGGTTCTATTGCTGGTTTGCCTGTGTGTTTGAGCAGTAAGCCAAATAAGCTATTCAAAGATGTGCTTAGCCATTTGCTGATACAGACACCCATCCATTGTTTTGATGAAACAGCCATTGCGACTGTGAGTGAACCGATAAACGTCAGGTGACAAGGAATAGTTATGGGTGTCACCTCTAGCTTTGGTTGTAAGCAACTCCATGAGTTGAAGAAAAGAGGCAAACGTTCGATGCAATACGTAATATCCACAACAAGAGGACGATGATGATCCAGAATTTGTACTAGCGATGTTTCGTGAATTTCGATTTAATGACTACAACGTCTTCCCACACTCTTTGAACTGCAGGTTCTCCTAACATCTGTTGCTCCGAACGGATGTTATTGTCTACGGACACAGTTTTTGCCTCTCGATACCGTTGTGCCCGAATTGTCCAGCTAGTGGCGAAATTTCAGTCTATACAACCAAGTCAACTGTCAAACTGTCACTTCAATTACATACTGGAGCAGACAGAGTCAGTCCTGAATTATTGGCGTAATCATCTTGAACAAGCTAATTCCAATCATAGGAGTATGGTTGTTGTTAGACGCTTCCAAGCCTTGAGATCTCTTGGTCGTAGTGGAGATGACCTGATGACAGTCGTCGTTATTACAGGAAGGAAATAAAGTATACGCAACAAGTCATTGGTGCTTTCAGAAATAAAAGAATTTGGCAAACATAGAGTGGAGAAGAAGAAGCAATTGCACACAGTAGTCATGTCGTAATTGATAAAAAACAGTTGTACGGACGGGTTGCACGTCACAAAACTGAACGATTCTACTGCTGATTGTCCAGACAGCACGACAACTTGAATTTGTTTATTAACAGTTGCCTCCACTGCCACGCACACTGGGAGCAATATAATGAACAGGCGTCAGATGTGCTCGCCAAACGTCGGTTTGTTTACGAACGTCATTTCTCTAGAAGCTTATATTTTCTCCGTGAACCTATCGATCACTTTGACCCTAACTCAGTTTGTCTCAAAACTGCTCTAAACTAGACGCTTTTACTACGTACTGTTGCCGTTCAGTCCAGACTTAATGATGTCTCTTGTCAAACGGTTGGGGCTGCATTGAGATCTTCACTGGCATCAACCTTAGTACATATCTCTCCAGCCCAACTCAGTAACCAAGTAACGTAAGTTGCCTGTGCAAACATTAGGCGGACGATACTGTTGATGTATTGAAATATGAACACAGTTATTCTTTCAGCTAGGCACCTTCTTATATCATTTTCATTGCAGACGCAGAATCAGAGTTCATTTCATTCCGTATATATCAACATAACGGAACATTAAACAAAGAAAATGTTATTTTTTAAGAAAGGAGCTCGTAGACAGGCAAATTGCAGTATTTCTTTTCGACTGTTTCAGTCTTTTCCAGAAACTGGAAGAGACTGAAACAGTCGAAAGACCCAACGCTGGCGAAACAACTTGACGAGTATGTTACGTTTAGCACTGCAATATTTCTCCCAGCGTTAGGCGGAGATGAACTGAAATTCGTTGCCTCACGAGTGAAGCAATGGTAGTCTTGTAGGTGCGTTAGACCAGAAGCAAAAGACAGTGATTAAAAGGTGGGTCGGGAATTTTAACTTTGACCTCAGAAAAACTCTGAACATTATCATGACCAACTTATGTCAACCAGTTACTATGGTGCACGGGAAAGCCTTAGTTATCGGACCTCTACTTGAGGATACAACGTTTACAGAGGCAGTCAAACGCATCGATTTCAGCAGACATCCAAACGCAGCAGAATACAGCGGATCCAACACAGACCCCGGTGAAAGTGAGCATGAAAAATAAACTGCCCATATTTGACAAGCCTCTGTTTGTCCACTTTGTATACTCCACTACTGTGGCAGAATGTCTGTCGCGTGATGAAGTATTCGTCACTTGGGTCAATCAAAAATAATCCAATGTGGTTCGCTATTGATTTGCGCGGATCAATCAACAGCTTGGTTGCTGCACGTGAACCTCTTAGTAGCCATTAACTGACCCCCGAAGAGGCATTCCATTTAGTTTGAATAGATGTGGCAAAGCATTAGCCAGAGTTTGGTGAGTTAATTGTGTACAGGCTTCCAAAAGTTTCGTGCTCATTGTCACCGAATAGTTATTTGAGAGATGTTCGAAATTTTTAAAGCCCCACATCTCTAGGTCTCTAAACGGTCACTAGCACAACCGAGATAACATTACCAAATTCGCCCAAATTTGTGCGTCGGTTCATAAGTGTGTTCCACCTGCCTGATATTGGTTCAAAAATGCTGGCAGATTATGTGAAGTACGGCAGAAGGAAGTTTTTAAGACCTTTAAACAGTTGGGTTTCTGATGTCTCTCCAGGGCGACTTCAGAGACTACGGAAGAGTTTTCACTTCAAGTGAGCTCTCTTTGGGCATTTTTTACGGGTTATTCTTCATATCCTAGCCGACTTCTAGAAACAAATGAATCTGCAACAATCCGGTGACAGCAGGAGTAAGACCTCAACTGTCTGACACCCAACCATTTGATAAACGTAGGCGCAGGAACATTATAATATACATTACGGCTGTTGCAAAAAAAACAATGATATCGTCACTCAGGCAGTGAGTGCACTGTCTACACAAACGCCGTTTCCTAACATCACGCATTGAGCTGCCTGATTTACAGTCATTGGGATAAATTGTCTGCCCCAGTTCGCGGAATTAGCCTTATTAATTACGCCCGACTTCTGAGAAGAACATTCTCAACAGAAGAATGAATAAAACGGACGTAATTAGCTTGGCCCCCAGCCCGTGCACATTTGCCTTTTGGGACAGTGTGCCATTCTAAGGGATCGTGAAATATCAGATCAGAGTGGAGACAGATATGTACCACCGAAAACCCAGTGCCTCCGCTGATAAGTTTACCTCCGAATAAACTTTCTGCATACGTCAATGTCAGCCCAAACAACAAAAACCCGACTCAATGTCATTCTAATAGAGGAGGGTTGCCTCAAAGCACACTGCAGCTCACCGGCACAGGCTCCCTCGATTGATGAGACCTCTCGAGCAGAATCATCTATTCTGCATGCTGCATGGTGTAAAACTGTCTCCTGGTACTAGTTTCACACGAACGCGGCTTCATTCTTCAACAAACTGGACGAGCATCGTGACATTTCTCCGAGGCGAAAACCACTTATGGTAGGTATCATGGTAGTGTATCACAGTGAAAGAGAAGTCATTACAAGACGTGGTGTGGCTCATCATTTGGGTTGGTACGTGAGCACCTCAATTATTATTAAAAGGTTGCTACTACATCTTGCGTAGTTAGACTAACGTTATTCAAACCTCACTTGCTTGCTTGGTGTAATATTGTGGTATAGGCTTCAAGGCCGCCTGTCTGCCCCACACTCGTGCCGAGGCTCCAAGAGTGTACTGATTGGTCGCGGCTTCAACGGCCAACGGCTCACTAAAACATGTAATTTAAAATGACCCGATTGCCTGTAATTGCGACAATATATGATGCGCTTCTACTGAGTGACTTGGATGGGGATCAGGTACAGATGCAACAGATATGCAAACAAGAATGCCGACACGGCCTTGCACAACGCTCTGCGTTGAATGTCATCGTTAGATCATGCTCAAACCTTGATAAGCGGAGATTTTATCCATTCAGAGTCAGAATTCAAGAGCAATCTGGTCAGTAGTGCAACGTCTTCGTCTGCTCGGGATTTCTTCAAGGCAGCAATGAGAACTGGTCTATTTCGGCATGCCCAGAACCATACGATTTGGTGTGTGGGTCATACACCGTCGTTGTTTAGTCGCATTCTCACCACGGAAGTTGACACGACAAGCAATCTACATACCGCAGCTCCGGTTGCTCGTAGTGATCATGGGACAATTGGATTGAGCCATCTGGATGGGACCGGGGGATATATTGTTCAAAATGCAGGCATGACCGTCTATGACGATGGAAGTTTCGCGGAGATGAAGACAGCTTAGCAAAACAAGAATGCCGACACGGCCTTGCACAACGCTCTGCGTTGAATGTCATCGTTAGATCATGCTCAAACCTTGATAAGCGGAGATTTTATCCATTCAGAGTCAGAATTCAAGAGCAATCTGGTCAGTAGTGCAACGTCTTCGTCTGCTCGGGATTTCTTCAAGGCAGCAATGAGAACTGGTCTATTTCGGCATGCCCAGAACCATACGATTTGGTGTGTGGGTCATACACCGTCGTTGTTTAGTCGCATTCTCACCACGGAAGTTGACACGACAAGCAATCTACATACCGCAGCTCCGGTTGCTCGTAGTGATCATGGGACAATTGGATTGAGCCATCTGGATGGGACCGGGGGATATATTGTTCAAAATGCAGGCATGACCGTCTATGACGATGGAAGTTTCGCGGAGATGAAGACAGCTTAGCAAGGATGATGGGTCTGGTTCGTTCAACATACTCAGCCTGAATGGTGCGTACTAAAATATCTTTTAACATTTTGGCTGTGGTGCGGATGCGGAGCAAGCGAAATATCGTTTTACAAGACACATTGCACCCTACTACTCGTCTTTTTCAAGTTCGTTCGGGATAAACATTGGGGCAACATGATGTGCTCTATTGAAAACCTAGCTTGCAGATTGCCAAGCATATGCACGAAACAGTTGCTCCTTTCTCGGTTAGTCACTGAAATGTGCACGTTGGAGATTATAAAGGAAAAGCCAAGTCGGTGGCGTTCGATAACAAAACTGTGAAACGGACGTTGCTGACAACTTGTTTAAAATGTACAGTACGAATCGAGGTTCGTCATTTGAACAAGAGTTGTCTGAGAAAACCTGTTTGAGATGGCCCGAGGTGGAATGCAAGGGAGAGATTCTGGACGTAGATTTAGGTTAGTTGGAGCTACTTAGGTCAGCCTCAACTGACCTCAAGTTTCATTAGTGAATGATAATTGGAATGAGCCATCGGGGTGCGACTGGGGGATATATTGTTCAAAATGCAGGCATGACCGTTTATGACGATGGAAGTTTCGTGGGGATGAACACAGCTCAGCAAGGATTAGTAGTCTGGTTCGTTCACCGCAGTCAACCTAGATGACTACATGTGGGTTCATTGTTGCCAGGTTATCCTCTACTATGTTTGACTAAAATATCGCCAGCATGATTTTGAGCCGATGCGTTCAAGGACTGGAACAAAATCCTTGATTGCACTGAGATGTCCAGCCTAGGATTGGACACAGCATAAAATAGTTTGAATCTGTTTCCTTGAGTATGGCCTCTTTCTCAATTCTATCACGGTCGGGATCGGTTTTGCTAGCAGCGCGGATGTGCCGGAAACCTGAAAGTTGATCCTTAGCTATTTTTACAGTGAAATCCTGTGATATGCGGGCATAAATTTCCGGGAGTGCCAACATTGTGTGGTTCTGACAGTACAGACACATAAGTATATATGCAAACCACGAAGATGAATTCTGAGCACGTGAGCAGCAACTTGAGTGAATTGTGCAATAGTGAGGTACTACACTTCAGAATCGATTAAAAAAACCAGCTAACTAACAAGTCACCCTGTCCGGACTTCTTATCCCTGTCTTGTGAATAAGTTGCCAATAAATTTGCAGGAACGTCTACTGTGCGTTCGCTTACTCTATCTCAACTAACAGTCTACATAGGTCTGGAAACGGTTTGCAATTATGCCTATCTTCAACGACAGGCGCAGAGATGAATCAGCACACGTTCTACCGATAGCGTCGTTTTCAGTGATCATTAGAGTGACGAAGATGACTCTTTCCGAGAATATGCTGATCACCTCGGACTTTTCACGAGGAAGCAACGTGGAACCTGTCAGGCGCTCATACGTCAAGAATCTACTGACTTGAAGAAGGTTGCCATGGGTACAGGATAGGTCATTCCACCATTTAACAGAAACTTAGTGGTTATTACCTTGATGAGCGTTTTCTCACGTAGCTTGGAGACTAAGGTAGCAAAGTTTTTGCGTCAAAATGGACTGCATAAATCCGGTTTAAGAGCTCTGTCATTTATTCACTCCGTTCCGAATATGCTCTATATCGATGGTAAAATCTCTGGTAAGTTCTAGAATGTTCTGAAAATGTGTAAACTATACCGAACAATTTGAACTGTCGAAATCGGGAAACAACTTGATGGTCATCATCTACAAATGTAATATAGTGCCCGTTTGCCAAAAAGCTACACAGACGAGATTGACAGTCTAAGTCTCCCTAAAAAATTACATCTATGGATGAGAGGATGTAAATAAAATTAAACCTCTCAAAAACACTTTGTGAACTAGTCCACCTCAAAGTTTTTCCAATTGTGACCCCCCCCCCATATTCCGCCGACACCTTGAAACAACCGCACAGGCCTGTCGCACATATCATATGAGAAAGTCTGCATTTGATGGAAGTGTTCACAAACTGGTCACTGGAAGGATTATTGATGGGGCTCAAGAAAACTATCTACGAGGAGTGACTGGGAGAATTAAGTCAATTCCCAATGAGTCACAGACACCTCACCCAAAAAATTGCTCCACACCCCAGGTCATCCAGTGGCACATCTGCTCCCACTAAATAAGGACGAACGGTTGATAGGTCACTCGCTGAAACTGAGTAATGGGAGTGGCGGGTTAGTTTACAGACGGAATTGTTTCATACTCGGACTCTGTACAGACTGGAACGCATTGCGCAACTCCGTCTTCCCGGCTGATTCGATGGGGAGATTCAGATTGGTGCATGATCAGAAAATTTATGAGAGACAACGGACACTACAAACTTACTAGCTGTCATACTAGTTCGGTCTCAGAGTTCCTGAACAGCGCAGATCTGGCTGAATGTTGTTTCTATGTGTTTCAGCGTTCATTGCCGAAATGATTGCAGTCAGCAGACTTGTTGAAGTTACATTGTGTTTACTTTCATTTGCCGTGTGTTTTTACCATCACACCGTCCATCACAAATGTGACCGATTAACACAGAGACAGGAATGCACAAGTATGGATTTTTCTCCGTCCGAAGACAACCTATGAGTCAGAGAGCTGATAATCCCATAAGGAATGCAGACATGAAACTGCATCTCAGTTCTGATACAGATGCATATCAAGGCGTGAACGGTTTCTTGCTGTACTTGTACGTACTCTTTGATCTTTTGAGAGGCGTATTACACTCCTATAAGAAAAGGTTTTCGAGCGGTTAAAAGACACACAGCATTGTGTCAGGGTGTTTTGCTGTTCGGTTACATCGTCACCGTTAGCTCTGTTGCGTAATGATTGAACACTAGAATATGAAAGTCAGTAAGTAACTTATTACCGTGCATAAAGCGAACGTGTAATTGCAGTTCCTGTGACTCTGAATTAGGAAAGAGAGTTTTCATTATAATACATTTCACATCTGTAAATAAAAAGATCAGACTGTGCAGTCTTCCGCTATACTTAGTAATTACTCTATTTCAAGTTGACCAAAGCTTCAAAATGAAACATGTGACTTCACTGCAGTATTAAATTTGTCCAAACTTGCAAGCGTCTTATAAGATGAGCTATTTTTGTCTTGTAAATATGTTACCAATTATTGTGGAGCATGATCAGAATTCGTAATCCCTTCCAGTTGCATTTCATTTGTGTAAAAAAAGTAACTTGCTCGGATCAGCAATCCTGGTACAATGCTTGCAATTTGTTGTCAGAAACCCTGGTTCGAATCTCACCATACTCAGTCTTTTTATCAGAAGTGTTTTTTAATAACATCAAGTACAAGCACAAGGGTGTCTTCTGACGTGCTTCCAGTGCTTCAATTTGAAATCCACAAAACCATCGATAGACTTTTAATACCTGCTTGGTTATACAAGATTTTTGACGGGCTCTCTTGTGACGTTCTCTGATTAGACATCGCTAAATTAGTTTCTGATTCACGGAAACTTATGATTCGGTTTGTAGAGAACGGAGTGTTGTACACCGCGGAATTATGTGGTCATTTCGCACCAATGATTGATACTGACAGAATCCCGTAAGCGCTACCTACGGACAATGAGCATAATCACACAGAGACATTTTGCGGGAAAACATTTAAGAATTCTTTATTCATTCGTTTTTCATTAAAACATTGCGTTTCCTCATGAGTTATTTTTGGCCGCAAGGAAGTAAAACTTCCGGAATATCCCACTGATCTATTGGCTGTATAATCAAATTGCACGCATTGCACTGTCTTATTGTACACTTATATCAGATGAATGCCAGTTTTGGTAGACGCCCACTTACATGTTGTAAATCGGTTACCACCATCAAGCTTACCATTTAGGTTCTGTCACATGCTCTACAAACGAACAGCTAGGGTTGACGTAATTTCGAGTGAGATTAATCAACTCTTTTCTTTGAGTTTTCAGCGTAGTTCACTGGTCAATTGCGTAAAATATAGAATACTTTGATCTGTTTCTTCGCGCATGCACATACTGCATTGGACCCGTACTTGGGAGTCATTTTGAGGAATGGCCGTTTCATTGTGTTTTGGATTGGTTGCTGATAATATTAGATACACACAGCACAGTTTCAGCTACAGTAATCATTGTTTTGAATATTTTTGAAATTCGTATTTTTGCGTCGAACAAGAATATAATGCAAAAACGGTGTTCTTAAGATAAGTGGTTTTAGGAAATTTGAAAATGCCATGCGGTAGAATTAAACTTTACGCATTTAGTGACTATAAGGCAACATGTTGTACATAAAGGATTGTTTAAATGCGGCATTTCATCAAAGATTTGAACAAGAGTTGTCTGAGAAAACCTGTTTGAGATGGCCCGAGGTGGAATGCAAGGGAGAGATTCTGGACGTAGATTTAGGTTAGTTGGAGCTACTTAGGTCAGCCTCAACTGACCTCAAGTTTCATTAGTGAATGACAGATTTGTAGTCCCTCATGTTACAAAAGCAGTCGATATTTCGAGAAAATTCGGAGAAATATTAAACAAATCAGTATGCTACATCACTCATGCAATTGATTATAGTCAGTGGGTACTGTTTCTTACGGTTGGTGGAGAGGCTGGTGGTCGTACAACTTCGTTGACCCAGTACTCTTTCACGAATGCGCTCACCACACCGGAGGTAAACCATGATGTTGTTCACTCTAATTCACCTTCGTTTATAGTTTCCCTTGTGAGATAAAATTCGTATTCTCCAGGGAATTTGGTAAATAATCTTGCGTTATGCAGAGTGGGCGATACGTTTGAGTGCATTCGACGCTGTCTGATGACAATATACCCGTTCTTCTGCCAAGTCGATAGTTAGAATGATTAAGGCCGTTCCTGAAAGTTTAAAGTGTCTGATGTCATTTTTGTGACACATTTATTCAGGAGTTTAGGACCAGTTTATTCAATATGTCAAGGTTCCATAAGCTGGTGAGTAGTATGAATAAAATGGGGCAATTTGGAATGGTTATGATTATCGATTCATTAACAGACCTTAAAGTCATTTCACCTGCTCTGTTTAACAGACTGAGAACAAGTGAAATGCACGGATTACGAGTGTATGGATTATGAACGACGATCCGGTCACGCTGCTCACGGCACCCTCAGAAAGTGCCTCCAGAATATATAGGTGCAACTCATAGATGTATTGACACGATCACTAACCTAGAAGCGAACGGCAAAAAAACACTTTCAATATTCGGTCCATTACTTTTTACGAATGGTGTGCAACTATAGTTGGTCTACCATTTCTGTGGTTTGTTGAATGTCAATCAAACACCAACATGTCTTACTACGTCATACACTGGATGTTCAATTCAAAATTACCAACCAACATTCCACCTGCTTATAATGTTTTTAAAGTAATTAGTGATTAGTAAACCAGAGTGAGTAACATTACGATTTTGACCGTTCCGACGACATTCGTCTTTTTGATTTCAAGTAAATTCGTGCTATGTGAGAACGAGGTCTAAGGACAATTTTTTTGTCAGCTCCTTGAACAGTGGACAAACGTTAAATGTTTCCTTTAAAATTCCCAGTGGAATTAGCTTTTATTCACATCGTATCTGCTTCACTGGATTCCATAATTTCAGTTTTAAATTCCCCAGCAGAAAATCTATCATATCTTCAGTCATTTTCTTTGATCCGGGTTATCAACAATCTACGGAAACACCATTTTTGGTAATGTTGCCAGACTGGTTGAATTGAACCTTTTGCTTCAGTCTACACCAAACCTGAAAACGCCTACTGCTAGCTATCGAACTAATGCACAATTCAGTGAAACGGCTTGAGTTTGACTTTTTTCGTCACCTTAAACAAGTGGGAAAAAATTCTTTCTCGTAGTGCTCTGATGCTGTCTAAAGATTACCCGGGGCAATTAAGCACACATCGCTCATATTTATGAGTGGCCATCAGCGGAATACACTCATTACTTCTCTCATGTATTTTAATGGTAAATACTACAATTTATTCACCGACAAGCGTGTGCCTTAAAATACCGCTGGACTGTTTTTCAAGAGGAGTAAGCAGTAATCAAATACTAAAACGTCTATTCTGCATGATTCCGGTAACTGTTGTTTACTGAAGCTGTCTGATAATCGTTCATCGAATGTGAGATTTGTACTAGTGTTTTCTTTCTCGAAAACTCATCAGACATCAATCAGTCCGATTTTAGGTGCGCATGCTTAACAGCATTATGGTAGAACCCAATTTGCCCTGGCAGATACATGCGAAACATATTATTTATTCAGAAGAGGAAAAAAATATACCAATTGAGCGAGGCTTTTCAATCTATCTGAAATCGTTCAGATCAACATTTGTGGGACAATCTGTGACTTCTTTTCCACTGGGGTATTCTTCAGTCCTTGATAAATAACTTCAGCAAAGTGTACGTGGACTTTTCTTTAATATTTTACAGTAATCGATATAGACGCTTTCAGGTGGAATGGGCGATAAAATTAGCGTAAACACCTCACCCTATGAATAGACATGGGCTTGGGACCATTCTGCAATCCGTTCAGTGCTTTTAAGCTCCCAGAGGCCACCACTCTACCTCAGGTCTCACAAAAACCCCTACGGCTATCAATTGACGGCATATATTAATAACTCTGAAGAGCAATTATGTAGGTCTACAAGTGGTTTCTATAACAACCTCGCAGTAACAAGCAAAACACTGTCTAGTTACGGCATACACTTATGGACTCATAACACACGGATGACCAACTGATCAACAAAACGAACAGGTTGGTCAGACTGATGTTCACGTCCTATTAGTTCTCACATCATGAATCACGTGGAACGAGATAAGACTGTACCTTGGAATGTACCGAATCCATTCATTTGACTGTGCTGTACAAGAAATTGAGACGCATAAAACATTCTCGTTGAACACTATACACCCAGAACCTTTCTCTGTGCTTATATTATTGAGATCGCGGTTATAACTACTGGAAACGATGAGGTAGCCGATGGCTGCGCCTCTGTAGGATTATCTCTGATAATGGACTTGAATGTCACTTATTTATATTTCCTTGTTGAAACATGGGCGAAACATGACTGAAACATTTTACATTTTGTTAGAGCTCTAGGTACGCAAGCTAGGTGGAACGTCCTGTGAAACACTGTGTAAAGTATAGAACACGAAGACGAAATTGTATACCCTGGAATCATGGTTCTCAAAAATGGCTTAAGATCATTTTTAAATCCGTCTAATACGAAACAAACATTGGCCCCAACCATCTACTGACGTTAACATAATCCAGATTGTGAGACAGATAATTTATAGGTCAATCCATCTTGCAAAGTTTTTCCGAAGAAATTTAATTCTCCGAGCATTCCTTTCATTGGTCTGATACCTTGCTTGTGAACTTCACATAATTTCATTTACCGAATTCTGCACCCAGAGTGCCCGTCAGATCTTGAGACTTTGAAACTGTTCTTCTGCAACATAAAATTTGTCAGTGGGGGTGCACCTGAAATGCAGGCAGAAATGAGCTTCTAGAACGAGGTTTCCATGATTACGTTCTATCCATTACATGAGGCAAGTGTTCCAGTCGAATCCTGCATAGCCTTCTGTAAGTGACGAATGTACACTTTTTAGTCACTGTCTCAAAACATATCAGATGTCTAAATTTGTTTACAGGGAACGTCAAAAACCACAGTTGAAAAAACTACTGTGCAACCCATCCTGTGTTTTGCAGCGTTGCTGTAAAGGAACCAATTTCAAGTTTCAACTGCCTGTCTAATAGATTCCAGTCATACAGCTGACACAATTGATGTTTTCAAAACTTCTACGGAGCCCATTGAAGGTAGTCTGAAATCTGAGATTTCGATTGAGTAAGCCTGACTTCCGCGTACTGAATACGCTATTGTGAGCACAAACTCGCCTAGGCTACTAACAGACAGACTCATGAGTTGAAGGAAAGATTGTGTAACCTTTGATGTACTGGTCCACAATCTCTTCTGTTGTGTCTTCTTGATTAATCTGGCCCGCGGCATCATAATTGTTGCATCGTAATCAACCAGATGAACGAACAAAGTTGACAAATCTTAATCACGGCACTTTTGTACTCATGATCCTGATGAATATTTTTGAACGAGCTAAACAATCCAGTGTCGTTGCAGTTAGTGAAAAATTACAAATAATTCTGGCAACAGCTGATGGATGCAAAACAGTCCGCAGTAGTTGTGGTCTCTGTACATCTTCAAATTGTCTGTCCGAGGACAGTGATCTGAGGCTGGTTTTCTGCTGGAAATTAATATCCATTCTTCTTCTGTCTTTAAAATATCAAAACTTTTATGTAATCACGTTGAAGGACCGAGTCAAGTAGGGGTACGTTTTGATATGGTTTATCGAGAAACCGCTTACATACTACATCGTTGAAGTACTTGCAATATATCGGTGTGGATGTAGACTACCCATCTCTCTGGAAAGGTTGGATATTACTGTCCGTTATTTATCTCCACAAATTTTAGGGTACTCAATATCTCTGTTGGTTTTGGGATCAAGTCATTAGGCTGCGGGCTTTGCCGACTTTCTAGCTCTACCAGAGCGAGTTGTGCTTATTTTTCTCCTCACTGTAACATTTGATCTCGAGTGATCTTTTAACACTCTAAAACGTCATGTGGCGTCACCATAGTAATCGGCTTTGTACAATCGTTAAGATAGAGTGGTTAAGGCTTGGTATTCAGATAAGGCTTTAACTCTAGCCTCACAAGTGGTCTAAAAAGTGGCTGACGATAACCAACAGAGGGCTTTGACTGAAATGAACACAGTTCCTGCAATGAGATTACCAGAGAACCTTCTTCTCATTCGTCGTAGTTATCTCTCATCCCTCGGAATTACCGTAAGCATTCTTTTCACTCATGGCTGTTACTGACTTGAAACAGGACTGCAACCTGCGGGTTGCAAATTTAAGCGTTGAACGCAGTGGAGTCTGGTATCGGGTGATCGATTTAAAAGGGTGTCTAGTTAAGACTCTTAAGCCTATTGAAACTTGTGTTAGCGTTAGGTGAAAAATATGACAGATGCAGCTTAGTTGTTCTCATGATGAAGTGCTGTTCTAAAAAAGGAACGCCTTATTTTTAAAAGCAGTTGATATTAGAAGTAACGAGGTAACGAACATCTGTTTTGGATCATTCTTCCTCAAGTCAATACAGTTATATAGGCTTAATCAAGGCGTCGAAAGATCAACCGCAAACAGAGAGTAACTGTTAACGAATGACACTGGAGGCTACTACTAGACTCCACATAAGTGGTTAGGCCCAAACCAGACGTTGATTGGGTGTTATGTCACGCGGTCAGGGTCAAATGTTTGTGTGTGGTTAAACTCAGTATGATCGAACTGTTGCCACGGCAGTTGCAAGGACTGAACAAACTACTTTTGAGAGCACAGTTCAGGATTGCGTAATCTAATTGCAATCGATTCGGCAGTCGCCAGAGTGCGCTGACGGACTGTTTTTGGTTGAGCGTTGGCCATTCTGCAGATAACCCGGAATGCTTTGTTAACGTGTATGCGATGTTTAGCGTCAGGTAGATCTGCAACAATGGCGCTGGTAATTGATTTACGGCCACCGGTTCCGATCCATGCTGGATGATGTTCTTTGATCCTTTTTGACAAGCGCCTAGTCGTACGACCGACATATTTTGCAGTACAATAGCTGCATGAAAATGAATACACGAGCATCGATTGGTCGTGGGCTGATAGCTTGTCTGTCAGGCTCACTTTTAGCATCGGCACTGTTGTGAACCAACTTCCTAAGATTGCCGCTGGGAAGGTGCGTCTATGTGATGTTACTTTGATATTCACAAATGTTCCGCTGGTGAATCTTACAGGATTTTTCCGACAGTTGATATTGCATAACATGCCGCTATAAGGGAATCTGTAGTGAATGCTTCTTACTCCTAATTTGTGCTAAGTTGAAGCAACCTCCTGCGGCTATACAACATAACGCAATAACTCTCGCTGTCAATATAAACATTTGCTAACAGTAACTGGCCCTTCCTTCTGGTACTATAAAGTCACACTTCACCAAGAGATAATCTGAGCTTGTAATATTGAAAAAATCATCTTACTACCCCACCCGTATCTTTAACCCATATACAGCCAAACTATCCCATTTAGCAGGCGTTCTTCTTTTTTCAGACGTGGAAACTGTCCTAAACGTACAAAAGTCAATATGTGTTCAATTTTTCAATCATCAGCTGGTTCTAAATTTCTTTTTTATTCTTTGGGAATTAGTAAATTTCACTCTGTATTCGATTCGTCATCAAAGTCTTCAGTATATGCGATCCTTAATGTCTGGTTTGATGCGGTATACACTTAGCTGCTGCAACACACCGCCTTGACGAGGAGTTGGCATTCTCTGTTGAGAATTTAATAGCCACGGTCTCAGCATTCGCCAGAAGTACACCATTTCTTCCGGTCTTGAACGTGACAAGACTTAAGTTCAATTGGTGTATAGTAGGGGTGAACATTTCAGAGGAAACCGCAAACAATATACCGCTGTCAAGTCGATTGCTGAAATGTGCACATCAAATCGTGGTGTTCGAGAACTTCTCAGACGGATCAAACTCGGTTGCACTACGGCCAGTAAAACGCAATGCAAAATAGCTGTGATTTGTGAACCGCTTCAGAAATCCACGAAAACGTAACACATAGCTACGATTCAGTCGAAAGTAATCAAACCAATCGTTATACATTAGTGACAAACTGAAAGAGTGCTTCCACGATTAATTATTTTAACCACGCGCTCGCTCGACCCCAAAGTAAGTTAATGCTGTTTGGTCATCTAAAAACGCTGGTGGCTACGATATCCATGGGACTTCGCAAACGATACCATTAAAAATATGTGTGCGTTAGTATGAGAAGAGCCAGAACTTTGTGAGTAATGATTGAAGATTTCTCACTCACAATAAAATGGAACTATTAGCATCGATTATACGGAATTTTTGGACAACCATCCCTTCCTTACGATGTAAGTGTTTACTTAGTTATATGAACGAAGACAACTTCATTTTTGTGAAGGAAATGGGAGTGGTAACGTTAGACCAATCAAAATAGGTCAAAATTACACTCTAGTGCTAAACCCGTTGCCCAATGAGAGTGCAGGTTTCAAGCGTCAAACAAATAAGAGCTGAATCTTTAGGCAAATGCTGGCAAAAAAGTGGTGTATCGACAGTGAAGACAATCATCACAAATGCGGTGCTTCATGTGGGATTGCAATTTGATAGTCTTACTGATTACGGTAAACCAAGCTCACAGTGAAAATGGAGTAAGTTACTTATTTTTCACTGTTCGCTTCAGTATTTCGCAGTAAACATATAACAGCTATTGTGCAATCAATTCATAGGTGTGTGCTTTCTATTCTCCATCAGCTTGTGCGGACGCACGATCGAAACTTAAAGATACATTTTCCCTACGCACCTGCGTGATCACACCGCTCCTTGTTGTGATAACAACTTCATAGTGTGTATATGCATATATAAATCTGAAACTATATTGACCACGTAAAGAAGTGCGAAAAACACTGAGCGCATCATCCCAAGAAATAAACATTCACTGCTGCCCACAATAATGACGAAATTCCCTATGGAAGCTTATCTTTGTGTACAGTGAAGACAATCACGTAGTTTCACGAATTAGGTTCTATCTGGATGAGAATTTCCAAAATTGATCTTGAGAGCGATAACCTAGCTTGTCTTGTTCTTAAACGAATTTATATTATCAGAAACAGTTACTCGCCTCCATGTGGTACTGGGTACATGAAGTTGGTTTTTATAGCAAACAACAGGGTCACCTCCAAAACAGTAGGTTTTATACATGTTAAATACAGTGAACTAGAATTCATCTAACAACCGTATGCAAATCAGGATAGGCCCAGTAATATCATCTCTAAATCAATCGTTTAAAAGGTGACTATGTAGCTCGAGTGCTGAGTAAGTTTAGGAGGAGAACTGGCAAATTACAACTTAGTATAACAAATCTCAAAACAAATTACAAAGCAACTGACAAATATAAAATGATTGTTCTCCAAGGTAACTCCATGCATCCAGAATGCCAGGGGTTATGATGATGAACTTTGTTGCGAACTCAAATGTTTGTGAAATATTTAGAACTTAGTACCTCTCCATTCTGTCGGGTTGGCAATTTTTCTCAATCAACACTGTATTGTTTGATGGATGCTTAGTTGCCATCGACCAGAATTGGAAACAAACTTCCGCAAAAACTGAGTGAAACGGCAAACATCAATTGTTTTGTTGTTGTGCCCTACACCTTCATAACATCTGCAGCAAAAATATCACGTGCGCATTAATTACGGGAACCGTTTTCTGCATTTGCGTGTGGTTTTTATGACAATTGGTAGAGTATTGCCAACTAGGTAGGGCACACATTACGTTCTAATGCAAACCACATGCGGTTTATCAGTGTGAAAATGTTTTTTTAATATGTCATATATACATTGCACGGTAATTGTACAATTGAACTAAACCCTATGCTGGCTTTTGCTTTTCCCACAATGTGGTTATAATTGCGTGCATACGACTTGTTGTGCGATATGTGCAAACCATTTAATGGCAATGATAACAGTTTGTATCCAACGTCCAGCAAACTACTAAAATTTCGGCCTGACGAAATGCTTTTGTAGGAAGAACAATGACCGCCCTTGGCCCAATTTTGGTCATTATATTCAGCTGAGCAAACAACAGTGAGTGAGTACACAATCAACGTTCAAAAGGTTATCATTTCAGCTCAGCACTGCTTCGCTCAGTCTGAATTGACCAATTGTTGAGTTTGTTCAGTTAAGTGAATCAGACCGGCCAGTCCTACCTTGCGGGACCTGATGGAAGGGGAGTCAAAAGAAGGCGACTGACTTCCAGCCGACCAAAAAGTTCGCTTTCTTTAGTGAAATAATTATATCACATCCACCTAATAAAATGAACTGTGACCGAAGAAATTTTGAACTGGTTGTGTCGTAAACGTTTCTACGGTTTCGTGCTTTCGTTCCACATTTTATTTTGCAGGTGAGTGAACAGCGAAATAGCGGCTCGTCCTATGGGTGTGAAATTCGCTGAGTTCATGGAGCCAGATATCTCAATTGTACATCGATATATCGGATTATTCAGTATGGCGGTTTCCTACTCTAGACAAGTTGTTCATTATACAGCGGAGAAGTCACACAGTCATGAAGCTAGAGTGTGCGATAAGATAATAAACTTATCATTTTGAAAATCAATTGACTCTTGAGAACACACGCAGCAAACAAGTCGGCGGCTCATGTGTTCAAAGCAGCCTCTGTGTGGTAACATTTTATACCATCCTGTATTCTGATACTGTTGGACGGACAAGTGATGGAGCATAACACTAGGTAAATCATCATCACTCACTTTGGAACCAGATTAAGTTTCTTACAGAGATTTCATTTACCGACAATCTTCCGTCTACTGTAAATCTTATGTTGGTAACTCGTTATATAAAGGCATCTGCCTTTTGAACCTGCAGCCGTTATAGAACAAAACTAACCAGCACTGTGCATATTCCTGCAGTTTTAGGAACAGTTTACTTAGAAATAATGACCAGTGAATTGCTGATCGCCTTCTGCAAACAAGAATGCCGACACGGCCTTGCACAACGCTCTGCGTTGAATGTCATCGTTAGATCATGCTCAAACCTTGATAAGCGGAGATTTTATCCATTCAGAGTCAGAATTCAAGAGCAATCTGGTCAGTAGTGCAACGTCTTCGTCTGCTCGGGATTTCTTCAAGGCAGCAATGAGAACTGGTCTATTTCGGCATGCCCAGAACCATACGATTTGGTGTGTGGGTCATACACCGTCGTTGTTTAGTCGCATTCTCACCACGGAAGTTGACACGACAAGCAATCTACATACCGCAGCTCCGGTTGCTCGTAGTGATCATGGGACAATTGGATTGAGCCATCTGGATGGGACCGGGGGATATATTGTTCAAAATGCAGGCATGACCGTCTATGACGATGGAAGTTTCGCGGAGATGAAGACAGCTTAGCAAGGATGATGGGTCTGGTTCGTTCAACATACTCAGCCTGAATGGTGCGTACTAAAATATCTTTTAACATTTTGGCTGTGGTGCGGATGCGGAGCAAGCGAAATATCGTTTTACAAGACACATTGCACCCTACTACTCGTCTTTTTCAAGTTCGTTCGGGATAAACATTGGGGCAACATGATGTGCTCTATTGAAAACCTAGCTTGCAGATTGCCAAGCATATGCACGAAACAGTTGCTCCTTTCTCGGTTAGTCACTGAAATGTGCACGTTGGAGATTATAAAGGAAAAGCCAAGTCGGTGGCGTTCGATAACAAAACTGTGAAACGGACGTTGCTGACAACTTGTTTAAAATGTACAGTACGAATCGAGGTTCGTCATTTGAACAAGAGTTGTCTGAGAAAACCTGTTTGAGATGGCCCGAGGTGGAATGCAAGGGAGAGATTCTGGACGTAGATTTAGGTTAGTTGGAGCTACTTAGGTCAGCCTCAACTGACCTCAAGTTTCATTAGTGAATGATAATTGGAATGAGCCATCGGGGTGCGACTGGGGGATATATTGTTCAAAATGCAGGCATGACCGTTTATGACGATGGAAGTTTCGTGGGGATGAACACAGCTCAGCAAGGATTAGTAGTCTGGTTCGTTCACCGCAGTCAACCTAGATGACTACATGTGGGTTCATTGTTGCCAGGTTATCCTCTACTATGTTTGACTAAAATATCGCCAGCATGATTTTGAGCCGATGCGTTCAAGGACTGGAACAAAATCCTTGATTGCACTGAGATGTCCAGCCTAGGATTGGACACAGCATAAAATAGTTTGAATCTGTTTCCTTGAGTATGGCCTCTTTCTCAATTCTATCACGGTCGGGATCGGTTTTGCTAGCAGCGCGGATGTGCCGGAAACCTGAAAGTTGATCCTTAGCTATTTTTACAGTGAAATCCTGTGATATGCGGGCATAAATTTCCGGGAGTGCCAACATTGTGTGGTTCTGACAGTACAGACACATAAGTATATATGCAAACCACGAAGATGAATTCTGAGCACGTGAGCAGCAACTTGAGTGAATTGTGCAATAGTGAGGTACTACACTTCAGAATCGATTAAAAAAACCAGCTAACTAACAAGTCACCCTGTCCGGACTTCTTATCCCTGTCTTGTGAATAAGTTGCCAATAAATTTGCAGGAACGTCTACTGTGCGTTCGCTTACTCTATCTCAACTAACAGTCTACATAGGTCTGGAAACGGTTTGCAATTATGCCTATCTTCAACGACAGGCGCAGAGATGAATCAGCACACGTTCTACCGATAGCGTCGTTTTCAGTGATCATTAGAGTGACGAAGATGACTCTTTCCGAGAATATGCTGATCACCTCGGACTTTTCACGAGGAAGCAACGTGGAACCTGTCAGGCGCTCATACGTCAAGAATCTACTGACTTGAAGAAGGTTGCCATGGGTACAGGATAGGTCATTCCACCATTTAACAGAAACTTAGTGGTTATTACCTTGATGAGCGTTTTCTCACGTAGCTTGGAGACTAAGGTAGCAAAGTTTTTGCGTCAAAATGGACTGCATAAATCCGGTTTAAGAGCTCTGTCATTTATTCACTCCGTTCCGAATATGCTCTATATCGATGGTAAAATCTCTGGTAAGTTCTAGAATGTTCTGAAAATGTGTAAACTATACCGAACAATTTGAACTGTCGAAATCGGGAAACAACTTGATGGTCATCATCTACAAATGTAATATAGTGCCCGTTTGCCAAAAAGCTACACAGACGAGATTGACAGTCTAAGTCTCCCTAAAAAATTACATCTATGGATGAGAGGATGTAAATAAAATTAAACCTCTCAAAAACACTTTGTGAACTAGTCCACCTCAAAGTTTTTCCAATTGTGACCCCCCCCCCATATTCCGCCGACACCTTGAAACAACCGCACAGGCCTGTCGCACATATCATATGAGAAAGTCTGCATTTGATGGAAGTGTTCACAAACTGGTCACTGGAAGGATTATTGATGGGGCTCAAGAAAACTATCTACGAGGAGTGACTGGGAGAATTAAGTCAATTCCCAATGAGTCACAGACACCTCACCCAAAAAATTGCTCCACACCCCAGGTCATCCAGTGGCACATCTGCTCCCACTAAATAAGGACGAACGGTTGATAGGTCACTCGCTGAAACTGAGTAATGGGAGTGGCGGGTTAGTTTACAGACGGAATTGTTTCATACTCGGACTCTGTACAGACTGGAACGCATTGCGCAACTCCGTCTTCCCGGCTGATTCGATGGGGAGATTCAGATTGGTGCATGATCAGAAAATTTATGAGAGACAACGGACACTACAAACTTACTAGCTGTCATACTAGTTCGGTCTCAGAGTTCCTGAACAGCGCAGATCTGGCTGAATGTTGTTTCTATGTGTTTCAGCGTTCATTGCCGAAATGATTGCAGTCAGCAGACTTGTTGAAGTTACATTGTGTTTACTTTCATTTGCCGTGTGTTTTTACCATCACACCGTCCATCACAAATGTGACCGATTAACACAGAGACAGGAATGCACAAGTATGGATTTTTCTCCGTCCGAAGACAACCTATGAGTCAGAGAGCTGATAATCCCATAAGGAATGCAGACATGAAACTGCATCTCAGTTCTGATACAGATGCATATCAAGGCGTGAACGGTTTCTTGCTGTACTTGTACGTACTCTTTGATCTTTTGAGAGGCGTATTACACTCCTATAAGAAAAGGTTTTCGAGCGGTTAAAAGACACACAGCATTGTGTCAGGGTGTTTTGCTGTTCGGTTACATCGTCACCGTTAGCTCTGTTGCGTAATGATTGAACACTAGAATATGAAAGTCAGTAAGTAACTTATTACCGTGCATAAAGCGAACGTGTAATTGCAGTTCCTGTGACTCTGAATTAGGAAAGAGAGTTTTCATTATAATACATTTCACATCTGTAAATAAAAAGATCAGACTGTGCAGTCTTCCGCTATACTTAGTAATTACTCTATTTCAAGTTGACCAAAGCTTCAAAATGAAACATGTGACTTCACTGCAGTATTAAATTTGTCCAAACTTGCAAGCGTCTTATAAGATGAGCTATTTTTGTCTTGTAAATATGTTACCAATTATTGTGGAGCATGATCAGAATTCGTAATCCCTTCCAGTTGCATTTCATTTGTGTAAAAAAAGTAACTTGCTCGGATCAGCAATCCTGGTACAATGCTTGCAATTTGTTGTCAGAAACCCTGGTTCGAATCTCACCATACTCAGTCTTTTTATCAGAAGTGTTTTTTAATAACATCAAGTACAAGCACAAGGGTGTCTTCTGACGTGCTTCCAGTGCTTCAATTTGAAATCCACAAAACCATCGATAGACTTTTAATACCTGCTTGGTTATACAAGATTTTTGACGGGCTCTCTTGTGACGTTCTCTGATTAGACATCGCTAAATTAGTTTCTGATTCACGGAAACTTATGATTCGGTTTGTAGAGAACGGAGTGTTGTACACCGCGGAATTATGTGGTCATTTCGCACCAATGATTGATACTGACAGAATCCCGTAAGCGCTACCTACGGACAATGAGCATAATCACACAGAGACATTTTGCGGGAAAACATTTAAGAATTCTTTATTCATTCGTTTTTCATTAAAACATTGCGTTTCCTCATGAGTTATTTTTGGCCGCAAGGAAGTAAAACTTCCGGAATATCCCACTGATCTATTGGCTGTATAATCAAATTGCACGCATTGCACTGTCTTATTGTACACTTATATCAGATGAATGCCAGTTTTGGTAGACGCCCACTTACATGTTGTAAATCGGTTACCACCATCAAGCTTACCATTTAGGTTCTGTCACATGCTCTACAAACGAACAGCTAGGGTTGACGTAATTTCGAGTGAGATTAATCAACTCTTTTCTTTGAGTTTTCAGCGTAGTTCACTGGTCAATTGCGTAAAATATAGAATACTTTGATCTGTTTCTTCGCGCATGCACATACTGCATTGGACCCGTACTTGGGAGTCATTTTGAGGAATGGCCGTTTCATTGTGTTTTGGATTGGTTGCTGATAATATTAGATACACACAGCACAGTTTCAGCTACAGTAATCATTGTTTTGAATATTTTTGAAATTCGTATTTTTGCGTCGAACAAGAATATAATGCAAAAACGGTGTTCTTAAGATAAGTGGTTTTAGGAAATTTGAAAATGCCATGCGGTAGAATTAAACTTTACGCATTTAGTGACTATAAGGCAACATGTTGTACATAAAGGATTGTTTAAATGCGGCATTTCATCAAAGATTGAGGTTTCTAATTTACACAATTAGAGTGCGTCAATTTTTTCACAACACGGTTATCATGTGACTGGCTTTTTTACCGAAGAATCATCCGCCGTAATGAATTAAATCAACCTTCAATTTGACAAATTTTATTGGAAGCAGGATTTCAGTTTATCAGAAGAACATAAGTAAATCATAACGATGTGGCAGTACGCACTTGTCGGTAGATTAATGGTTAATCACAATTTTGTATTTACGTGCTTGCTGTAATCACCCTCACAATTTAATGATTGAATCCTTTTAATTTCAGTTTGGAGAATATTTTGTGTACTCCAAAGGCAAGTTTGTGGAATTATTCCAAAATCCTTGTTGTCTGATATTATATGTTTAGTCATGAAATGTCCAGTTTTCACTTGTTTAGATGACTTTCCTATAAGGTGAAACTAGTTGGGCCTCCCAGCCCGAAGTAAACACTCCGAAATTCTCTCCACTCTTCGTGTGATGTATCGAAAAGAGGAATATTCAGACTGCAAATTTGACGAATATTCCTTATGTTACTTACCATGGTAGTCCTGAGAGCACAGAACGTTATGTGATTCAGAGAGAGAGAGAGCAGACTGAATTTGTTTGGATACAGCCTTTCAATCTGATTCACTAGCTGAGAATGATTTTCTGGGGAATTCTTCGTCAACTCTTATTCTGTTCCTATAACTGTGACCAGTGCACACCGAGCACGAGTGTAGCCAGGTTCATCTAAACGCCGGGTGTGTGAGAAAATAGTGATTTGGCATATATTCATTCATTCCTCAGCAAATCGTTGTCTTAGTCGTTTGGCCTGAGCTATGAAGTCTTTAAAGCCACGAAAGTAATGCAAACAAACGTAAGAATATGGAGATTTAGTATACGTTACCCCCAGTGGCACACTTGTCTGTTCACGTGATGGTTTCCAAATGAATTTTGGAGCGTGAGACACTTGGAACGTGTGACAAACTTTGCATGTATGTTCGGTGATTATACGTAAAGTATGGGGAGACAAGTGGTATCGTCAAACATTGTAGTTGGTTTGGAGCGTAGTTGCGTGAGCTGGATGCTTATATGCCCATCCGAAACCGCAACTTGTTTAGATCTAGAATGTCGTCCTAAAAAACGGAGGACTACCTCAGCGTAATAGGGTTCACTCAGCTTGAACACAGCGGGGGTTCACCGTAGCAATGTATTGTTGCCACTACAAACTACTTAAGCAACTCTGCTCATGAATTCTAATGTAAATCACAGTTCTTATAAATCCTGAAGGCCAGAAACGATTCACATTCCGAAACCACTTCTCACAAAGATGTGCATTGCTGTTCCCAGGAAGAACCGCTGTAGACGAGAAGTTACTTACATTCAGTCTCTCCTTCGCTCATTTCCTTGGAAAATAACAAGTCCGTTACTAGTAAGAAGTCTTTGTAAGGTTCCAGAATACGCGGAGGAAACTGTACGATATATTATCGGACCAAACAGTGCAATTTGAAACAGTGACCGTAAGGAAGATTATTAAAGTGTACACGATTGCTCTTAGAGCCTTTTCACATTGCTTCGTTCAGTTGGGCAGTGAACTAAACCTGCCAAACTAAAACCAGATAAGTGTTGACCAGTATGTGTGCACAATGGTCATTCGTGACAAATGTATGCAAATGTCATTGAGATTCCCACAGCTACACACGACGTTATACTGATACAGAACATAGTAGAAGACAATTTAATATCATCTATTCAGGTGTTTTTAACCTATTTTCATTTGTAGGTAACTGCAAGGGGGACTATATAGGTAGCAGCAAGATAAGCTTGATCTGCAGAGCAAGGGAAAATTTGTTCAATTGTCTGCAGAAATCCGTGTTACAAGGGAACGGTAATATCATTGAAACACTGTAATAAATTGGACTGGAACAGTTTTCTGAATGATAAGGTTTCGGTTAATACGAACTCATATAGAAGCCGCTGTAATCCGAGTTGTGATCGATCTGCTGTTACATTGAACAATGTTATTCTGCTGTGAAAAATGTTTTTTTTTTCAATGAATTGAAATTTCCAAATGGCGCTCAGAGTTTGGTTTTGATCTTTTCTCGTTTAGATAGCTCAGGCCTGTACACACTCGACCAGCCATTGTCCGTAGTCGCTAGACTCATGACTAGTGTCATTGTTGAACTAGCTGGTGCATTCAGCATCCCATTACGTCACTCTGAACTGCGAATCTCGCGGGTTGTTAAGGCAGTCACAATCAGTCGTTTGAGGTTAGCCTTTTGTGTTCAACAACAGTTGTTCTTTAATTTAATTTCAGCCCTGACCTAGCAGTCTCTCTTAACTCATCGACTGACTATCCATCACCCCGTAGCACATGTTATGAAACTTTGAGCGCTAATCAGTAATTATGAATATTTAGAATCTGCCACATTCAGGGTTCTAACTTTTTCATTTAAGCAGTATACTTTGTGAATTCGCCACGTTGTAGGAACGACTTAATACACAATGATAATTTTCCATACCCAGCCGACATCCCTTCTGTTGTTTTTTTCACTGTAAGTGGTTCGATTCACTCGCAATTGTACACTGTGCCCATTAAAATGTGCTCTCCAGATATTCAAATTTGACATGTACAACATAACATGATTCTGATAAATTTCACTGGTTAGTTTTCAGGTACAAAGTGTACAGCTTAATGTCATTTGTGGACTGGCTCACACTAAAACAAGTCTGCTGAGTGACGAATGGAAAAAACCACAGCAATAAGTGGAAAATTTCTATAAGCGCCTGCTGGTTGCCCGACTTGACTGGGTTAGTATTTAGATCAGAATCAAGAGATACTTATCAAGAGTTCGTCATTTCACTGAATTCATTTCTCTGAGTGTAACGTCTTCGGGAACGGACACAAATTAGGGTGGCATATTCTCACAAACGTTTGGATTACGTTCCATGATTCGACTTCAGGGTGTTTGCTCACGTCAACGGACATGCAACATGAAGCATATCATTCCAAGCTGTTAGTTCTGGTTGATAGTTTGACTACTCCTCCACCACTTTTGGAACGAATTTAGGCACCAGCTAATTTCATTCTTTTTCTGATGTTGTCCAAAAATGACAAAAAGTGATTCATTTAACATGTTTGCCTTGCAATAGTACAGTGTCGACATGTGTGCAACCGTTCCTGATGCATACACGACCTGGAAACTCAACCACGGATAGTGTTGATGAACACTATTTTGCCGGAAATTGTCCAGTAACTTTGTGACTGATACCTCATGTTTGCTTCAACGTGACATGTATGGTGAAGGCACAGCCACGAGTTTGTTATCTGCAACTCCAGATGATTTGTGTACACTTGCTCCATACATGATAATTTTTACGGGACTGTCAGATTGTGGCTACTGCTGAGAGAATGCCCATTTAGTAAGGCTACCTAAATCTTTCAAGGCCAAGAAAAGCCACCACTGGCGGCTTAGTAGGACGACTATTAAGGACCTTATATTTGAAAGACCCAATCGTGGACAGAGCCCGTCTGATCTCCCCTCGAAGCGATTAGGGACGCTGTACAACACTCACGTAAGATTATTGGTATGCGTTTAAATATGATTTATCGATCATGTTTAACATTATTTTGTACTTTGAGGTGGTAGGTATTATCAGACTCTCACCTTCGTCGGAGGGTTGAAGTAAGCGGACCATTGATACGACTGTGATCTAGTGTTACCAAAACTTGAGTACGGTCTCCCCTCAAAAGTGAGCTATTCCTACGGCAAAACTGTGTGAGAACTTATCGGCCAAGCTTGAGTAGTATTCCACTTGTATCGGTTCAGCTTCGTACACTTCAGTCTACGATACATCTGACTTGAAACTACTTAAAGCGGTTTAGTAGTTAGCTGTTTAAACAAAAGTATATAAGAGCCAATGTTATGATGGGAACTTAGGGGAAGCAACCAGAACAAGTGTTTGTATCCAGTGCTCTCAAACTGGTGTATCAATTTCAAATTGATCTGTAACTTGGACGACGGTAAAACTCCATTAAACTTGCCCAACCTTTAATCGTCCCCTTCCTAGTCACAAACCGTATACACGAAAAAAGGATCAGAACAGTACGGGAGTTAACCCAGAACATAAATTCCATTGAATTAATCGGACTCTGAGAAAATCCAGCCGATGAACGTTTCCGTATTTCCATGATTATCATTCAGATCACGTCGAAGTATGCATGAAAATTCTCAGAATAACTCACTCCTGCGGCTGATAGCAAAATCGAGGTCAGGCATACGCATCACGAGTAGCCTTGGGCTTCAGATTGCAAAGCGACGTTAATCACACCGTCCTGCATAAGCAACTTGTCTCTCTCAAGTCAGATATTAGCACGCGCGCACTATGGAGTAAGCTATAGATGGACAAACAGCGAAGCGCATCAATAAACGCAATATTATTTGTAGTACTCCACATATCCCAAAATTCTGAGGTGCAGATGACAAATCCGAAGTTCGAATTAATTTGGCCTGAGTTATTGAAGCTGGAAACGTTTTGCATATCATGAACACATTGGAGAGTAAATTTGGAGACTCTTCGGCCACTGCAATACAACTTGTTCTTTTGCACTCCTTCTAGACAATATTCCAGAACATTGCGGCCGAAACGCTTTCCATGAGGCTTGGCTACGTAACTTCCATTTGGATAAGCTGTGGCCATCGCATCGATTGGTAAAACGTATTGTTGGAGGTGTGGCATCGAGAAATGGTGAATGGCCTTGGCTGGTCTCTCTAATGTTCCATCAAACTGCTCAACAGGCCCGCAGCGCCCATATTTTGGAGGAGTCTAATAACGAAGAACTGATCGAACTCTCTGATCCATATATGCCCAGAACGCTTGTCCACAATGAATCGGACGGGTCCAGATCGTTCCACTTGTGTGGTGGTACTCTGGTTCACCCACAGTGGGTATTGACGGCAGCCCACTGCTTTGTGTGAGCCAACCTATGGTCTCCGTTTACTGTCAGGTTTTATAACGGTCCTTAATAACTGATGGGCTGTCTACCGCTGGAGTTCAGAAGTATAAGTACTAACCCAATTTAAACAATGGTCATTGGGTTCTTTGTGCGTAAAACGTACTATAACGTCTCCAGATTACCGAGATTTTGACGAATTCAGCATAATCAGCCTAACAGTTGATATTTTTGTCGTTGGTTTCAAACGGAATCACGGATCACATTTAAATTAAGGTTGCACAATGAGACCCTGATATTAGGAATAATGTTTTGTCGTAAATAGTGAGTAATGGCTAGAAACAATAAAATTGTCAAAAATTCTGTGCATCACCATCGGTTGAACTTGATGAACTCTAACGCCTGTTTCCTCAAAGGAAAAACGAGTCTAAATTTCATAAGCCGCCAGTTTTTAATAAACGGTTTGGAAATAATGGACACCATTTTCAGTTGTCACTAAGTTTTTGCAAATCCTGTGAAAGCGTAAAATTGACAGATAAGCGCGTGCTAGGTTTGGATAATCAGTTCTGGTATTTTTTGAAATATCCTGTAGTTAAAGTTACTTACAGTGTTATTTTGGTTTGTGTTTCCGGATATGTGACTGTGGTTGGATGCTTTCAGTTGAAGGTATTCCAAAATTATCCTCAGTTGTCACACCCTGATAAGCTTTCCAGCCGGCAGCTTCCCGTAAAAGAACTAGACCTAAGGTTTGCTCTGTGAGTAGCCCTTAAAGATCACTTAAAGGTCACTGCACTTAAACTTAAGGATCACTGTACTATCGATCACACATTAACACATAAAACTTTGCGGTACGCTTGGGAATGTTTTTATTCTTTTCAAACTTAAGGGCACCACCTGGTTTTCAACTCGACCTGACCACGGATCCGGATAGATGGACTGTCCGTGTTGGCGAGCATGATATGCTTGATGAATCGGTGCCACATTACGACAGTTCGGTGGAATACGTTCTAACGCACCCTGGTTACAAAGGTAGGTTTCCCGTGATCTTACACATTCGAAGTTTTTGCATAGACGACAGTTTAGCCTGTCGGTAATTCCCCCGAAATTCAAAGAGATCGCAAGTAAGCTTATCGTCAGTAACGTTTCCAGATATTGGGCAATACAACGCTGACAACGATACATAAACCAAATCTGTGACCCTAGATCACCCAATATAAAATGTCTACTGATAAAAGGCATAGGCAATTGGCATAAAAGAAACTATTCGGAAATTCTCTTCTATTTCCTTAACATTTTCTTTCAAAAACCCTGAAAGTAGTTACTGCAAATGACACGTCCCGGTACACAGTGTATTCATGCTATGCTTTCCTGGAATTACAGAGCAGCGTACCCAAACAAGAATCGCAAAGGCTTCATTGCCTTGCAATAACGGCTCCTTTCTGAGCTTGCGATTTGGCAGCTCCTGATGCAGACCAGCAGTGCAATCCACCGTCATCCCCTCATACTGGGCTAGCCGAGATTCACTGACGCTGTCTTATCAAACCGCTGTTACATTTGATCTAGACATTTCGGAAAAACGCCAACTCCAACGTGTATTTTGTTTCTGGCATGGCTGAATTTACCGACCTTAGTGCTCACATATTTTCATCCGTAATTATTAATTTTCCAGGAACCTAGTACTGGAGGTGATTTACTCGGGTTAGTTGATGCTATATGCTTCAAATCGTCAAAGTCATGTACCCAAAAGTATAATTATATCTAGCGTCTGTTCTAGGATGTAGTTCCAGCGTTTGTACTGCCTTGTTTTCATCTGGCCACGCAACTCCGCTCCGCTTATATTGTACAGAGGAAAAGCCCAGTCGTGACTAAACCAGGAGAGAGGTTTCTTCTCCTGATTGATTTTCCTCGTTACTATGCTCCTCCAGTGAATTGAAAATGAACGACATGATTCCTATTTTTGGGGAAGTTGACACTATTTCCTTCACGAATTCTGAGTGCCAAATTACTTCCTACACATGCTAAAATTACAACCTAGTTTACACCTCTGCACCGAGTAATACACGTTTGTTTTCATCAGCGCAGAAAGAAGACATATGTTGCGATATGTTAACATTTCGTTTACTCTCATCAGTCGCAAACGTAAAACATGCAAGATATATAAGACAGACAATTAGAGATAGACAGGGTAGGGACACGCATACAACCACACCACGTATTGTCATCACCACCACGGCAACCCTATAGGTTGCTTCACCCACTTTTGTGCACACAGCGCCGGCTGGTGAGCTCTAATCAGCATGGCTTCGCTAAAGGCCAGTAGCTTCGGGTTCTGCTGACGTAACAATATTTTGAAAGAGTTAAGTGGGACCACCTGGTGACCTGTTATCATGATGTGTCTGGCAATCGATGACGC
>QNGE01000755.1:138042-175826 GCA_008508345.1 Paragonimus westermani
GCGTCATCGATTGCCAGACACATCATGATAACAGGTCACCAGGTGGTCCCACTTAACTCTTTCAAAATATTGTTACGTCAGCAGAACCCGAAGCTACTGGCCTTTAGCGAAGCCATGCTGATTAGAGCTCACCAGCCGGCGCTGTGTGCACAAAAGTGGGTGAAGCAACCTATAGGGTTGCCGTGGTGGTGATGACAATACGTGGTGTGGTTGTATGCGTGTCCCTACCCTGTCTATCTCTAATTGTCTGTCTTATATATCTTGCATGTTTTACGTTTGCGACTGATGAGAGTAAACGAAATGTTAACATATCGCAACATATGTCTTCTTTCTGCGCTGATGAAGTTATTGAAGGGAACTCAGTGTTTCACGTTTGTTTTGATTTGTGTGTTACAGTTACGATGATCTTTCATTACTTTTGCCCATGAGCAGATGTGGAATCCGGAAGTGATATCGCTCTGATCAAACTAAGAAATCCAGTTCAGTTGAAAAGACATGTCAACATTGCTTGTTTGCCAGTTGTCGGTGAGGATGTCGTACCTGGTTCTCAGTGTTTCAGCATCGGATGGGGACATCAAACTTTTAGTAAGTCTGTGTTAGGCTACTTGTAAACTTACGGTATTCAGAAGTTACAGATTATATTAAAACGCCGTAGTGAAACCACCTCGCCATTGGGCTAATTCCTTTCGATTTTCGTCCAAACCGCCGACTAATTTCATGTGATTGCTCCTGGCGTTCGTGTTGATGTTAAAAGTCAGTCGCTCGGTTCTCCTTTCTGGCGGTGGTCAATATCCAACCAACGAATTCAGTAAGACGGAATGACGATTAAAAAACGAACTCCCATGACTCTGAAAAACTTATTTACTATTAATAACACGATACTGACGTTATTTTGTGTAGTATTCCTGAATCCCTCAGCCCTCAAATTACAAATCGAATCAAGCATGACTGACAAACCTCTGATGAAGACCGCGCAGTATATATTTTCAATCGTTGCCACAATTTGCAATCAATCAGATCCTATGTTTTATGGTCCATGTCATTTGACGGACGTAATTCGTTGTGACACAGTTAATGTGGATTGTTCACAAAGTTATTAGTTGCGTACCTACAAAAGAGAAAACAGTTGTGCAACACTTTTGAAGACAACGGGTTTTCAGTTATTGTTTCTTTAATTTGCATATTGTCGAGTCGTATGTAGGGGAATTTTGAATGTGTTCTTTCTACACAATTGCATCATTGCAATTACGACAAACACCGTAACGAACGGCAAGTGTCTGCGTATGGTGGAACCATTAGAAAATTTGACACACATATATGCCATATCTCTACGGTTATTGTCAAGTGAACATCTTAGCATTCGTGCGATTGCAATTTTGGTGCACTTTAAAACTGCCAGATTTACCATTCTGCTGAGGACTCTTGACGCAGTTGCCTTGTGGGTTCAAATTACGTCCGTAAGTGGGTGGAACTACCGTTACCCTGAAGTCTAACTTCAGTCACAATTACCCGAAATCAAGCACTCTTTGACCCCAAACCCATAACCCGTGACTGGTCGTGGTGTTGGATGTGGATATGGACTCAGTGGTGCAGTTCATTTTCGCAAAGCAAAGGAGTAAGCTACTGTCAGATAACACCAATAACTGTGATTGGTAAAACACTAGAAATGGATACGGACAACTTACATGAAACACAATCTACAATGAGCTGTGTATTTGTCATAGTGATTTTTCTTAGCTAAACGCTGCAGTTACTTGTTGCTCCATGCGGTATAATGTTTTACTGCTGTCTTTCTATTCTTCAACGCATATTCACTTTTTTCAACTAACCTGACAACAGTTGTTTAAGCGTTGACCTGGAGTGATTCAATAACCGATGATTTTCCACCACCATTCACTATATTTAAGCACACACGTGAACTGTCAACGTATCGCGTGTTTTGACAAGGTATGTGTTGTAACCCTTGACTCAGTACGCTGTTTCGTCCACGGTATAATAAGACGGTTGACAGGAAATCGGGTTCACCTCCTTGAGGTAATTTACACGGCAAATGTTGGTCCCGAAAATACGCGGCGATCCCCGTTAATTGCGCTCAAGACAAACAAAAAGACGGGTGCAAAAAGCATCCTTGCTCTGCTCCGACAACGTGTACGACAAGGAGAAAAATTGCTTCGTATTTATGGGGTGCATAGTGACCTACCAAAATTCTCAAATCTGAAAACCGAAGGGCAGACATCAAAAAAGTAGTTAAGGTCACTAAGCCACCAATGAACCTAGCGGAATAAAGGCCAGACAGGTAAAAAACTAGTGGAGGTCGCCTCTCAACTGTATACGACATTTCCGCCTAATGTGACTAGATGGGATCGTTCTCTCGAGGACGGAGTTGGTTTTGGACGAAAAAAGCGGGTTCCTCTATCATTATATGACTTGAGTCGACCAGTGAGATGGTGAGGCGGTTTTCCCGTCTTATCTGCTGATGCTTGCGATTAAGCTTAGGATATCGCGTACGTATGGGAAAAGACGATGCATTATTTAGCATGGGGACGAACTGTCACAGTGACACACAACTGTTTGACTACAGTTTGGCTGAACGGACTTGAATTAAAACGAATACAGGAGAACTGGCCAACACAACGGTGAGGGTGCGTGGTTGATAGATTCCGGTAGGTTTGGAGGATGACGATAATAATTTTATTACCGAGAAAATTTGTTACTCGAGATTGCAATCGGAGGTATGTGTGAACGTTTACATCTGATGAATGTGTGCGACTGTTTCACTGCATGCGAAGATTTTTTGTTTGTCGAAATTGCTTTCAGTTGCTAACAGTTTTAGGGATACTTTACGTAAAATTTTGATAATTTCTGATGAAGCTCTTGGTGTCTGTTATTCTCATCTACACTAGATGCATCGACTATTGCGACTACGTTACAACATGTAGAGCTTACAATTACACCCATTGACAAGTGCAGACAAATCTACCTCGATCTCCGAATAGAAGGCGCTCCCAACGGATTAAGCACGCCGGAAAGCATTATTTGCGCTGGACATCCAGAAGGTGGACGAGATTCATGTCAGGTAAGCTGTTTGACCCGTGTACTTAGTGAATGGTCATGCACAAATAGTTGACTAGAGTGCAAAGTTAACGACTGTCAGTGACTCGTTTTTAACTTTAGGGCAGCATACTCCCAGCTAACACCTCCGTTGAGTGCAGCTAAGCTGTACTTCTATAGCTGTGTTTTGTAACTTTCCTTAACAATGTATTTTTACAGCGTGTATAAATTTAACAAACAAGCTACGATAACTTCAATTAGAAGGTCACACCAAACACGAAAATAACTTGATTATTAAGCGTGGACAGAATCAGATAGAATTAGCTTGTTCACGCTGCTGAGCAACATGGTTACGAATGAGTTTTCTCATTCCATTCTTGTAGTATCTTGAGGAAATTGTGCAGAGCAAAATGTTCCTGAATCGATTTCAGCAACAGTGCATTCTGGGTGTAAATCAAAGAAGACTGGTCAAGGAAACAACGTATCCGATGAAAGCGCTTACATTTTTGAGTCATAACGCAAACGATTGCCAGTTCATCCTCCCTCTCCAAGTAATCCGGACAAAACAAAACCGTTCCTGGAGTAACAGTTTAAGCACAACGATGCCCCGTATGGCCCTTAGAGGTACTTGATGTATCTTGGCAATACTTAGCTACGTTTATCTCTTTTCTGAAAGTACGTCTACGCCTGGGATTTCGAATTCTGTCGATCGATCTGCCTTGACAACTTTGCTTACTTTAGCTGGATATTATCCAGTTTTTTCATGTCTGCACTGTTGGTCCGATGTCATTTAACTTAGGGTTAGAAAAACGCGTCATGTACATTTCATCATCCAGCTGTTAGGTTTTAGTGTCATGTGTTCTGGTTCAGAACATTAAGGATTTTGACGGGTTAATATCAGAAACTATGGGTTTGATCGTTATTCATGACTCGAGGTTTGTCATTTTGAAAATTAACATGTTTCGCTTCCCTGAGCGTGGTGGACACTGGGGAACTGGTTCAAATTCCACAGTAACTCTCTGGTATAGCTTATTACCTCTGACGATGCATTCGAATGTAAAATATTGGATTTATTCACTCTTCATCAGAACAGAAAGAAGACATATTGCGATATGTTAACATTTCATTTATTCTCATCAGTCGCAAACGTAAAACATGCCAGTTATATACTTCAAATATTTAACGACACATAGGGACTAGACACACATACAAGCACACCANAGCCAGGGCAGATTTTAATTTGTGCTTTATGTCGTTGGATAGGTGACCACCCTTGAATGGCAAGAATAGGCACACATCCTTCTTTTGAGCCGTCAGTACAGGCTCAGTGCTCTTCACCGTATTATGTGCATCAATGAATTTGTCGGGATATCCATTTGTTAGTAAAGTTCGCCTCAACAACTCCTGTTCTGTCTTCAGAGTGTCCGAAGTACAAATACGTTTGGCTCTCTGAAACAGTGTCTTAACTAAACCCCGTTTGTATGCAATAGGAGCAAAACTTGAAAACTGCAGATATTGACCACCCCAAGTTGCTTTGCGGTGAACTGTGCGTTGTAAAGTACCATCCGCACGTTTAGTAATAAGTACAGGTGGTGGGTCAACACCCGTATACGATTTAACACTAGTGATCGTTTCACCTTTAGTATAATTCGCCTGACAACAACAGTGTGCATTGTTCTTGATTCTTGGTGAGAATTCATATCATTCGTTAAAGTGAGTACTGTTGATTTTAAGTATATTTACGCACACCTATGAGCTGGAATTTACCATGCCATATACAAACTGTGGATACGACCAGGTACAACGAACTTCGGATTAAGGGAACAGAGATAGTTTGGTATAAAGGATAGTAAAACAAACTGGAGCCGAGGTGACGTATCAAACAATGAACATCATATATGTAACCAAGACAAAACATTTGGCCGTCCTTTACTTGTCATTCCTTCACCGCATTTTGGCAGATATATTTCCCATGATATTTCGAATGTTCCAGTTTCATTCTTTCACTGCATTCAAATTGGATATTGACGGAAAAATTATCAGCACAAAGTACAAATATTGCCAGCTTGTACAGATCGTGTTGATTATTTTATATTTGACCAAACAATTTGTGCTACCTACATGAACTACTAGATAATATCATCACACTGGTAGAAACGTCTGTTTTGATTGTGTGTTCAAAACGTGCGTCATCGCTTCTCTAAAGTATTACAGTTCTTGCATTTGTCGTCAACCTAAAAACACAATGATTTATCTAATACAGTTGTGTTGCCATTCACAACATTTCCCACAACATTATTCTGTGCATACTCCCTTAGTTCGATTCTGGCGGTCCGTTAATGTGTCAAATCAACGGACAGTGGAGAGTTATGGGTGTTATCTCGTTTGGCTATGAATGCGCCAAGCCTGGCTTTCCGGGAATTCATACTCGCGTCTCCGACTACGTTCCCTGGATCAAAACTTTGGTGAATGAATTTCAATAGTCGTGAAGACGAACAGTTCAAACTTTCACTCGATCCTGCTGACTGTGTCTTAACGCAAAGCACGTTCCGTTAAATTAGCAGCATGGTGAAAACATTATTCTCTATCAAATAGAATACCGAATGCAATGTTTTCGCTTCCGAGAAAAACAAAATCTGTGTTGTTACTTTTCAAGCTTATTAGGTGGGGAGCTGAATTGGCGTACATTTATGGACTGGTATAGTGTATGAAGTGAGATAAATTACTGCTAAAGCATAATACTCGAGAGCAAATTCACAGGTTCAGATATATGTAAAAGCTGGTTGGAGGTTTACAAGTTTCTGAAAGAACGTTTGTCGGGGAATAGGTTTTCCTGTCCAGTTTTCAAATACAAAACACTTGTTAATGGAAATCTTTAAAAGCAGATATGCAGAATATCGGGGTGACGTTAAGTCAGTACTTAAGGTAGCGTTTTGACATATATGTACATTTTTTGACTGGTCCGGACGTAACGGTCAAGCTTTCGAGGCATTGATTTGTGAATCTAGAGTTGTATGATGCATACCAACATGAGTAGAACGTTATGTTGTGATTTCTTCCGACTTATAACAATCACGAAAGTGCTTGGTAGTAAAGATTTTCTGTGCCCATCGGTGTACGCAGTGAATTCCACCATGAACTGACAGAGTACTCCTGCTTAATCAACCAACATGCTGCGTCACCTTGTGCGGTTCATACGACACAGTGGATTGGGTTGGTAAGTGTGACCAAATATAAAATTTGTGAGTTTCCGGGATGGCTTTGAAGTTTAAGTGATAGACCACTTACCTCATCTTAGCACACTGTTTATGTCGCTGTTACAACCCCAGCGAAACTCCACATTTTTGACTTCCTCCTTATTTATCAAATCCAGTAAACTGTTGATCAGTGACAAAGTACTATACTCATTTGATAATCAAGTTTATAACAAGTGACTTAAGGGTGTAACCATAATCACTGTTGATAGGTCTGCTACCCGGTTACACTTTGCACCAGTAGTTTATACGTGATGTACAGTCAATACCCAGGTGGACGTAACGCAACGAGTTTTTACAGTTTTACTAGTCACGACTAGTTCAAAGAGTGGTTGACATTCTAACAGTAAACTAAAGAGATGAGCTACAAACCGGTTATTTTGTGATGCTTCAACGACAGGCTGGGTAAAATGTTAAATGGGTATTTAATAAGATAATCGACAACCTCTACTAAATCAGACTCGTGAAGCTTAGTTGCAGAGAAACAGTCAAGTGATGTGTGAAAAATTTTCGTACACACCAACACGTTCACGTCACAGATCCACCCTATGTATGAATACATAGTGAGTGCAGTCGCTGCAGTTGAACTGACATTGGTTGATCCCCTGACTAACCACATCGGGCGGTGCTCCCAGAAGCACTCAGATAAGTACTGTATTATGCAGCCCCTTTTAACTTGCCTCACGTTAACAGTGGAAACAGTAAGCATGAGAAGATACAGTGTAGACGAATAATATGGCTTCCAACATGGGACGAGAAAATGAGTTAGAAATTAATGGAACACATAAATTAGTTTACAAGTAGATTCAATTAATTACTATGTAAGTCTCCTGGAAAAGCTTTCAAAATATCGATCGCTTTTAGAAGAAGCCGACTGTAAACATGCATTCCGTGTGTATTTTACATTTCACATAGCTTTGTGCCCGTTGGTACACGTTAATTAGTAAACTGCATAACGCGGTCACTTTTAATTTGTGTGTTAAACGAAAATTGTTACCTTCTAAAGCGTAGTTGAAACATCTTTACACACATCTGCCCATAAGACAAAAATAGGTGCCACTTTTCCCTAAATGGCGCAAAACCATTTAGCTTTACACATGGGCCGATCCAGTTTATTTCACGATATATTTGTAGTTATGTCGTGCTGTCGGCAGGACGGGATATTAATATGTCTGAAATCACAGTACCCATAGATGATCTAGGCTCTAAAGTGTGTCGGATAACCTTCGAGAATAAAGTTAAATGTGTCAGAATTTTATTTCGGGCTTTTTTGTTCATTTGGCGTGTAGTTCGTATGGGCACCGTGGGATCGTGTGGGGTCGTGTTCATGTAGTCTACCGATGGATTTTCTCGAAGTCGTACCTTCAAACTGTAGGCTAAGAAATTGCATATCGATGACCACACTGTTACCTCATCCTCTTGGCCCTACAACTTTCTGGACAACGCAAACTCAACTTTGTAAATGCAACAATATAACAAGCTAGTATACTGCTCTCTCTATAGTGATGCTATTCTTCTCATCGCAGTGAACGACAACCTCAGATTTTTTCTATTGAGGAATGTGGCTTCAGACGAAGATAAAAGCTCTGTCACATTCAGTCGTCTTGAAACTTCAGTAACATCCAACTACCTCCCAGGAAGTGATTCTCTACTCTCCATTTAACTAGCCTTGGAATTAGCATGAAACTCATGTGTCCATGCAATCATACATGCAGTCATTACATAAACCTGCCGACATCTCACTTGACTGAATATCTGCTGCTCGACACTATAAATTGAACGAAGTTGATTGTACTACCTACTATCCCTCGTTCCACTGATGCACATTCTGCCACCCCCGATGAACCCGTGTAACTGTGGTGCACCAGAGGCTATTTCATCTCCTAATTCTTCATCCTCATGATCTAGGTTTCTTTGTTCGTGTCAGTCTAAACAAACGAAACATTAGAAAGAAAAATGAAGCAATACGGTAACGCAACACAATGGTCATCCTGAAACTAAGATCTCATTATTATGGGGAGATTGTGACGATCATCAACTAGGTATTCCTTCCATAACTATGGGCTTTTGCTGAAGAAAACGCTACTGACTAATATTTTTTGTTTATTGTGGAATTGTCGTCAGTTAACTACTACAGATAATCGATATGACGTATAACTTGTATGTATTTTCTTAAAAATGACAATCTTTTTGTTTGCACGGCAGTCAGTTTTACTACACAAAGAACGTGCGGACTATAACGCTGATAACAGTTCATTTTCGCACCCCCATACAAAATTGGAGTCAGCATGTGTGCAGGTGCGACCCACATTCTAATCAAATCAATCGACAGTTGTACAGCACAGTGTAATCTAGTGGGCGGAAAATGAGACTAGTATCAACCTGGTGTGGTCTGTGAGTTAATTTGCCAGCTGCAATGTATCCGTTACTGTAACGACTTTTTCTCTCTACTTACTTGAACAGTTTTTAACTACAGAAAAACTGCTGAACATGTGGTTTAGCCAACTCATGAATATAAGTCTGACCAGTTTGCAAAAGCTGACGACCTACGATGCACTAACATACCACAGCCTGTTTTGAAAAGATTTGTCAGTTGGTTTCATTAACAAATTCTGAGGAGGCAAGATTCCCGACTTCCCATTTAATATGTGTGATATTCCCATCTATGTTGCGCGTTTAGCTATACATTACAGAGTGAGGTGTGCAGTGCCCTTCAGGAAGAAGGGTTTTTGCGCCTGATCTTCTTAGGATGTTAGTATAAGGCACACCTGAAAAATTCTTCCTAATCTACCGCGTTGTAGTAGTGCAAATTCTGGCCACAAAATTAAATGAAGAATTTGTGTTACTATAAGAAGGTGATAGTAATTCGAAAATATTCGCTGATTTTTGGTTATGGCAGTGAAATTGTGATAACAAGCAACCTGTTGTGACGCGATAACAATCAGCAAATTTACTGAATAACTGAGAAAAATTTTTTATGTGTTGGAAACATAAGGATAATTGGGAATAAAACTGATGGTTGCGGGTGTTTATTTATTTATTTGTTCGGCTCTTGAAATTTCTAGCGCGTTCAAGTCCTTGCTTACACACCCAAACAGTTTGCCATCAAAACGGGTATTAAGAATTTTCACCAAAGCTAAGTCTATAAATTACATATTATCGTTGCAATTCAGTTAGATTTGCAATGCCACATATAGAAAATACATACTAGGAATATTATCGGTCGGCTGGTGACATTTTTAACATCTAAGTGGTGTTTGGAATTAAGCCTACGTGAACAAAGTGATCCGGCTGATTTAATTCGGTTTTGTCGAGAGAGTTGTACTCACTTTCTCGCTCATGGTCTGTCTCAATTAACAAGAAGTGAACAAATTGGTATTAATTGTTTCAACTAGTTTGACAGACACCATTATAAAATCACAATTTTAGCAGTAAGCTGTACATAGATTGAAAAGTACATTCTTTTGAGGATCCCACGCCTGGAAGCTTGTATCTCGACTAACGGATTCTTTGTTCTCCTGCGATAAGAAGTACTGAGAGTGGTGAACTAAAGCTGTCTTTTCAGAAATCAGAGGTGTAAAAATGAGGGGAATCGTTTTCACTCTTTTGAGAACTATAACCGCTATTGCCACGTCAAACATTTTGTCAGTGCTTAGTTTGCCTACATGAGGTTGGGAGATGACATCTAAAGATTATTAACCATCAATACTATAAATTGAAATGGAGCTGTTCAGTAACCCACATGACAGTTACTCCATAATCTCCATACATAATCTCCATACATATCATAACCGGAAGAAACTGGGTCTCGAGTTGTCTGCTCATCGTTATTGATGCGAACGGAATGTGATTTATGGTGAACGAGTTTTTGAAATATATCAGTTCATTTTAAATGACTGTTAGCGTGAACTTTACGGATGTCATGTATGCCATTATAAGTGTTATTATGCAGTGGATGGTAGTTAGAAGACACTGGCGAACTTGTGCATGCGGTATGGTATGTACAGGAGAACCAAGCAATTCGGATCCTTGCTTGTCAGAATGGCTCATTCATAGTCGCGCTTTGACAACTCATCAAATCAGAAATATATAGGTCAAATAAATGCTCGGTAATTCACTTTGAGAACACCAGCCTCATCTTTTTCCTGGACCATGTCAATATTTTATTGGACCAAAAATCTGTCAGTCGACTGATCTCAGTATGCAACGAGAAAACTTGCGATGGTCAAGAATGGCATTATTCCCCTGTATTTCCCGCGTTTGCTTATTTCCCTTTTTTCATATTATCAAACGATATCTTCCAGTGAAATATTTGACCAACAGGGACGAAGTGGGTTTATTATAAGACATTTTAGCAATTGTGTCTTACCAGTCGTCCAATGCGCACTGCGATGCTACCAACTCTGGCAACCTAAAGAGGGACGGAGGATTTCTAACAATTTTACACAGTAGAACTATGTGATTCACCTTAGGTTATTGGAATACATCGCTCCAAGGGTTGTTGGGAGGCGTACAGACATACCAAAAACAACTACAGCGTTGTCAATACACCACTGCCGATCATGTCCTCTGTGGATGAATCGTCACAGCTGTTGTCATGAAAGTTATATGACAATGCTCTTCAAACGAATCTATACAGACAGTTGCACTGCCCAGCATTTCCACAAAACTTTTGCAGCGGATTGGTGGGAATATCTACTCAAGAAGCAGCGCCCTTCCTGGACCGCTCCACGTCTTATTTAGTGAGAAAATCATAATAAGGCAAATATTCGTGCCGCAAGTCAAACAATAGCTGTCTGAACGCTCAGTCGGACTACGTTCGGGTGTGCACGGCTGTTGTATTGACCAGTTGAGTGACCTCAAATCCAAAAGCTTATATAAAACGTACAGCTGTAATGTCATTCACAACGTTCTCCCTGTCGGGACTACGGATGTTTGTGCAAGGCAATTGGTGCCTCAGAACAATGGAATTAAACAGAGGCTAGATATGAGTTTTATGGCTATCAAGTGACACTGAGCCACTTAGGCCTACTAAGACAATATGCAATCCAACACGTGGAATTTTTCAAGTTTCTTTATTGACATAAGTTATGACTTACTACGCCATGCTGGCTTGGTCCAGCATTCGCCACCAACTTCCGGATGGTATCACGTTCCATACAACTTATTCTCTGGGAACCAGCTTGCGTTTTATTAGGTTATACGGTGTGTCAAATTTGTCGTCAACCTGAAGTCGACTTCAAGTTTTGAATCATGCTTCCACAAATAAAAACTGATATACATCGATCGTCTTAACTGAAGAATGAAACACGTGCAACGAAGTAGCAGAGGCCCATCAGTTTCCAAGAGTGAAGGCTAACATAAGCTTAGGTGATTAGAGGTACATTCACTTTTTTGACCGAAGTTGGAAGCTTCTGTGTCATTGTTGCGCCCTTCGTCAACAAAACGGTGGATCTTCGACTGATATAAAATGCAATAACACAATCCACCGTCGGAAACCCGTCGTATAAAAGACACTTCTGATGAGGAAGTTGATATAACGGACGTGATTGTGCACCATCAAGATCGTCAATTTTGAATTAGGGTGATGCAACTTTTCACGCAAACAACTGGTCCAAAACATCCGCGATAAATAACCTGGTTTATCCGAGATCTATCCGAGCTTTATGGTGGCTTATGCATATCAACCAATCAGCCAGTTGTTTGATTAGCGTAATGTAACAATCTTGCCTCACCGGTTACCGACCGCTTCTTAATGAAGCCGTACGTAATCTGGTCTCCGCGGGATTCTCACAGATCTCGATTCTGAGTACATTCAATTACCCTGAGATTAAATTCCACACCAGAGGGGGGTAAAATTGAACTTGTATCATCTGCCTTCAAAGCTTGAGATGTAGTTATGAATTTTTAATTTACCGAAAATGCCGGAGTTCCCGAGATGGATGGTATCCCCGAAAATTTCACAGTTAGATTACCTTCTTATCAGAGAAAAAGTATGGTTAGTAACCTGCCAGTTAATGTCCCATTTGGTCGCAATGACCACTGACGTATAAACAGATTGAAAATAACACAACTTTAGGTACCAGTTGTAGTATTCCATGTTTCAATTTCGATCATAGCACTCCTGAGGAAGGCCACCCGAGCTGATTAAAACGTGTAGTATTAAGAATTGCTTCTAACGTTGTGTTATTCCCAATTTGTTTATCAGTAACACCTTGAAGACAAGGCCCAAACTGTTTGACTTTGTTCGTACTAAACCTCGTGCAGACACTTTACCAAGGAATTATGATGTTTCAATTAATCGGTTGTTTAGAAATGTTTCCGAACTCGAAACCTCTTAAAAGACCATTACAAAGCGGACTGGATAACAGTGGCCAAGCAACCTAGCGATATGTCCGATGGATCAGTGTATCCAACACACGATGTTCATTGGCAGTTTATTGTCTACTCCACTATTGATGTCAATCTGGACGACTCAGACACGAACAACCACTTCGGCGCTATACAAGATAGTTAGTGACAGTAAAGGAATCAGCTTGGAACACATCATTTGAAGAGAGGTAAAAAGACACACGATGAGTGACGTATAGTCTGTAATCGGACAACAGCGGTGCAAGCCGATAGGCAACAACACCAGCTATAAGTGACTAACAAATTTAGTATCAATCAAAAGTTGCTTTATAGCACTGTTACGTTCCTCAGCAAAAGCTGTCTTGCAACTTCTCAATTACTTCACGCAGTTGTGATGACCGTCTCAAATAGGGAAGCTGTCAGCGTTCTTGTCAATCAGCATTGTGTTCGCTATCCCTTCCACAGACTCAGTACATACACCTAGTTTCAGTGCTAAACGTGTGATATGAACACTTACTTTCACACTACATACCGTGTTCCAGAAACGGTCAACACTGCGAAAACAACACTGAATTTTATCTTTCCTGTAATGTTAAGAATGTAGTGAGTTCTCAAAATTAATATGTGTACTTTTGAATTGATATATTCGAGAATACAAGCTTTCTAAAGCCCGGAAGGTGTGAACGGTTTCACTCATATTTAAATTCGCTTATTGCATTTGGTACAAACCGATTGCACTATAAGCGGTAGGGCAAACAATTTATTCGTTTTTTAGTGTTGTCTGAGATCCAACAGGGAATTTTAGGGGAACCCCGTCTGTTGCCCTTTCACTTGCTGGTCGTGAAAATGTGACGGAGGTGACTGATGAAGGAAAATCAGATGATGTGGTCTTTATACAACTTTGTATGGCCTTCGACCGAGCAGACCACTTAGCGATCTGTATGAAGTTTTGTTACTGTATTACAGAAAATCCTCTAATTTTGTGGCTCACCAATCATCTTTGAGATTGCCACTTTGATGTCAAAGTGAACGCGGCTTTCGCAGGTTGGTGCTGTGCGTTCAGCAGTGCGTCGCAAAGTTCCATACTAGGACATCGACTTCCATCTTTGTTTGTTTTTGGAAATCCACAGCTTGTCAATCTCCTAATTGTTATTATATGTTCTGGACAATTTCTGTGTGAACTGGGCAATGTGGCTGGAAATGGAAGGCTGCGATGTGAGTTATACACAATACACCCGTGAGCTGTAGACTACACTCTCTCGTTTAACGCTGCTTAACACAAGGTTATGCACCTCCGTCATTCGGACTTCACAGATTACTTCCTAAGAGGCAAAAATCAGGGCCTCATCAAACAGGCGTATGAGTTACACAGGACTGCGTCATGTGGCCTTAGCCTGTATCTTTACAGTGCGCCTATGACCAAGAACTTTGACTGGTATGTGGGTTACTCACCAGACTATTGCGACGGTTTCAAGCGGGCGTTTCGCCATTATGTTCAGTTCGTTAGTGCATCCACAACTTGAGCTAACTATGCAAACTTCGCATCATTACTTCTTGAAGTGCAATAGCCTTATTCAATAGGTTGAACACACAACGGTTGACGGTATGACTTTCCTGTCCAACTCAGATACACTGTGCGAACTGGGACGGTTCTCAGTGGTTTTCCGTTATCAGATGAGACCTGGGTTTAATATATAACATCCTCCGTCAATCCCAACATTTCGTGGGGAAAATGTTTTTAACAGGCACCCCTCTAATGTTGCAATACCAGATCATCAGCTTCGTGTGGTGAGAGCACTTTCCGGACCCGGATATATCAATCTGGGCTGAATGCGTCATCCTGTCCAAAAACCAAGTAATAAGATAACCTTATCATCGGAACTATTGCGGTAGGATGAAGATACGCTTCAGTTCTCACTGTTATTCCCAGTCTACCGTTGTTTATTGTAAACTGCAGTACGATTGTTACATTCTTGACAGAAGGTTGCTGGGTTTCTATTCCACTCACTATCCTCCAACATTCTTATTCAAATTTTTGTTGCTGGTCCTATGCAGTTGAAGTGACACCCCGAATTGCCGTCCCCTCTTTAACTGGCCGACACAGATTGTGATCTACATAGACGTTCTCAGCTGACTTTAGTCTGCAAATTCCTCATTATTATTATCCTACGAAATGTCGTCTTTCGCATTTATAGACCTATCAACATTTTATGGAATGGTAGTTCAGTTATTGGGAAACAGTAAAATACAATATGTACCATTGTAAAGGATAAATACTAGGGTCACTTTCCTAGTTAAGAACACAACAATATTTCATCTGGTTTACTAGTACGCCAGTCGGTTCAGATATAACACTCTGCACTCAGCTACATTCTCAGCATAGAAAAGAACTGTTTTTCCTGTTTATCGACCTAATTCCCTTATTGCATAAAGTGTCTGTTCTTTTTTCTGATTTTAAGGAATGCTAGTAACACATAATAGTAAGAATAGGATTTTGTTTCTACTGAATGGACAAACCAGCCGCTAATACGGAATTTCCTTCCAAAGTGGAATATATTGCTCATAATTGAAAGGATGTTTACGAATATTAAGGGCGTATTTAGGATATTCCGCTAGTTTTTTTAATGAGGTACACAATGCATTGTCTGTTCTAAAACACATGTGAAGATGCGTTTTACAGTGCGTTGTACAGAATGTATCTACCTCAGATTTCACGTACGTGCTGGTTTGTGAAGATGTAACTTTAAGGTAGACCCACTTGCGAACATCCAGCGCTTCCAGTGCATTCGAACTAACAACAGAAACATGCTTATATGCAGGAAGCTTTGTACCAGCGAAGCCTCGGTGCCGCGAGCCCAGGAACTTCGTATTTAGACACTGTCACCCACTTGTCACACTGTCTTTTAACGAATCTACGGAGCAATCTAAAGAGATCGACCGACCCGACCTGGTTTGGTGACCAGCCTCTTAGCCCACCTTAACGCATATGGAAATGTTGTTTCTGCCGGCAGTTCGAATCAGGCCAGGTGCCCAAGTTATCGGAATTGAATATTTTAAATTTTTGTTCCTACCAAACTGCTAATTACAGACACTGAAATTGACTCAAACATTAGATAGCAAATCATTTCACCAGTAACCCAACTTCAAGAAATTCGAAAAAATATGTACACAGTCTTTCCTTTCCAGTGAGATGTCATACACTTCAGGCTGTGCAGAATGTCAAACTGTCGATATCTACCGTCATCGCGAACGACTAATTTTGACAGTAGGCTCGATCAACAATTTACTGACTTAGTAATTCACTAAATATTTTCTCATTCAATTTATCCTTTATCAAATGTGTCGGCTGTAGGTAATAATAAATAATTGAGTTATGTGATACAGGCAAAGTTGGTAACATGTTGGCATTTGTAAGCTAATAACTTGTTATCGACAGATGCATTTTATCTCTGTCATTAAACTGGAACGATGAAACTCAGTGTTCGATCCATCTCGTTACTTGTGTCCACTTACATCATTTGGGCGTTTGCATTCTAAGTCTCAGTTTTTTGTTCCTAATGTTCAGTGTTCCTTAATATTTGAGAATTTTATTACTGACAGCATAAAAATTAGCACGCCGTTAGAGAGGTTTACCCCTCAAAACCACATTCCTTGTTGATTAAGTAAACATGTCGAGTTCAACTTTGTATTTGTTGTCCTCAATTTTTGCATTATTTTGCCCCAATCGGTGCACCCACGTAATTGCGCCGTCGATTAACATGTCATAATCGTTGAAGCCAAAGGATGCCAACGGACTATCGTCACCTCAAGCTGTTTGCCCCAAAACACCTGGGGTTCCGACTATTAAATTTGAAAATGAACGAAGAAAGCGAGTAGTGAAACTGACAACGTGTTCCCAATACTGATAAACGGATAGAGAAAAACAGTTATATTAATGCGATTTCGACCATAAAACTCTTGAGGAAGTCCACCCGGGGTAGTTGAAACATAGAGTATTACAACTTGTTCCTAACGTTATGTTGTTCTCAGTCCGTTTATCATTACCATGTTGAACACGACGCTCAAACTGTCTGACTTCATTTGGGCCCCCAATACCTTTCGAGAGATAAGACAACCTTTGCAAAAACGACCACTGTCAGCTTTTCGGCGCTCATCACAGAGCTTGTCTCACCCAGGATGGCTATATGTAGTAACGGCCGTCCGGTTCTGTACCAACACCGCGACGGACGTAAATCCTACGCGTGAAGCAGCACGCTGTGTCCATGGGCACCTCCTCTTGAGTAGCGTGTCATCGAAATTCGCACGGGCGATATCAACGAAAGAATTTCTGATTGGAAGAATCATTGGATGAAGGCACAGCGTTAGTATAATTTAACCTAATCACTAACTTGGAAGTGACACATGGAGAGACCTGGGTTGTCTTGCTAGACGGCCGATACAGTAGCTCATTTGCTTTGTGTTACATTGACCTTGTACACGTGGACATGTGGTACGGCCAAGATACACACGTATAGACAGCGAAAGGGCAAAAGCACCAAACAAGTACGTTTGACTTAAAAGGATGTATGGCAAAATGACAGAAAAATCAGAGTGCATTTCAGGTTGTACTTCATTTCTGGAATGCATATCACCTAAACTTAAAGGAAAATTGTACCTGAGCTACTGATTAGTTTACACAACAAACAGAAGGTATCGGTTACAGACAGACACGAACACACGCATGCGAGAAACCTCTCATGGTGGCACGTTGATGGTTGTATATTGTGTGCCTACTGGGTTGGTTTAATGAGAATTACCACCACACGATCAACAGCTATTACAAGGCCGGCTTACTGCAACTGAGAACTTGGTGGTCATGTGAAAGAGGCGAGATGGGGAGCAGTGAATCGGTTACTTGGGTAGAGGTCCAACATTTAATCACCCTGTAATCAAAGACAATAGTGGAATTTACCCAATAGTACTTGGACATCTCAGGCTCTGGAGCGCTAGATTGTTTCAAAATGAACAAGGAACGCAGGACTACCATTCTGTTTATTTACTTCCTTCGAGAAAGCACAAGCTTGAAAGAAACGTGTTTATTCAAAAGGTTACGTATAACTAGGAGGCAGTTATCATCAGAAACACAAAATATACCGTGGGTAAGTAAGAATGTGTTATACAAAGCTGAATAACTAAGGATTTCACTTGTCAGATCACTGAAAGCCAAATGGAATGTTTTCGACGTTTTGGTTTGTTGCAATTTTGTGAGTAGCCCAGTGGAAGCCTGTAGACTAAGACGGAGGAACTGACTGTTGTGTGTATTTTATTTAACCAGTAATTCGTTGAAATTAAAAATCTTCTGAGAAGTAAAGTGTGTTGCGCACCAGGCATAAGCCATCTTCCATGTTGAAATTCGCGGTAGACGTCCGGCGGCACGCAGTTGTATAACAGGAACTGATGACTTCATCTGTTGTAGTTCTCGGCCAATATTAATCTCAAACCGTTAGCGGAATTCTGTTCACATGTGTATACGTGGAAAAGAAGGGGGCACCCACAGTGGGACTGTTGACGGGGCTGGGTTCGTTGACGGTGTGAGTATCCTTTCGGCTTCATAACATGTAAGCATGGTTGTCTATCCAAGCCACGTTATGGCTTGAAGAGTAAGGTTACGAATATTGAGTTGCACCGAAGTAATAACTGCTTATCGGAACGGTACTTCTGCTGAGCAAGCAAATGTCAAGGTTATCGAGTGCACTTTGGATTATTTGTCAAAAATAAACGTTGTAGTATGATGTGTTTATTTGTAGACATGGTGGTAGATTAGAGAATTACTTTACGCTCATCTGATGGTACGCTGTTGACTTGCTGAAATTTGATAGTTTAACTTTCAGTCACTAACTGTCCAGCAGTTCTTCTAATACCCTTCAATTTGACTTAATTTTTCCTTCCTTTCGCGGTATAACCCACATTGCAAAATCGTCATGTTCGCCTGCATGCAACGATAGTCCGTTTGAAGGTTAACAGTTTTGCATTCCCCGTGAAGTTTATGTTAATTCACTCTCCGAAACGTATATCCGAAGTTTTGTCAATCCACTTGTGAATTGCAGCGTTATGTGCTACTATCCTTTTATCACATTAATGGCAGTTTACTATTGGTTGTGTAACGTGCAAGCGTATACGCGGTGAATTTGAATTGTCTAACAGATCGTTCTGCTGTGTTGTTGGCACCGTTTTGAGTTGCGTTTGTGTAATTCGAATGCATGGCTTACTGGGTCTTTGGCTTAGGCTTGTATGCGTTTTCTCCTTTTACAGGACTGTTGCTGGAACCCCTACTTCTGGAGGACGCTAGTTCCCGGTGCTTCCATATTGCCCCAATGTTGGTCCACAATTGCTACGGAAAGTCAGGGTAAAAACGGCTGGCTTGTATGTCACAGTTGCGATGTGAATTTACTTTTGTTTTGCTCAGTGCATCTCACCATTCTTTTGTGCCCACCCCCCGTGCGTCTCCACTTTACTCATCAAACCGTTCTTCTGTCCAGTAAGCAGCTTGCCTCCTAGTAGAATCTCCTCAACCTTTTTTCCTACTGATGTGGTAACTAAATTGTCGTTGATGTTCCGATCATCATATATACTGACACGGTTTTCAGCCCAACTGCTGCCTTATTTTAGATTATGTTAGCCACCCCATGTACTTGTCAGCCTACTGGGCTTGTATATTTCAGGTTCTTAAGCGAAGTTACAAAAACGGCCTGTTTTAGTTATTCCATTTATTGTCGTGTTATTTTGTACCGTATGAAACCGCTATCTTCACCGCTTTCTATGACCTTCGATGCTTCCACGGTTCAGTCTACTAGCGCCATTTATTAATTTCACTCAAGCTAATCGTTTGTACTGGGCAATGAGTGGTAGTTCCAAAGACTATCTTATAGTAACCACTTTCGAGGTTGTAGTTAATCATCAGTGCGTTATCGATGGTTACTTTTGCAGGTTTTTTATGAGAGTGTCTGGAGCAACTTCAACTAAGCTCACAAACTTTGGAGTCGGTCGCATCGGTGGAACGCGTACTATTTAGGTATCTTAATGTACGCGAAATAGAATTATACAATTATAGAGATTAGGATGCACGGCCTCGATCACTGTGTTACAGACTATCAAAAACACCTCAGTAACGTAAAAAGTAGGCGAGGGGCAACATTCTGGGTGACTGTCGAATTTTTATTTGTCTTTTCAAAAATATACGAAATACGGAAACTATCCTGCAACTAAGCGTTTTTAAACAATTTTTATCCTAACACTTAGTATTACAATCATGGTTTGTATGTTTTGTGATCAAGTTTTTATTCCGTCATCACGGGATTTTACATAGGTGTCGGTGGTTCCAGTATGCGGTATCCTAAACCATCAAACGACAAACAAAGTATACGGCGCAACTTTCATAACGTATGGAACGCGATGAGTTGGCCAATTGTTCGCGCATATGAAGGGGTCCGAAATATGTGCCGGCAAACAGTAGTATTGCTGAAAAGATCATCATCAGGCTGAACGCCACATCAAGGTAGCAGAATAGCTCAGTACTGTTCAGTTTGTAGTCTCAGTATCAGCTTGTCGTATAATATAAATCAACTGGTAGGGTTAGAGACCCAATTTAAAGACCCAATTGCGAGCAGTATTTTGAATGGCCAGATCTGAAAAAAGATGTCAGTGACACAAATTCAATTACCGTTGGTGGGTTCTATCTTAAAGTGCTTGAGAAATCCTTTCTGTACAATGACTCTCCTGATTTATTATATAGATTCTAAGTAACATAGTGGGTTGCGTGTGCAACTGGGGCTAGATGTGAAATTTTTTAGATTTCGTTGCATCTTTCTAGCTCACCTGGTACAGCATTTTTCGCGTCTATGTATGCTGTTTCTGTCACTTGTTATAAACCAGAAGTGTGGGTTTGTAATTGGGCCCTTTCCAACTTACACATACACTATCATCAGGGTGATCCTCATCTTGTTGCATGAATTACTTCTACAAACAGACAGATCGCTGCACGCTAATTTGAATGCCTTTAATACTTTGGTCTACGTTGAAAAGAGTCACGTTGAGTCGGTTAGAAATGGTGTGACCCGCATCACTTGTATCGTTCCTCTATCGCGGGCGTCTTCTGAATCCAACACCATCATATGACACTAGGGACGTGGATTCTGTGAAAGAAGTTCTGCGTAGCTTTGACCGTCAAGGCAACCTATGTTCCACATGTTAGCCACTTCCTTTTATGGCCTGTTGTTTTGAACAGATTGTTTACTATCAGAAAACAGATTTTTCAGCTTTGTTTCCATTAAATACCCCCGTAAAATACATGCTAACCATCCTTTCCAGCGCACAGAAAATTGTTCTTTTTTAATCAGTAAACATTTTTGCAGTGTTCATGCGAATACTTCAACACTTTGCAGAATTATTCGGGTTAGATTCGGTTAAGAGCAATTCGGTAAATAACATTCACCCTTAATCTACATTGGCACCAAATAGGTATAACTGTCACATGACTGCTACTTCTGCCGTTATGTTAATGCCGCATTCGTTGCGAAACTTTTGTTAGGAGTGATGAATTCCCCCGAATTCAAAGCAACCGTTGATATGAGAAAACTTTGATTCAATGAATGCTGCAATATCGGCACCGAGACTTTGTGTACACCGTCACCCTCTGGGTATCAGCATACCTATCCCATTCAACCAACGTGTTGAGAAGAATACCAGAGTTTGGCTGCTCACGTTCAAACAGAGAACCGTATGCAATCACCCGTAAACATTTATTGCCGTTTCAAAACCGGAACCAGTTCAAAGTCACATACGCAAAACCACATGCAGTTATGTGTGATTCGCCCGTTCATCAGATTCAGAGTTAAAATCAACGAATTTCCTTCATCACGCTTTCAATCCAGGGAACATACTCAGCGACACTTGTGTGAACGCCAGGGAATCCAGGCAATGCACACTGGTAGCCGAATGAGATCACACCCAACACATACCATTGACCTGAACGCTGACAAAGCAGTGGACCCCCAGAATCGTGCTGAGAAAACACCAACGTGAAAAAGTGAACTGACAAGTCATAACAAATGTTACACCGTGAACAAAATGTCAACAAGCAAGTGAGGTTTAGAACTATCTAAATGGGCCAGCGTTTGCACAGGAGGCATTTTACGGTTTACTTAGGAAAAAAATCTTGGTGCTGATATAGTGTAAGGTGTACAACATGTTTCTCAAATGAACTTTGAAAACTTAATCTACCACAGGTTCATCAGAACCCCTGGATACACGCAGCTATTCAAAATATTTAGTTATAATGAGAATCTGATTCCAGCGACTAACGAATATGAAGGAGTTTATTGCTGGATGCAGTTCGTTGAAAAATGTTTAAGGATTGGCTGAAGTCAAACAATGTGGTGAGTACGGAAACAACTTTATTTGAAACTACAAGCTTTATATCCACCAGATAGTTATCAGTCTGTTGGACATAACCACACACTCGAGTGACTTACATTACACGAATCTCGTCCACCTTCAGGATAGCCAGCACAAATGGTACGTTGGGGTACGAGTATCCCAAAAGGTGTTTGAAACGTTTGCAAACTGAGGTAGTTATATGAGCACTTATTGCTTGACATGATGGTAAGTTCAACGTGCTGCAACTTAGTCGCAATAGTTGGGGCATCTGTGACAAAGGAAAGGGTAAGAAGCACAGCGGGTTTCTGTGTTGAATGTACACCGTTTTAAGCCACTATCATACTCCTTACGAAACACATGTGTTAATTACGAAGCTATTACCTGCGAAATCTTGACGACTTGAATAGAATTCATACGGAAATTTGCAAACTGAGCAAGACAGAATGAACCATAATGATATCAGAAACTGTTACTACGAGAAAACGTTTTTCGTCGGAAGTCGCTGAAATTGCCTCTGCCCCAATAATCCGAAATTATTTATTTCCAAATACCTTTGATGTTATACCGTACCTCTTGTGATGCTCTATAATTGTTATTCCACTGTTTAACAACTTGCAACTTCTTTGTATATCACTTTTGCAGTTCTTAATGTATAGACATATATATAATACTTATATAATAGCTGCTTGAATGCGTTTCGACCGTTAAATTTAAAACCACTTCGAACAAAATATGACATGAGTAGCAAATGCAAGCTCCATGGGATAGTTACGATACGTGCTTCATTTCTAGGTACTTGAGGCATGCATGATCCCTGTTCCTAATATCGTAATACCATGACTACTCGGTCGGTTTATCTGCAAACAGCTTCAGAGATAATTCATGGTTTACTTTGTCAATGACCTGTTGTATTAGTACGCTGTTAGTGAACACCACAAATGGGGATGCATTACTGAATCTTTTGGGATTTGAAGTTTTTGTTCGTTCACCCCCATTGTTTATCTATTACTGCATATTCATATACAGTTAGAATGGAAACTTCCTATTTAAAAAATGCAATATTTCATCAGTGCGATACAGACTTACCGAAGGTCATATGTCCCCAACCAACGCTGACACATTTGGTACCAGGTTCGATTACATCGCCGAGTTCAGGTAGGCAAGCAATGTTGATTGTGTTGTTCAATGGAACTGGCTTCTTCAGTTTTATTAGAGCGATGTCGTTTCCGGATAACAAATCTGTTGAAAAGCGTAAAGCCAGTGTTCACCAGAAGTGAAAAATGTGTTCAGGCGGACAGTCTGTTTTCGGTTATTCATCATCGAGCCAATTGCATGACGCCGTGTGTCATCACGGTTGACCAGCCAAGAAGATCAAAGGCAATTATTCACGCAATTATGTGAAACTTTTTCGAACTAGAGGACAATTAGGTGAAGAAATTGAATTTCGGAGGTGTCAATTGACATACGGGAGTTTTGGTAACCGTAATGCCTGGAAAACTCTCTTCTGAGTGGGCAACATCATAAGTAGAAGTGATTTCGACATTTCAACTCTCTGAATGATCCACTGTATGGATTTGAGAAAAACAGCCTGACCATTTTCGCCTCCTCCACGAATACACTTCATAAAAAAACTCAAGGCTTGCCTTGTGAAAAGCCAATAAACAAAGTCAGTACTTAAAAAACAAACACCTAGCCACAGTGAAGTTGCATTGTCAACTTGCACACATTGAAACGTTTGTCGTGGTGTAACGGACTAATTAAGAGTGTGGTTCATGAACAGACTGATACTGTTGAAAAAATTACAATTCAAACCATCTCGCCGAGTTATTCAACTCAACTGGATGCACCGCACACAGTTCAACAGATAATGATAACCTGTGGAAAATGAGAAATATAACCAGACTGATTTTATTTGAACATGTCTTTGTTGATTTGCCGGATTGTTTGATGTGATGTTTTCTGCAAACTGCAACCAGCTCAAGTTAACAGTCCATAAAAGTAGAGCTTCCATCAGATTCTCGTTTTCTTTTGATTGCAGGTAAACGTTCTGCACATTTATCATGAAACGGTTGATATGTCTAATCGTCCCCAGTGGGTACGAGCGTAAGGTCATAAACGTTAGTAGAAGATTTTCACAAGTTTTCCCATTCTGGCTGTCATATGCACCAGAGTGTACCAGTTGCAGGGTTCACTTTAGATTTTCTGAATCTAGAATGCGATGGGCAAATAGAAGACTTCCTTTAAGATTGTTTTATTAAACTATGTTTTTGGCAAGCAGAATGTCGAAGTCAATCTAACAGTCATTCTATAAGGAGTCTGGAGGATGTTGAAGTGGATTATGATATTGTTCTTAGGCAAAATAAACATCTGTTTGGATTGGAACAAGCTTGGCTTACCAATATAAAGGGGATGTATGAAAATGTGCTCCAATGGACTGTCGTGGTGGGGCACCGATTCATCAAGCAAATCGTGCTCGCCAATGCGTACAGTCCATCGTCCAGGATCCGTGGTCAAGCCAATTGCATTATCTTGTAGTTGGCTTCAACAAGTAAAGAGAGACGTACGACTATGTTATGCACTTATAAAGCGGTTTGCTGAAGAATATTATGTAGACGGCTTCGGCGCTGTTACCGGAACGTTGCTTCGGACAAGCTGTTGAAGTTACAAAGATGATTCAGCTTACCTACAGATGGTTGAGGACAAGTTGACCATGATTACTTCAATGCGTCAACTTTGAATAGCAGTTGACAAAAAACTGTAAAGTTAAAAACACTTAACAAAGCTCCTGGTACCTACTGTACATTGTAATGCATTCAGCCGGTCAATGAGACTCATGCAAAACGGAAAAGCGTTGTAGCTTTAACCACCTTAGCACTTGTTGTATCTCTACGGCTACGACAAGTTGCATACGAAACTCTTTTATCCCTTAATTTAATTGAAATTTCGTTTTCAAAATACTCCCCCTATCATGACGTTTTATATTGTATACCTCATGCAATACGGTTTGTGTCCGTCGGTAATTACACACAATTAGAGTGATGAATCACTAACAATGCAAATACATTTGGGGATGATTTCAAAGCAACTGCATTTTCGCCGACTAATTCCAAGCCGACAATGAACGAATAATCAACCAAAGCTCTTCTCCAGTGAACCATTGATGCGCCCGGCAGTTACAAACAAACTGATTACGAAACTGTTCACCAGACATCATTCTTCACTCTACACGACCAAGGCGATTGATGGTATTCAGCTAGCTGTCTCATGTTCAACCAGGCGTTTAATGGTTAATACCATTTTTTGTCCCACCTCTGAACCCACCCTAGTCGTGGTTAGTTTGATTATAAAACACTGAAACATGATCGTTCGTAACATGTTTCTTCTAACTGCAACTGGATTTTAGAAGATATTTTGTGCACTTAAGATTTACAGGCAAGTGCAATGTTCTCGTTTTAATCAAAATAAGTGAGCATTGAATAACAAATCGAAGACGTACACGAAACAATGAGCAGCCGACAAAACCCATTGCGGATGAATCAGAGTACCACCACAATAGTGAAACGACCTCGATCCGTCCACATTCTCGTGGACCAGTGTATTGGGCGTAATAAACGGTAGACACATTTTGGAATCCATGTTGAGTGGAAAATTACTGGACGCAGCAGCATCGACCGCTTGCTGATAAGTTTGGTGGAACATGATTGAAGTCAGCCAGGGCCATTCACCTTGATCTGCTGTTTTGCCTCCGATGATCCGTTTCGTCAACTGGTTTGTCTGTAAATATTCATGAAGGGTGGGTTTGTGTGACCAATCCTTGTTCAAAGCATTACGCCCACATTGCCATCGACTAGACTCTGTAAAAAATTTGGGCACGATGTAATGGAGCAAATGATTACTACAGTGTTGATGAATGCCTTTTGCATTGAAAAATGAATGTCTTGACTTGTGTTAGCCTAGACAATTACCCTTCAAACGGTCAACTCCTAGATACATCTTTTCCAGAAATGAGTCAACAACACTACAGTTATAAAGTATCTAGGGATGTGCAAATCACTTATTGTATGTTACCTTGATTAATAAACAAAAAAATGTATTATGTGAACAGTACCAATTCCACTACATCATGGTCTTCTAACAGGAAGCACATTTTTGCAGAGATAACTCTTGTGGAAAACGGCCTTAACTGCTTAAGAATATTAGGTTGAACGACTGCTTTATAGCCCTTTAGGTTCACCCACATTCGTGCTTACTAGAGATATTCGCTTAAATATGAAAACGGCACGACAGAACGTTCTCGTTGGACTAGTATAAACTAGCCTAAATTTTCAGAAAATTTATTGAGGTATTATCCTGTCCATAGCAGCAAAAATTCTTTTTGGTTCATTCTGACTACTGGTCCACATATAAGTACGCTTGCGTAGTGCACCTTTCAGACGGTGATTTCCACAATAAACTTGCTAAAATTAGCTATCTGCTTGCAAATGGTAGAGATTCCATTCCGGAATAAAAGTATCTGGTTTAAACAATCTGTTGCATGAAATACATTCAATGGAGTGAACCTGGTAAGTTTAGTCATAACTATCCCCGTTGGACATAAAAACGTCACACAAAAGACTAGCGTAAACGGTTTGGCGACGCCACCCACCCCAACACTGTTAGTTTATCCAAACGCTTATGTGATGAATAGTACTTTTCACCCTACTACGCTGGTCTAGTGATCGCAAGGAGAACGACGGGCTAATCACTGATGCACGGAAACTGGTATATTTTGGACTCAGGCGTATGAAATTGATCTCAGCTCCAGTTCAAGTTGTCTAACAGCCGGATTATATTCACTGTGCACCGGAGGCTACTCACGTTAAAACACATACTTTAACTCAAGCACAGAGAGGAAAATACATAACCTATCCAGTCAACGCGAGATGCCGTCCCCCGCGTGGAATGGTGGAACACACAACTTAATGAGTAAAACGTGCTAAGTAGGCGTTTCATTCTCTCCGGTTCTGTAGAGAATTATCGAGTTACATACTTGTAAAAACACATCATTACTAAGTGATAGGGATTTATTTCTATGTGAAACGAATAACACTCATTGTTACTTGCAGCTTCCTGATTCCCGTAGAATGTTCATCCAACTTTCGCCCCAAAACACAGCGGAATCCAATTTCGCTTTTGTTAAAGCTGGCCAAAAATGCATGCTTTTTACGGCCAGTAGTTGAAGTTCGACCATACTTTTCCGAAGCAGCTGTGTTGGCCACTCCACCACTAGACTCGAATTATGCATGATTGCATTATACCACACGTGCACTCCATCACACTGACCGGTATGTAATGAGCAGATTACCCTATCTCCTTTGGTGGAGTATCAATCATGGTAGGGATAGATCCTACTAACGAGCCATATCAGGGATGAAATTAGAGTCGGTGCTGCCCTGGAGATGAACTGACATGGGAGGCCTATGAACATGAGATTGTGGTGTCACATTTTGAGTGAGTTTCTTCTTTCCGAAAACCCAGTGTTAAAAGTTCATTTGCAGTAACATATAAAACGTGGTAACGTTTACGGCTACTCACGGTTGAAATGCGAACAGCTTGATTAAAAGGTGGGCGTAGTGTGGGGTAACGTCAAGCTACATGTAGACCCACGCATGTCTGGCTTCTTTAGTAGATCCTGGGCTCTACATCAACATTTCTGAACATACTGCTCTGCGGCAAGGTGGCTTAATTTTGACCCTGTTAGGCCTGAACTGAGAACACTAGTTGAAGAACGCGTTTGAACTTGTTGCAGAAATATGTGGTCTGATACTTGCGGAAGAGAAACGGCCTTCTCTCGAACAGCAAGCTCTGTTTATGAATGCATCCGAAACTCTATACACTGATAGAATTAAGAACATTTTATTGAAAAACTGCAAAAAATTCGACTCACGCGCGTCTGATTTATACAAACATCTCACTCCCCAAAAAAGAGCTCATTTTTCATTAGGTGGTCATTAGTGTCAGGAGGCGCAACCTTGGGTTTTACTGGCTAATATATATAGGGTCACCACTAAACACCATATTCTTACAGCTTGCCCGCTGTATCTGCAAACAAAACGCATGTTCAATCCTGCTGGACTATTTTGCGGAATGTTTGAGAAAATTCGCTCGAGCAATCCGTCTCTTGGATAATTTGGTGAGTTGGGTGAGTAAGTGAGTTTGAACGTACAATTTCTGGGCTTCTGTCAGGGCCTGATAACCCAGCAGGTAGAAAGTTCTCCACGTCTGGGTATTCTAGTTATGGTGCTCGATAGAATGCAAGTGAACCGCAAAATTTTCGCAATTTTGTTTCATCTATATGAAAAGTCTGTAACGCTACTTGTGAGAATTTAAACCGATATGTAGATGATGAAAATCGGGCTTGTAATGCCTGCGTAACCCTGTTTACCGTCAGCGTATTAATCACTAGGAATAGAATGCATGTGTACAATTTTGTGGTAGACGGTGGTCCAGAGGCTCTGTTCTACACACCGGATCAGTTAGTTCAGGAACGGCGGCAAACAACTACTAGATTTTAGTTGAGTTGACTAGCTGATTTCGGAACCTGTCTGACTGAGGTGTGTTAAGAATACCACAACCCAGTCTCGTTCTATAATCACAAGCTTGTAACTACAAACTTCAAACAGATGTTTGGTTGTTTGTGAAATTTTTGAGGTTTCCTCCCTCAAAGTTCCCACGTAAACATTTGTTAAAGCATGGAATATCATAGATCCAGTAGCCAGTAGTTGTTCTGGAATTTCTCTGTTTTTGACTTGTAAGTAGAACAGTTCACAGCTGAACCTACTGACATCCCAGGTACTCTCTGGCGGATAGTTATGTTCGTTCATTACCTCGTATCAGTTACGCATAGTAATTGCTGGCTGGCTAGGTATATTTATATTGCTGGGCGTACATTGATGCACAGTTATACGACAAAAATGACGATTATTTTAGATTTTTATCATTTGAACTAAATTTTCGAGGCTTCCAAATCAGTGGACCAAACTCACGTTTTGAGTAGACAGAATATGGTTTGTACTGAAATGCATGAATAATGTGTTATTGTGTCATTCTCAAACCATTTAGCTCATTTAAAAACATGGTAGGATGAACACAAATAGTCTGCGTTTCAAGCACTAGGCGTTGTAACAGCTAAACTGAAACACTGAGACGACCAGGTCACCATGCCTGATGAGCGATGCATCCACCAGTAAACTAACCAAAACACTGCAGATAACTTTCACTTATATAGCAATATTCTTATTTAATAGGTTTGTGACTATAAAAGGTTAGCATCTGCGTAGACCATTCGTGAACTATTACGACGCCCATAACTTGGTTCAGATATCCTGAATTACATGAAATATTCGTATACGATTCCCTCTAAAACCACTGGCATGTTCACTGGCTTGACTTCTCGAAGAGGGAACAGAGACCGAATATCTGGCTTTCATTTATCTGAAGGTAGCTTGGATAAAATCCGAAACCACTAGCTCCTACGCATATAACAACCGCCTGCTGGCTTTGGTCCGTTCCAATCTTAATTCCATCTGAATTGTGTGAGATCATCTAACAAACAAACTCAATAAAACTTGAGCTGTGGTGGGAAAGTGTGAGTTTGATGAAACACTGTAAAACAGTCTTTAAATTACTCAGTCCAACCTTGTCAAGCACACGAAGTATGAGGATGGGAGAGGCACGCGTATACAGACCTTCTTTTGGCATGGACACTGACATCAACATTAAATACTTCGTTGGGTATGCTATCATCAACAATAACATTGAAGTGAGACAGAGTAACTCACCATATTCTACTCTGAAGGAAACTCACCGAAATTAGTAAGACTGTCATAATGCAACTCCAGATGAACCACCTCATGCTTCATCAACCGTTCAGTGTTTAAGCCTCATCTACCGATTACCACCCTTCTTTTATGTGTTTCTCTTACTGCTATACACGTAAGAGATCGTGTTCTCGTTGGACAGTTTTCTAGGCGAACTGAAGGTCACTCCGTTCGTTATTAGGCAGGGTGACAAAACGGGCACTGCTGAACGAATATAACGTCGCCTGGTTCACATCTGGTGTGAAAATGAAGTCCAGAATTTTGCATCTCGTTAAGGGTTTATTAACACGGAGAATGGTGAAGAGTGATATGAAGATACTCCGAGGAACATACCGGTAGCGTGTGCTGAAGCCAGTTGAGCGAGACGCTATTCGTTATGCACATATCGCTATAACGTGTAATTGTACAATTTTCATTACGCTTCGTTTCACTTCAAGTAATTTGATATATCGTTCGGTCTACGACCTCCTTCGTATTGTCGGCTGATGTCGACGTTAATGTCTGGTTTGAATTTGGTCTATGTGTACACGACGCAGTGTACCCTTCTGCATTGCACCGCTAATGAATAATCGTTATCGTGTATTACGTTCAGCGTTTAACTTTAAACTTCCGTAAGATTTATCTTAGGGCAAAGCAACACAACTGCCACTTTCATGCGTGTTACAGTGGAGTTGTGAAACACCGACCGGTCTCAAGTACACTGAGGTCAACCTCGAATAAAATCGTTGGTAAAAGTGATTATTGGTTTTTCAATGCGAGTACAACAAACCAAGCGGGTCATCCATAACTGAACGTATCTGGTGACGGCCCGATTTTATCTCACACCTTTGCATTAAATGTCTCTCATGCAAACACACTTCTGTGGAGATTTGTCTCATCCGATGGTTGGAAATTTTTCTTATGATGGTTTCGAGATGGTTTCGTGTCCTTGCTTGGATGGTTGGGATGCTAAACCATTTGTCGAATTCCGTTATCCACGTGCTTCCATCAGTCTGGCGCGAAGTCCACACTAACCTTTCAGTCTGTCAGACCGTAAATCTAACAACCATGTATGCGTAATGCAGAATTACTGTGCGTCAAATGCTTGCTGCGGAATCACAGTACACAAACTCACCAGACACTGATCACAGTGAATTGAATTTATGTTGGTCGACAAACTACCTGTACATATTCATGGGCCGATAGGAGGAATTGATGCACAGCCGATTACTTGATTCGTGAATGCTTTCATGCTCAAACCATTGACACCTGGCTTTACCAGCTTAACTTCAGTATAGTAAATTATATATTAAGACGGCTAATACACGGGTTATTAGACAAGCTAGTGAGTTTACCGTCAGAGATCAAGACACCGCATTCTCTATCAGTATATATCAGACAACCACAAACCAACATACGGGCAGTGAGTTAGTGTTTCATGCCTCAATGATTGCCCGTAGATCAGAAGTCCCTTCAAAGAATAGTTAACCTATATGTTGGTAAATAAATGTATGGTTTGACCCAGCAAACATCTTGAGCATCTTCTCCCGATGGAATTTTCGGATTCTCCCAAGAATCCACTTGTGAAGAGTTGGTTTCAAAATGTTGTACTGACTTGGCTGTTCGTAGTCTGGCGCCGCACGATCACAATTCTTGCACATTGGTTTCACCGTTCCAATTAGGTTGTATTCCTTCAGTTATGCTTGTTATTTTCGTGGGAAGTGACAGGAACTCCCAAATCGTTATTCAACACGACAGCAAATCGAATCCCAGTAACAGTAAGAATGATCAGCTCCACCAGAAATGAATCCATATTGAGCTGCCCTCCACGGAGAATATCGTGTATTTTTGCACAATACAGTGACTTGTCTCTTCGTTGAGACAGACTCACGATGTTGAACAATAGCTGGTCCTTAATCAGGCACACATCTTACCAGTGTCTACAATTACATGGGATCAACCTAATGGCTCTCAATCCCACTGTGTATACCAGTTCTCATGCAACCATAGATAAACTTACACAGGCATATCCGATAGATCACCGACCTAAAAAACAGAGGCGCGTGCGCTCGAGTGGAATCGGACACTCCAGTCACAAAGAATCGTAAGCCCCTATGTTCGCTGATGGGACTACACGTCGTCACAACTGGTCACAACGTGGACTTGACCTCATGCTTCAAGATCATAGCCACTAAATTCAGTCTTCGATGTTGTTGGTTATTTATTATTGACGAGCCAATCCTAAATGCTCCCTTCCAACAATATTTGTCTTATAACTATGTTTAGACGATTCGTATGATATAGAATCTGCTTGACTAAACGATTTTAGCATCGTCCTTTAATCCGTTCGATGTTTTGGTTTTTCGATCATTTAGATTTCCAACTCATTCCACTTGTCACGTAAATTGTATATATATATGTATACTCCTGAGTTTTTCCGTTACTGAAGATGTGATAGACAACGCATCTACGTGCGTCCGTCTTCTAAAAGATGCATGGTACTTCATGATGAGTACCAAGTGTTTAAAGTTTAAAACTTAGTTCCCTCAAAGACTACGGCTATTTTTTGAGTAATGAAAATAGATTAAACTAAACAAATGTTTGTTTTCCTTGTTTCAGGTAGGTAACTTTCTGATTATCCTGGGTAGAGTGTGAAACCAGTGTCTTCATTTACCCTCATGAGCATTTTGCACTGTCCTGGGAATTTATCGCACTGAACATCCTGGGACATCTTGCAGCATGGGCTATGCACACGTGTAAGATCTAGTGCCACGCCACGTATACTGGTCCAAAGGGTGTAACATCAAAAGGCTAGCAGAGATGAATCGCATATTGAGGAAAGCTGTATAAATAAGTTTGCTCAGTGTGAATCTTCTTATTGGTGGTATATGGGTGGACTTTGACAACGCAAAGCGTGCCCATTACTTCCATGGAACAAAATTGTCAGAACCAGTCATATACTCGTTAGCTACTAAGCCATTTAGATTACGTGCGTTGTAGTCTTAATGGACTTTGAAACAACCTACGTTTTGTCCTGGTGGGGATTATTTTTAGAGTACACAATCCATTCCATCCTTTGGCACCTGCCATTCTGATACTATCACAGGATTTCTCTCAGCAAAACGCATTTCAAATTCTCTCAGGTTAATTTGTGAGTCAGGCTCTGTGGGTTTGCTTCCTGATGGACAGCTACACAGGAACAGTGCGATTGGCTCTCTTCTGCTTGACAGAAATGTTGTTCCAAAGATTTCTAGATTTAACTAAATCAACCAACAGCTAAAGATTTCCTTCGACACCTAATGCATTCTCCCTTGCTCACGAGTTTCATGTATGCTTGAATTGCTCATTGTGTGTAGTTTGTTAAATTAATGTAATAGTTGAATTNCAAAATGTTGTACTGACTTGGCTGTTCGTAGTCTGGCGCCGCACGATCACAATTCTTGCACATTGGTTTCACCGTTCCAATTAGGTTGTGTTCCTTCAGTTTTGCTTGTTATTTTCGTGGGAAGTGACAGGTACTCCCGAATTTTTATTCAACACGATAGCAAATCGACTCCCACTAACAGTAAGAATGATGAGCTCCACCAGAAATGAATCCATATTGAGCTGCACTCCAATGGGGATATCGTGTCGTTTCGGAAAACACAACGACTTGTCTGTTCACTAATCAGGCACACACGTAACCAATGTCCACAACCACATGTGGTCAACCTGATGGCTCTCAGTCCCACTGTGCATACCAGTTCTCATGCAACTACGGATCAACTTACACAGGCATATCCGATAGATCACTGACGTCAAAATAAGGCAGGTGTGCTCGGATGGATTCACAAAGAGGTCTCGGAATCGGACAATCTAGTCACAGAGAATCACAAGCCTCGATTTATGCTGATCGGATGACACGTCGTCACAACTGATCACAACGTGGACTTGACTTCAGGCTTCAAGATAATAGCACGCCACTGAAATACAAAATTCTTCATACCTATCTACGGAAGCCGTCGCGATAAACCAGCTCAACCACGTGTTGCATGTGCAGCAGTAAGCAGTTGTAATCCTTGAGCCCCTGTGGACGCAAATCGCATTGATTGTCATTCAGATCACACGTTTGTGTTTTTGTTGCTCGTTTCTTTTCCTATACCCCCAAGTATCTTGCACATTTAATTGGCAGTCCCCGTGTTGTTGGTTATTTATTGTTGACGAGCCAATCCTACATGCTAGCGTCCAACAATATTTGTTTTGCAACTGTTCTGTTGAGAGTATTCGTATGATATAGAATCCCAATGACTAAGCAATTCAAGTACCGTCCCCCAAACTGGATGATGTTTTGGTTTTTCGCTCCTCCAGATTTTCAACTCATTCCGCTGGTTATGTACTACGCATTGCGTGCGCATTACTTCCATAGAACAAAATTGTCAGAACCAGTCATATACTCGTTAGCTACTAAGCCATTTAGATTACGTGCGTTGTAGTCTTAATGGACTTTGAAACAACCTACGTTTTGTCCTGGTGGGGATTATTTTTAGAGTACACAATCCATTCCATCCTTTGGCACCTGCCATTCTGATACTATCACAGGATTTCTCTCAGCAAAACGCATTTCAAATTCTCTCAGGTTAATTTGTGAGTCAGGCTCTGTGGGTTTGCTTCCTGATGGACAGCTACACAGGAACAGTGCGATTGGCTCTCTTCTGCTTGACAGAAATGTTGTTCCAAAGATTTCTAGATTTAACTAAATCAACCAACAGCTAAAGATTTCCTTCGACACCTAATGCATTCTCCCTTGCTCACGAGTTTCATGTATGCTTGAATTGCTCATTGTGTGTAGTTTGTTAAATTAATGTAATAGTTGAATTGACTTGTCGTAGGGCACAACACTTTCGATGAAAGACATACTGGTGCTATGAGCTTCGTTAATTTCTTGTTTGTGGCTTAGTCGAACAGTTAAAAATTGCACCCAAGTATGGTTAGTGTAATGGTGTGTTGTTAGATATATGCGCTTATTTGAGAGAATTGTCTCTGGGGTTAAGATAGAAATGCAATTATATATGAAGAAGTTATACACGGACAAGGTAGATGAATGCGAAATTTAAAATGCGACCACTAAAATCCCTCTGAGAACATTAGTTTGAGTTTGGCACATTTCGTAAGTTCCACCTACTCTCCCGCACCATGCCGCATCCATGTTGATCAAAATCTGTTAATTGCCAATAAAAAGGAAGTAGAGATATAACTCAAAATTTCCCCAGTTACACTTTATTGGAGCCACGTGAGCAAACGTGGGTAAATGTGTTCTAAACTACCTAAAGTGTGACTAGCATTCTTGTGGTTTAATGTGCGTGTGTGATGGACGGAAATAAGATAATCAGGTCACCTACAGAGAGGCAGATTGTGACCAGGCTGGTTAAACTGTTCACTTCAACGTCAATCCGATACAACGACTGGCCCACCATTGTTCCGTTAATATCCTTTATGTCAAACAATGTCGCTTGACTATCCGAATTTCTCTGCAGCACCGCAACTGGGAATTCATTCCAGTTACTTTTGTACGTTAATATAACAAAGACTTCCCTCAGCAATACTACATATACCGAACAACGCCTTGTCAGTAAATAAAACATAATAGCGAACTTTGAATTATGATTTGAATCCAACTCAGTTGAATGGTGGTACGAGTTCATGTCGGCTTTTCTAAACGGCAGCTCCTCTTTCTTCAGTCGTCTGCAATACCCATGAATGAAGACGTATGAATGACTTCCTGGTTATCGTGTTAATATGGAAGAGACCCAATTGGGGAAAATCTCAGCCTTCGTTAAATATTGATGAGCCACAAATACAATGGGTCCAGTTGCGCCGTCAACACCACCACCACACCAGCCAGAAGCTTCATCGGAGCCTTCGGAGATTTCACACTTGAACCAAGTAACCCATTCGACCCACTGCGTCATACCACCAAATGATCCGGAGGATTGACTGTCCACGCAGAATTCCCGGCAAGATTTTCGTGGACCTAAGTTATACATTATGCCAGACTATTTGTCAGTATTCGTATGTTAACCGCCCATCTTTACCAGAAGTAGTCTGTTGTATGAGAACTATTTGAAAAATAATCTGTGATTTCAAGTATTTTCTTTATGTAACGAAAATCAGTTTTGATACATATTTCTGTATTGCGTTGTGGTTTGCCGGTTTCACTCATGCAGGCTGCTGTCAGTTTTACCATTTTTGGATTTCTCTCCTGGAGGTCAAGTGTTTGATCTTCTGGAGTTGTGTACGTTCCATGATGTAGATTCCCGAATAGTTTTCCACATAGTCCTTCGACAGCTGTTTACGGTTTATGTCGAACACGCACGGGGCAAAATTTACAATTAACTGTGAATTATGAAATGCCATCAAGTTTTATTCAATATTTCAATTTAAAACTTCAGGTTCGCTCCCGTAATGAGGTAAGCGTTGTGTAAACACAGAGGAACAGCAACAACAGCGTAGTTTACAGATCAGGCAAGAAATCACATCAATAGTCTAAGAGTAATTATTTCAACAAACTTATTCCCAATCTTTCGAGAGAAAGTGCGAGTTACACTAGTAACATACTGAACAGAAACAACCAAAATAATAAGCCGGTTACTGATAATACCACTCCATAGCTATCAATACAGGTCTGGTTAGAAAATTGCTCGCTGGAACCACTCCATAGCTATCAATACAGGTCTGGTTGGAAAATTGCTCGCTGGCAAGTTATTTGTAGGAGAACATTGTATGGAATAGGAACCACACGGAAAAATCTAATGTATACGAGTTTCTGACGCAATACCACGTGTGTCAAACTATGTGCAGCTGCATCCTTATTGCGAGTAAGAAGGGATAACTGGATAGCGGGTGGAATTACAGGGGATCATTTGCCGCTCTTCTTTCGGTGTGCGGTAGACCAGGCTGCCAGGCCCCCTACAAAACGTGCGTCAAAAAAATATAACGCTTAGCAAACACCTTCGTACTGAAGATGAGATATTTCAAATTACATTATTCGCACGTACAATAATTTTGTGTCAAATGCTCATATATGTGGGAATATTTGTCAGTTGTAAGAGTATATTTCCTGCAAGAAGAACTCAGTTCATTTGCTGCAACGTATAGTTATATTAATCAGCGAAAACAATAATTCACTCTACTGAAGTTTTTTCTAGTACATCATTTCCAGACTTTCTTCCGGTAGTTCTGGTGGTGTCACTTCTGTACCAACTACACGAAGTGATATGAAATTAAGACTATGATGTTCAATGCGAATATTTCATATGCAGTTTTGCCACACGTCCGCTTATGAACGGTTGTGCGAGCGTGTGCTCTATCCAAATGGAGTCAGTCCGATTGAGAAAACCACGAAATATCTGATGTTAAGTCGGTTGGAATTGATGATCTTCAAAGGTTCCAGCCAAAATATTATAGCTGAGAAATTTCGCGAGTGGCCTTCCTCTTAGTGGATGGCTAGCAAAGACCTTCGCGCGGTAATTCGTAGAGTTTCAAATTAATCTACACCAAGTTTCAAGGATGCATCCGCACCATTAAAGTCCTCACAAAATCTAGTGAAACATTTTTAATCGATCGGCCAAATTTTCAGGTTCATCATTATCACACCTAGCTCGGTGCTACCCTCTGTTCTCGCACGATAACTGCGGGGATGGTATTCTTTAAACAAATTCGAACACAAATCATTATGAGCAGTAAAATACCTAGTGTTCTTTCACAACGTTGAAGGTCATCAGGAATAGGCTTAAAACGGACTAAAAACTGCAGCGTTGAGAACAGTGTGTGAACAATCGGCGTTATAGTTTATTAATTCAGCCTCCTCTTGGGGTTACATGAACAGTTTACGCATTTC
>QNGE01000755.1:176736-219471 GCA_008508345.1 Paragonimus westermani
TTTCCAGACTTTCTTCCGGTAGTTCTGGTGGTGTCACTTCTGTACCAACTACACGAAGTGATATGAAATTAAGACTATGATGTTCAATGCGAATATTTCATATGCAGTTTTGCCACACGTCCGCTTATGAACGGTTGTGCGAGCGTGTGCTCTATCCAAATGGAGTCAGTCCGATTGAGAAAACCACGAAATATCTGATGTTAAGTCGGTTGGAATTGATGATCTTCAAAGGTTCCAGCCAAAATATTATAGCTGAGAAATTTCGCGAGTGGCCTTCCTCTTAGTGGATGGCTAGCAAAGACCTTCGCGCGGTAATTCGTAGAGTTTCAAATTAATCTACACCAAGTTTCAAGGATGCATCCGCACCATTAAAGTCCTCACAAAATCTAGTGAAACATTTTTAATCGATCGGCCAAATTTTCAGGTTCATCATTATCACACCTAGCTCGGTGCTACCCTCTGTTCTCGCACGATAACTGCGGGGATGGTATTCTTTAAACAAATTCGAACACAAATCATTATGAGCAGTAAAATACCTAGTGTTCTTTCACAACGTTGAAGGTCATCAGGAATAGGCTTAAAACGGACTAAAAACTGCAGCGTTGAGAACAGTGTGTGAACAATCGGCGTTATAGTTTATTAATTCAGCCTCCTCTTGGGGTTACATGAACAGTTTACGCATTTCGAGGCATTCATTTGTACAGTTTGGGGTTAGCAGATCTAACGGCGAGTGTGTGCAATTCAGACCGAAACCTGTGCAAGATGTCAATGAAACCTGGACATACTCAAATGACAACATTATTCAAACAGCTTTGCAGTTGAACGTTTTGGTGCGATTGGGGGCCATGCTTATTGTAAGGATACTGATTGTGTGGTTAACATGCTCGCCTGATAAACACGTGAGCCGGAGTTCAGAATCCGGATCCCGGCAAGGTAAACATTATCAATCCGCGCTAGTATGAACGGAAATCGAGTCTGGTGCTTCTTTATGAGGTGGACTAGCCAAAATGCTCATCCGAAATGCAGAAGCGGCGGTCAAACGCAGATGTTCAGTTTGGTACATTTGAACTAGCAAAAATTTTAGGCGGTTACTTTGCACATTCTGTTCCACTAAATCGCCAAAATGAAACTACTGGCGACGCGTTATGGGACGCTTATTCCCAGGGTAAATTAACCAGCGCACACAATGACATCATGCAACTTACGTAGGTCATATGTGTTTAAAACGCGAGCAGCCTAAAAATGTTCATTTTGTTAAGTCTAGTTTGAGAGGCTCGTTGGTGCCCCAGATGATCGCCAAATAATACTGCATTGATGAAGAAAATTATAAGTGAAAATACCTTCGGACGAAGTAGCTACCGGCTTCCATCTCACGTGCTGTTAAACAGCAAGTGACTCGAGACAGTTACCAAATGCCTGAATGCAAAACTACACATATTGTTGTGCGTCTGAAAGAAAAATACTGCGGCTGGTATTTTTTGGCCAGTTCAAAGGATACCACGCGGATTGGATACAAACAGTTCTGTGAAAACATTAACTTGTACCTGCAATGCTCTACTGCTTCCAAATGTGCCTAGTGAAAACGTTATCAAGCAAAGTATTGTTGATCAGTTCACCTTTCGTTCAACCAGCACTTAACTTGGTTGGATATATTGAGATATTGAGACTACCCACAAATGAAGATTTAGCCAGTATTCAGTGAACAATCTGTTCCGTCAAAATTATGGGCCTGGGATTAAAGACAGCCAAGAGCGACCGGTCGTCGATGTGCGACGTTCGTCAGAATGCCATAAAGGAAATTCCTGTTCTCTAGCAGCTGATGTCTAAATCTTCTCTTAGGAGGTTGCATTCAGTGGGGTCTGGCATATGGTTGCTTTGATGTGAGCAGGTTCCGTGTTGCTGAGGCAACAAGTTGGTGGATGGAGTAACCCCGAGTGTTGCCCAGGACAGTCGTGCAAAGAAGCAGTTTTCGAAACTGCAGCTGTTTGGAATCAATTTGGTGACATCAGATTGGGCAACTAAAAATGGTCCAGTCGATCTCAGAAGAATGCCATAAACGAATGATAATATTGGATGAGCACGGTATTTAGAAGCAAATTCCGCATTGCTTTGTGGCACATTCTTACTAAACTGGTGGTGTCTACTTCGATACAACGGAATTAATTAAGATCAAACCAAGGATAAGGCAAACTGTCCATCAACTGTGACATATTGTTCCCATCCAACCGCTTAGATAGGCATTCATGCAACTCTCGCTAACATGGCCAAAATATGCAGCAGCTGACCCGTCAAGATTTCAAAGGCATTCTTGATTGGTGAGACTTTTATGTTAACAAGTGTTAGTGGTTCCATTTACAGGCATTAGGATGCCCGCCGAATTTAAGATTCAAATTGTAGTTGTGCCGTAATCAAATGAGGCAACGTCACTAGTGCGTACGCCTTCCGCGGTATACGTTTCAGGGTGGAGTTCTGTGGTTCCGTTAGATCGCGACTGATCCAATCATTGTCTCAGTAATCTGCTAAGACATAGCGATGTGGATAGCGCATGCGAAGCAACAAGCGTTTTGAAAAACCCTTATGTGATCGGTATTAAGGGTTGAGGAGATAACACTGTCCAACTACAATCATAAATCTGTCACCGGAACCTAGCAACCTGTACTAGGAAGCAATACACTCGCATTTGACTGATTCACCTCGCCTCATTCCAATGGAGGCCGGTAGATTTTAGACACCATTCATGGACGGTAGTGCAGGGATTTTCGTGGTTTAAATCGGGAACAAACGATAAGAGAGATTTCAGCAAACAATATTCATGTTCCTGAAACCAGTCACATGGGAGAGTATACATTCTGTCCACATTTTAATCCTCCACACACAGTGAACCCGGTTGGCTGTGTTGATTTCTACAGTTTGTTTATTCTATCTTATGATAGGTTGGTCAATATAAAGTTGATTCAAACTGACATCACATGTCGTTAGTCCCTTGGGTGGGCCTGCAGTTGGGTGCTAGTGTATTCTATCTTTCACACTCTAACTGCATTTGTTTGGCCATACTTATTTCATAGGTAGAATAAGTGTTTTGATTTGCTTTAGTACACCCTGGAGTAGTCGGTTCCATTTCGGTTGAGCGTTTCAAAAATGACCTCGATGCGCTGGATTGTGGACTTACGGCATATGCATATCATTACTTAACTTGACCTTATTTGTTAGCAAAAACAACTCTAAAAGACCTGAGAACTAAGAACGTTGTCGTGCTAAAGCCAGATAGATCTTCCAGTGCCGTAGTTATGGATAAAGAGGAGTATACTCGTAAAATGTTGTCCATACTGAACGACGAAATTAAATTCCAGCGTGTGAACAAGGTGGAGAAGGTGACTGATATTGATTGCCGAATAATTCGACACCTTGATCTGCTGCTACTACATCGAATAATTGATGAAAATACTTTCATGTCTCTAAAACCCAGTGGTTCATCAACACCGCAACTGCATGGCTTACCCAAAATACACAAGCCAGAAATGCCACTCAGACCGATTCTATCCATGAGCAATACCCCACAACACAAACTGGCTCGTTGGTTGGTACAGGCCCTGACCCCACTAAAACAAAAATTCGATACATATACTGTTAAAGACTCATTCAGTTTAGTTGAATGTCTGGACAAACTCAACCTAGCAGACAAAGTCATGTGTTCAGTAGACGTTCAATCCCTGTTTACAAATGTTCCATTGCACGAGAAAATTGAATTTATATGCGATCTGATCGAGACTGAAGGCTTTGATATACAAATTCCCACTGATATGCTTAAACTGTCTCTATTGTTGTGTACGGAGAACATCAGTTTCAGTTTCCAGAATAACCCTTATCGACAAATAGACGGAGTCGCCATGGGGAGTCCGTTAGGACCAATGCTAGCGGATTTTTTCATGCTGATGGTAGAAAGGCGAATTGCTGAACACATTGCGTCACTGCCGTTCTACAAACGTTATGTGGATGACATCCTCATGTTTGCGCCATCTTCGCAAGCAATCGATGAGATGGTAAATCGGTTTAACACTTGTCATGCTAACCTGACAGTCACTTTTGAGCTGGAAAAGAACGGACGCCTGCCGTTTTTAGACATTCTCATCGGTCGCCAGGATGATGGTTCAGTAAGAAGATGTGTGTATCGTAAGCCCACCTGGACAGGTCAGTACACTCACTTCACAAGCTTCACGCCAATGAAGAACAAGCGAGCATTGGTCAGAACATTGTTTATGCGTGCTAGGCGCATTTGTTCATCAGAATGTTTAGATGATGAACTTCGACTGCTTACAACTACTTTGCAGAATAATGGGTATCCGCTAAGATTTATTAATAGACACAGCCAGCAGCGTATTGTAGGAGATAAGGTTCCCACGGTTGGGAAGAAGAAAGTCTACATTGAACTACCATTCAAAGGTGACACTTCTTCACTCCTAACCACAAAACGTCTCGTCGCATCCATTAAGCGAGCGTACAATGCGGCTGAAATCGTAGTCGTTGACCGAACTCGGAAGCTACCGTTACCTTCGGTAAAGGGAGAGCAACCTATTGGCGCCAACTCACACTGTATTTATCAATTTGTGTGTAACTGCGGCGAAAGTTACATCGGCAGAACCGATAGGTGCTTGAACTCTAGAATGAAGGAACATCTGCCGAAATGGGTTCAGGATGTGATTGCGCAGTCTACTCCCTTCGTCCCTGGATCACGCAAGCTTCCGGCCTCGTCTATCGCCAGGCACATGTTGGCCACTGGCCACCGGATTAATCCAGAATTAACACTCACAATTATAATGCGCCATGCTAATCCGCGTTTCCTGAGTTTTGCCGAGGCGGTCGCCATTAGTCGTTTCAAGCCAGTGTTGTGTGTACAAATACAACTATATGTAAGCCTTAGACTCCCATGGACTTAATAATTTTGTTCTGTCGTTTTCCACCCCACTTGCTATTTCATTCTTCGCCCCCCCCATCCCAATAGTGTCTTTTATATGTGTTCCTGGTTATTGTTATATGGTAGTCAATACGAAATGCTAGCATCTACCAGTGTCCGTCTTCTTACTGCTATGTTCAAAAACAACCCCGTAATTAAAATCTAGAATGGTGGAATGCCTCAGAACTAGCGCCGATATATCTTAATGGCCATATTCGTTCATTTCTCAAATTGTGTAAACACAGTGTTTCTGTTTGCCCCGTTTGTTCATTCTGTTGAATTATGGTGCTACTGTTTGGCTCCATTTTGACAAAGTGATCACATTCATTACATTCCGTTATTGAACAATTCCACACTTTCAGTTGCTGTGAAACACGAATTTGGTGTACACCAACCACTAAAAATCCGTATCGTTCCAAATAAGCTCGTGAACAATAAATTGGAAATTTGGTGTCACACCGGACCGTCTTTGTTTCTGTCCTAGTTTCTGTTTATTGCTTTCTCTCATACTCAAATCTGTGGGGGCAACCAAATGAATTTCATTAACGGAGCCAAGCGAAGATGGCTTCAACGTATACTTTCATTTCCATATTGGGGACGAAATAGTCAGTGTTAACTGAATGGTTATTTTCCTAAAAAACGCTTATAGACCAAGCTGACCGTAGCTGGAGCCAGACACTTCCTCTATATATACGACGAGGTTCATTCATACCAAACAACTTAGAAAAACTGGAGCAGATAAATGAAATCAATCACAGAAACAAGTTTTCTCCTAAATGAACTTGAAAAGACAAGCCGGTGGTGGCATATTGCACGATCTGTATGCAAACTGGTTCCGCCGCATCTTAACAAGCGCCTACTGCAGAAATGAAAGTTACAAAATATGCATAAAATTGTCTCTTACGAAGAATGTCCTATCCAGATGTGAGAAGAAAAACGGATACACGATCATTACCAAGGTATTGCTAATTTAATAGAGTTCCTTTTGTATACACGATAGCAGCTTCACTCGCTTGATAACAGTTGCCTCGACAAAGTGGAATATGTGTTTATTCCGGTGCATGAAGATAACTGAGGATGCTGACGGACTGCTCATGTCGTGATTTGTCACGAGCACAGGATCGCGTAGGGGATGAAGCCGGTGCCGTGCGTGAATGTACTTTAGCCTCATCCGCATAAATTCCAACGGGTTGGTTGACACGGTTGCACACCCGCTTGGGCAAATGCTCTGCCATTCCGACTTGTAACTGACTCTCCGTCACTCCCATGAAAGTGGAAGTGCACCCACACGAATAGTAGTATACGCAGTGTGAGGTGATCGGGAAGTGCAGGCGGTCCTTGATGATCGGCTTTGACATTTTGATAGTGTCCAAACGGAGCACTAGTTTAGCAGCATAAAGACTCAGCCAACAGCGGAAGCTAATCAGATTTTCAAGAGTAAACAGACACTACCGTCCTTGAAAGGAAATCGAATGAATGCAGCCCCCAGTTCAGCTGAATGGATGGGTTGGCTGTTGATCTGTGGCTTGCTAATCCGTTTTATGAACCACTGGGAATGACCGCTTGCTTTTAATTTGTCATCGAGCGATGACACGCTCTGCCGACTACACCAACCGTGCAGATTTTCCCAATTCGATGGAATAAGGCAATTACTTAACCCCGTCTGTGCTGAACTGGGACAAAACTATCGTGACGCAAACACTGCCCTGTCCATGTAGATATCCCGTAGGCCGCGAGTTGCACAGTGCTGTCCGCTCTGCGCCGGATTAATGCTAGCGAAAACAGCAGAGAGTGATTCTCTCTATGTCCATCGTAAATCGTACGTTTGCGGGAGTATAATTCACTTCTTCCATCAACGTATCGGCCTGTTATTCACTGTCGGTGATCACGATAGTGTCACCTACACATGTTCAGTAGACCGCACTCGCTGCCGCATGCTAATCCACTTTGCTATTTATGTGAACAGAGAAAATGTCCACGGTGACCAGACTTGGAGAACTTCCTGTAGCCACTCCATCTATCTGTGTGAAACTATTCGCTTTAAATTTGGACTGAACATCTGTTGTACATATGTATAGTAAATGCTTTATTTCAAGCAGCGAGACAGGAAACGATACTCTGTTGGAGCTTAAGTAGTCACATGGAAACCGCACTGTTTCATTCACGGGCACACTAGTGAGTATTGGTTCAATATCTAGCGAAGCCATCTGTTTTCCTCTGATGCTAACCTTCGATAACACGTCAACCGGTTCCAAGCCACATTAGGAGCTCGGAAATTTCACATTTGGAATCTGTTACCCACCGATCCCACTGTCTCATATGGAATCCACCAAATGATTCAGGGGGTCGACTGCCTCGGCAGGATTTCCCAAACAGTGTGAAATTTTCGAGCTCCTAGTGTGGCTTCGTAGCTCAGTTGGTAAAGCGTTTGCCGCTTTGAGGTATGCTGTGTCTGTCGCTGAATCGAATCTAGACGAAACCCAGAATTTTCACACTTGGGTCTCATCTAAAACCATAAATGTGCCACGCTACTCATTAGTAATTAGTAAAGTAGCATCTGCTCTAGAAGTGCACTCACCCACACCGGTTTCAAGAATAAATTTTATTTTGAATATCTTTATGCAGTCACACTCAAATATATTCGGAGGATGGTTGCCAGGTTAGTTTATTGCTTGTGTGTTCTAGGCCGATGGTGAAATGCTGTGCAGTGCAACCTACTGTCCAGTGATTCGAACCAGAACTCGCGTTTTTTGAAATCACTATATTAACAGAGTAGCCACGTAGTAGACAGTAGATCGTGTAACGAAGTAAACTAACGAAAAATTAGTCCAAGTTGACTTCAAAATTTGTTTTCCTTTGTACTCATGTAGCGAACAAACTTGAAGGATGGAATAAATGAAAACGTTTGCTTCGGCTAACACTGAAATCTACGACCTGGTAACACTTATAACTTGCCAGTTGAATGTACAACGCATCGGACAGGCAATCCCCATTCATCTACTACAATTGTTTTCTGAGGCAGCAGAATTTTTTCACTGTTTCTTTTCTGAGGTTAGATAGGGAAAACCAACGTGGGTATATATGATGGAAATAATTCATCTGTGATTATCACATCCTTATTCCATCTGGATGCGTCAAAAAGCACAGTTTTTTAATTCGGTTACAAAGAAAACGTGTCGACTGACCAAGTTGAAATGTGTGCGAGTCCGAAGTAACCCTATACATCCCACGTGTTCATCTGTGTATGCTTCACCTCTCCTGCTTTTGTCTGTTAGCCGGATTATGGCTCAGATGTTTTTGTTTATATTGCATCATACTGATGATTGTCCGGATAGCCAAATATCGTTTATTGTGTTTTGTTTGGACAGTACGTGCATCACACTTTCTGCACCTCAGCTCATTTCCGCTGTTGATTGCTCCAGAGAATTCCGTTTTTTTTCTGAACGTCGTACAGGGTAATTAAAATTCATCCTTAGCCTAATCGGTATCATATTCTAACGATCTGTCGAATGAAACTTTTCGGGATATCCAACTATCCACTGTGATAAGTTGTTTACTAACACCAACCTTGATTTGCCTATTTTGGATCGTTCTACTGCTGTGCGTCGCATAACCACTTCGTGGATGATCGTACAACAAATAGCCAGTGAGTGTGAATGGCACTGTTCAGTGACATGTGCATCAGTTTATCGCTGTACACTAACTCAGTTTTTAACTTTAAATAACGAATGACACTAGATAGCTATCTGGACGACAGAGCTCACTAATCAAACGAACAGTGGATCCACAAACAATATTAGGACTTTTGCGATCAACTGAGATGTAGTCCAGTTTATTCCAATGAATCCATCAAACTGTAAAATATCCGGTCAAAGGATTGGACGGTTAAAAGTCACTGACAACAAAAGTAACTGTGGTGATCGACCTGACAATAAATGGTACGTGCCATGATTTGCAGAGTACTACAGATCATCTACGGGTTTCGTGCTATATTAATCCGGTTGAACAGACAGGCGCCGTTTGTGAACTAGCTCGCAGCCAAACGGGTAGCAAGATCACGTTCGGAGACTTATAGGTGTAACCTGGACTATTAATAGGTACGAAATAAACTATGATTTATTTCGAAAATATTTACGACATATTCATTTCTACAGTCACCGAGATGGGTGATCTACAAATTTCGCCTGCTAGTTTGTATACTGACATCAAGGATATTGGCAGCAAGAATGAATCTGAGCAAAAGTTTGCAACTCACTGTTTTTTAACTGTTCAACGTGGTTCCCGTCTTGAGGGTATGCCGGTTAAGGTAACATGTGAGTGCAACGACTGACTGAACAACGAAAGTTGCACTAACCGAAATACGAGTTCACATGATTTATCCCAATGATAGATAACATTTGTTTAGTTAGAGAGGTTCACCTACATCAATACCCAAAACGTGACTCACGGCTACCGGCAGGATATTCATTAGACTTCGTAACCCACGAGTTATTCAGGCCGTGCTGCTTGAGTTATCCAGGTTTCAGAGAGTGACCAACGGCAAGGCTAATGTGACGCCATCGTATGCTACTTTAAGCGGTACGTAGCACTTATCATCCACAAAGAAGCGCATTTTAGACGAATTCAGAACACTTAAGCAAATGCTGCATAAGGGATTTAATACATGTATGCTGTAGTGGAGAATCTTTAATTTCAGAAAACCATTGATGTGACTGAAAAACCCCTGACCCGTAAATTTGATTACTACAGCAGAGCCATTACAAGATGTGGAACTATAGAACAACAAACCCAGCCATTTACTAGTACGGCTGACGTGCTTATGATTAACAGCTGACGTAGCCATATTCTTGATAGTAAGGCAGCAACATTTCTTTCGCTGACACGTTATACTTAGTTCATCTGCACATGTTTAACAGTCGCTCCTAGCCCGTGGTCTTCCTGGCACCGAGACGTGACCTCCGATGTACTAACATACGAATCGTGTTATGCTATTCACATCGGAAGCTGCATGTTGTACGACGTAACAAAAACGGTCACTGCTCTGTCTCTGGTTATTGTGCCTTCGTACAAGTAAGTTAAATCAGCGTTAAGTAACTAATGCAAGTGACCCTGTCAGTGACAAGATTTAAGTGACTGGATTCATCCCCGTACGGTATGAGTACCATCCAAAAGCTTCTTCACATTTAATCGTACGGCGATTACAACAGAACACCTCAACAGAATGACGATGGCGGCCTTCGTGAGCTGTTTCAAAGGAACACAAAGCCACGTGACGTACATTCTCGTCTGGGTAGATTATTTCACCAAATGTGAGGGGTGGATGGGAACAATGCGGACAGACAGATCAAGGATTTCAATCGCAACGGATCACTGCCTTTATAAACGATGGGCATAGAGAAAGACATGCTTGGATGCACGTGTTGATAGCTTCGTTTTTATACAAAATGTGTCTAGTAATCAAAGTGACTCGAACGAGAATAATGGATTGCCACTAACAAGAAAGGGGGCAGATCACAAAAAACGAAGCGTTTGTTTAATCTACTGTTAAAATTGTTTGCGGATGAAAATTGGGCCAGTTAGAGTTAGTGTCGCCTAAGTGTTCTCTGATGCACTGGAGTATCATAACGTGAGAACTAGGTCGGTAGCATCATCGGACACATGCCAGTTTACTGTTCAGCAACCGCAACTATCGATAGTAGGATACATTTTTAGCCAACAGTACATCTGGCCATTTCATTTGTCTGATGAAATATACTTAAAAGACGCGCGTTGTTGTCAGAACTAAGCTTAGAGCACACAGTGTCATTGTCCAGATGTCGTTGCATCAGTCAGATCTGGGAGGAGAACAGGATGGTTACTTTCGTATGGAGCGCACTACTGTTGACGTAGTTTATTTCGTAAATTAATCCTTGATGCGTGGCTATATAATTCAATCGACTAAAGAATTTTTGGCTGAGGCAGTCACCAGAAAGTCCGTGGGGAAGGTGGATTCTCGCCATAGTTTGACTAACAAGTGGCGTTATCTACTCAAGATGGCATCGTTACTGCATTTCTGAGGTTGTGGGTCTCCATGCAATATTTGTTGTCCACACAACTTCTTTGATGAAATATGGATCTACTCAGCTAGTTAATTTTACTATCAGAATATATATTACCATGTTTTATTCCCGACCACTAAACATGACCGAGCAAATTTGTTCCTTTCCAAAACACAATGAAATCTAAAACGAAAATGCACTACCTTAATCACAAGTTTTTCTCCGTTGACAACCTTTTCGACGAAAACTGGACGCAATCTTTGGCCTTACTAACCGCCAAATTGTTATGTACAGTTAGCCAAGTTTCATCTTTTCTACCATGTCAGTTCATTTACTTTTGTTCACTAAATGGTCAAAACCTGCTGGGAGATGGTAAAGCTGCCAATAGAACTCATTGCGTAAACACTTGAGTTATGATGACAGATGACTTTTTAGCTTAACTAGCCCGTACATCATTAAACTGTGGCCAGCTGGAAAAAGTGAAACGCAACGACAACGAACTAAATGAATCAACTTCAAATTAGCCGGGAGACACAAACACAACAATGCACTTCACTAACTAATAATCTAATGTTCCATTTTTTCGTAAGGCTGATTAAAGAATACCTTTATATTTTCCCATTTTTTACAGAATAAAAGTGGTTGGTGTTGCGATCTCAATGTACACACCTCTGTGGACGTTCATTGCTCCAATTTTCATTAGGTAAATTGTTCAGTAACAGCCACATTTAAGCGCAGACCTGTACTTTGGGTAAAAGTGAATCTAATGGTGCATTTTTCAGGTTCACTATCCTCAACTAAACTACCGAGCGTGTTTCGCTCGTTGACTTTATTTAGAAATACGATTCGCTTTCTCAGCTTTCCTAGCTTACATTAGAGGGAGTTATAATTACCGATTCCCTAAGACGCACAAATCACCTAGTTTTAAAATTCTCATTCCTCATGCTTAGTTCTACTTACATAATATTCCAACAAATTGTGACGTACCTAGGTAACATCGTGATTGATAATTGCTCGAGGGTTACGAACGTCTGTGAGCTACGAGTGGATCGTATTTTCAAATACTTACCTCCTATCGTTACACAATTGTAACACAATTCAGCTGATTTTCGTTTTTTCGATTAAGTTCACCAATTTGTTGTTTACATCTTATATAATTTATAGACATCTAGAATGTGACAAACTTTCGTATGGCGTGCTAACGAACCGTATAGTTGTTTATGGTCACGTTCAGCGTTCACTATTTCGTGCTGCGGAATTTGATTTAATTTGAGTTGATTCGAGGTTTGTGGACATTTGTATAGTCCGATTTTGGAGGTAACCATTTCACGCAGTTTTGCATGAGGTCCGCTATTTTCACATTTGAATTCTGGGTGTTTCTACAATGTGTTATGAACACTGGATTTCGTTTGTGCATCTCTGCAAAGATACCGTGCAATATGAGCTAGATAGCAACAATTGCATCTTCAAACACTTGAATGCAATCAGACCAAGCATATGCGGCTCATCCTTACGATCTTTCAAATTGTGAGCACATGTTTCATTCGCTCAAGAATGTAGGGAACATTTTGTGAACGCGGAAAATTTGCCATATGTCTAAGTTACGATTGATTACAAACCAGATGAAGAAAGCAAACGTTTTCCTCCATTTTCTGACTGTCAAATTGCAAATTTTAAACATCCTTCCTACCATTAAACAATTTTGGATAGCTTAGCAATACGTCTGTTCCAATGCGATTGACAGTTGGCGGCAGAAACCTACCCTAACCGATTTGTCTACTTACTCTGACTCCTCTAGTTTGACAAAGGTAATATCAACTTCTACAAACAGAGCTGTTTGAACGAGCGCCCAAGGTTGCTCATTAATGAAGTACAAAGGGCTCTACATACCAAAGTTATGTTTCCGAGCATTTGGTTTTCTCTTCTTGAATGCTGATTCCGATAAGGCACAGAACATACGGTTGTACTGACCAATTTATTAGTATACGATATTTAACACTAGAAACCTTCAGTATTTACGTCTGTGCGGTTTAGTTGGTGACTCAATACAGTTAAATGACACGATAAAGCGTTCCGTAGTTTCCACTCATAGATAGAAAACGCACAACGCAATATTAGCATTTTCAACCATCGTATAAAGTTGAATTTTTAAGCCTGTACGGTAGTTGCTTGAGGAAGTTTCCGCTGAAATTTGGAAAGTAATATTTTGGTCAGCATGAACCATTTGGAAACATTACAATTCATAAAGAATAACGCACCTTGGAGAGTAGCGGCATACCGTGTAGTATGCGTTTTTCACCTTCTTCTCGCCATCCACCAAGATGGCGCACTTTGTTTTGTAACAACCAACATTCTTCGTGTTTTCCCATATTATCTAGTCGGAATGGTGACCCGGAAAGTGCACTGCTATTCTACCTGTGTATAATGAACTATCTTGGGGTCGTTCATTAAGGGGCCAAACTTGAAATCTTTGTATTCATCGTACCAGTAGAAAACAGCACTGAAATTTAAAACATTGGCATATATCGAAGTCCATATGCAGTGATAGTTATGTTGAATTAAAATGATGATTGATAAATGAGGATATTATTCCAACCTGTGCCAAATGTTCGTACTGTAGAATAGGTTCTCTCCATGTACTCTTGGTTTTTCGTGTTCAAAAACACACTTTCTTGACCAGTGGTATGCTTCAGTCATTAAACCACTGTTCCACGTCTGAAATCCAACGATAATGAAAACCTGTAAATCATATTTGAATTTAAACGCATGACTTCAACACAACAGGTAGTTGTCATCTAGTGCAATTAGTGCAATTAATGTAATTAGTGCAATTAACCAGGAATGCCCGTCTATTTTTTGTTCCAATGACTCAAAACATTACCAGCCAAATTCAGCAAATCGTGCCTACTCCACGGAAACTCACCAACATAGGCATATAAGCAGCGGCCGGTTGACCTGGTATTAAACCATCAATGGCCATTTTTCGATATTCGTTGTGTTTATTCAGCACTCCACTCGTCCATAATGTAAATTTGGACGCCGATGGCTTTTTACTTGTCCTCGCAATTACTACAACTGCCAAATGACTGCAGATCAGGAGACCGATTAACCGCATAATGTTGTTTTCAGATGTAACAAACTTCTGAATTCAACTCTAAAACACTACCATTCTTATATCAGCAGTGTTTTTCTAAAGAAAATCTGATTGGATTAGGAGTTACTAGTTACCTTGAGACTGGAGACAATGAACTAACGCCAAATCGTCAGTGATGCTACGCAGGAGGGTTTCCAACTGATACAAACTTACAGTTAGCAGTAAATTCTCCTTCATGCCTAGCTGAATATTCAACCTAAAGTGAAATGTTCACGTACTTAAAGAATGCAACGGACTGTAAATAGAACGGAGTTTAGGATCCTTCCACTTTAACGGTAGATACAGTGACACCTTCCTTTTAAAAACCTTTGAGTAATCTACTTCCTAAACGATGGAATAAATTCTTCTATGTCACAATTTCTAGAAAAGAAGAGACACAACTGACAGGGTAACACAAGAGCAAAACCCGAGTCTTGAGATTTATTTCGAAATGGGTGGCTGAATGACCATCATAATAATATATAAAAAACTTTGACTGATTAAAAGAGGTTGTCTACTTAAATTAACCACATACCCTACTTTTTACCACTGGCATTAAACTAATCTATAGTATGAACAAAATATAATAGAATTCATCGCGGAATGAAGCGATATTTTGAAGAGCTGGAAAGGAGTTAATTCAAATGGTCTGTAGCAGCTGTTGTGTCACATATTTCCCAGTGTATTTAGGTTGAAAATTTAGTGTATGGATCAGTAAAATTCCCACAGAATGGAGTTCATCATGGTCAGATGGAGGAAGGTGATAGTGATGGGTGTGGTGAAGTGGCACATGAACAGCCACAGCTGACAGTGTCCACTGGGTTTTGGGTGTTTTTGAGGTTCAAGATCAAAAAAGATGAAGGTCCGGTTTGAAATGCCTTGGCGCACACAGGCATTGATCACAGATTCTATTGGCTGTCTCCCCAATATTTGATAGCAATCAGAGTGTGACCGATCGGAATTCGGTTTGACTGATTTGTTAGATGATTCTAAACGCTTCATCTGGCTTACTTTAGCCGCCAGTGACAATCTTGTGCGAGTCGACTGTGTTGGAAACCAGTTTGATGGAACCATCACAAATCCACTTCAAAAGCCACATTGTGATTCACTTGACATAGCTGACTTGAAAACAGCAGATGAGAGAGTAGATTCAAAAAGAAGGGGAGAACCAGGACGAACTACTTTTTAACGAACACCCGTCCAGTGATACGAAAAGTCTTGCTGCTGAAAAGGTAACCTCGATTGTATTTGCTAAAGATTTCGGCGCCAACCTCACCTTTATATGTTAGACAAATAAAACAATTTTGTCCACGTAGCGCTTGCATTTAGTCGGGATTTCACTGAGTTCGATGGCCTCGATTTTGGTCACAAATATATCTGCTAGCAGCCGACCTGGAGGTGAACCTATTGCCAATCAATCCGTCTGTTCCTATAGCTTCCCATCAAATTGAAGATGAACACTCTAGGTGTAGAACAACAATAATTCTCCCTCAGTAATTTCAACGTTAATTTGATGGCCTCGGATAAAGGTGCAAAGCTAACCAGTTTTTTCGTTCTGTGTTATAATAGTGAATATGAAGGTCATATCTAAAGACTACATAATGTCGTCCACAATATTAACTGAATCGACTGTTCTTGTGTAACCGGTCGTGATAAGGTCGATTCCAATATTTTCATTAGCCACTGGGCTAATACACGAAATGTCTAAATGTGTGTACCCAGGATCAATCTTAACGGTTCTCTGTGTTTGTGAACTATGGAAAGACTGTACACATTAGAAATGACCGTTCCCGTAGGTCTAATTTGCTCGAACTTTCGTGCCTAGATGAAATCTGATTGGTTCATTTGGTGACTAATCTCGGCAACCATTTCCCTACTTTTGTGGCTCTCTCATGATAGCTCAAGCGCTAGAACGCTTGCCACGTTTGACTGTGTCGTCTCTGTCACTTGTTCCAATCTAAACGGAGCCCTGAATTTTCACAACTAGGTCCCATCTAAATCATATTTATATTTATTCGTTTTTGACTTGGCCGAGAGAATCGACAAGTTTTATTAAATTAATTGACTTTGTCAGGTGAAACTATCCTGCTCTACTGCATGGCGTCATGATTAAAGTTTTCAGTTTGTTTATCAGCCCCCTTATGGCGTCTGAGTGTTCCCACCTTAGTAAACTACAGTTCAGCAAGTTGCTATTCATCCACTTATAGCAAGCGTTCGCAAACGTGACTCCATGTTGAACTTCATTGTGTAAGCGGTAGTCTCGGAATTTTGAAAGGCATAATTTTGCTGCTAGTGACATCGTCTAGAGCATAATGTAGCTCAGCTCTGCACAGAGGAAGCTGTAAACGTGGCGTTCGATTTCACTTAGAAACTTCACCTGCAGTTTGAGTGCACTCAGATCACAAAATAGTTTGTTATGCTTTTTAAACACATACTTTGCGTCCCATTCTGCAACCATTCTATTGGAACAAATTTCTGTCACCTCGAGAAGCATCCCGACCGCAACAGCACTTTGCGAAAGGTTACGTGTAAATTCATCAAGTTTTGATGATCACGAATATATTCCGTCCCAAAAAACGCGCTAAAATGAATAGACAATGGGTTATACGTTGCACCGCAGTAAGCATTTCAGCACAAAAATTCAGCACAACCTCCCTCCCTTAGGCTGTTACGTGCCGTGTCGTGTAAGATCTTTACAGTTTGGATGGGACTGATACAATCAACAGAACCAACGTTGCTGAAACAACCTGAAAAGTATGTTAGGTTTAACACCATCATAGCATGCGCAAAGGTATTGTAAGATTTTTTAATGACTACAATGAAAGTAGGAAGGAACCAGACGATACATGAAATGTTACTGCGGTGCGAAGTATTCACAAACGAGTGGCCAGCTAATTTTCAAGAGAGGGTCTGATATTTCACAGTACGCCAAGTTACGGGCATGAGTAGAACGCTCACGGACCAGCTAACACCGAGGCTCACTTTCATCGGGATGATTGACCGGTTTGTGAGCGGACATATGGTAACACAGCACCGTTCTCAATTAGACTATATCACGGCGAATTTGCCGGTTTGTGGCTAACTGCACAATGCCAGCCCACTCGTCCGCGGACATCAAATTATTGTGCGGCAAGCGTTAGTAGATGTAAGTGTGTGGGATACGCGTTCACCAACGTCACGTTCTGACGCTTGAACGGGATTGATCATACAGCCTAGTCATAGTGAATGAAAACAAGTTCTGGTGTGTCCTTAAATGCTACACTAACGTCAAGGTTTCTGGAAGCAACTTTGTACCAGACCTAATTCCTAGTGGACTTATGTTTGTTTAGCGATGTCGACAAGAGGGATAATGTCATTCCTTACCACTGACATAACTGCTCACAAGCTCTCCAATACCGTGGCTCGGAATGAACAAATTGGTGTATCGCATTCTGGTTAGCTAGTCAGCGCAGTTTGTCTCCATACTTTTTATGTCAGTAGACAAAGGTGAGGTTTGGAAATGTGGACTTGAAGGCCTGTCGTGAATACACGCGCAGCACTTGTCAGACGCAACAGTTTGTCCTCAAGATTCAAATGGTGCATGCGCACCTGGCTGTTCCGCTATACTGCTCACTGTTCTGAAAACCGCACAGAGGTTGATCCAGTTCTCTGTAGTTCCATGGTTCATATCTCTAAGACCCGACACTGATCAGTTCAGTGGAACTGCTGACTGTATGAGTTCGAGGACACTGTTTTACATACGGAACTATGGCTGCTGATGGAAAACGCATTAATATCACAAAGCACTTTTGCGTTCCATTTGTAAATTCTGCACTTTTATTGCGCATGCGAACCGTCTTGCCACAGTACACTGTTGCGCGGTTTGTTTTGTTTTGATTCAAATAACGATTGTTATCACTGAGGTTCCGATGTTGCGTTAGATCTGAATGCAGTCCTCAACTGGGGAGAAACTAACCGGTCGACCGATCCGCCGATAGATGCATAGTGCTGGAAACGTGAGTGATTTAAAGTGGCCTGAACAACAGGAGGGAAGGTAACAAATAACACGTTCAAACGACTGACAGTTCTAGATGTTTTACCACCTACTGTAGAGCATGATTTACAGTCTGTAACCTGCACTGTAGACGAGAATGGCTATCTAGGTAACTTTACTGTCAGAAGTATGGAAGTGATTCATGTGCCGATAAAGAGCCCAATGGTTCATAAAACTGAGGTATATCGACGGAACAACTTATATGTCGTCCCACAAGTTTCTCTACGTGAAATTTCAATGCGCTCAGACGGAATATTTCTTTGTTGGTCGCTCTAATTATAGAGAACAACGTGCTGATTCACAGTTCCTCTACGGTGGCTTGCACTTTCGCCGGCGTCTGTTCAGAATGTGACGTTAGTCATACAACTCGGCGTTCGTCCAGAAGGATCAAAGGGCATCTTGTAGCGTGGATCGGTTAGACGAAATTAAATCAGTCGAGTGTGTCGCTGTTGGTGATCTGTCTGATAGCATTCATCAGTTCAACTCGCAGCCATCATTCACTGTCCTATGTAGATTTTCACTGTGTCTTCGAGTCTTCATGACCAAAACCGAGACAATGATTATTCGATTACCTGACCTACCACATAATATCTGTTGGCCTAACTCTTGTTCGACACATTTGCTCGGCAGGTGGACCACTGACATGAAAATGTGGGATTTCGGTGTGAAGTTAGAGCAGCACCGAGCTTTGCATATTGCGGTTTCATTTTTCTGTTGAAAACTGTTGACGACTTGATAGGTTTCCCTCAAAGACATGTATCTCGTATACTTCATGTTTTGTAACTGATTGCAACCACTCTGGAAACTGATTCTTAGTAAGCACTGTTAGACTACGTATAGACATGTTCCCTTTAACGTGAGTGGAATGGTTTCTTATCCTTTCAAAGAACTGCCCGTTTAGCACGCGCAATACAACGTGGACGTCAGGTTGAAGAATGCTGGGAGCACTAGAGATCGTAGACTCATGGTCAGCCGACTATAGCCTGATGCTTCTAGAGAATAATTTTGGAATATTGTTGATATGTCACAAAAGTGGAAAAGGCAAAGAAACGGGGCCATGAGGAAAACCCGTTTAGATTGGTGCAGAACAGGACAGGGGAGGACCAACGTGAATTCGACCATTATTGTTAATTGGAAAAGAAGACGTTCGGCGGCGAACTTCACCATGAACACCATATGCATGAAAGAACGGAACGAGGCCAAAAGCAGAACTTGTGACGTTTGTGACAAATCCCAGTTATTTGATTTTCCATTGGCTTTTTAATAGGCAAGGTGCATCAGTCAAATGAACTATTACAATTGGTACCGACGCGTTGGCTTTAGTATTGGTCGGTTCGATTTCACTTGTAGCTCGTTTGTTTCAACGCGTGACGCACACAAACATTTCGTTTTACTCCGATGCTCATCATAACAAAATCCGATGCTAACCTGATTGGTCATCAAGCTGACGTGCCAGTCTGCTCGCGTTACCGACAGCAATGGGCCTCAGGCTTTTGCGAATCGCCAGTTCACTTTGTATCGATGCGTTTGTCCAATCCAATCCTTTCACACTATCCAATTCAGGCTTCCATGTGGGCAGGCTGGGTAGATTAGGTGTGATTCACGAAGCTTCACATGCCCCGCAAGTTCGGTAAGGCCTATTCGCGCTCACCCCTATCACAGGATATCCGCAACTGCAAGTGCGAAAATATCGAGGGGGTATATCAAGGTTGGCAATCAATGAAAATCAGAGCTATACGAAATCCGTCATGAAGCACAATCCAAAGTTCCCACACTGATGCAAATATAAGACATTTCTCTTTGAATGCACGCATCAACGGCGAAACATTTTCTCGAAATCTTTTCCATGCATTCAATAAACGATGAGGCCACCTGAGTGACACATGAGAACGGCGAGTTATTCGAAGACGTGAAGGCCGCTGTCTGCGGTCTTCATTTAAATTACTAAGCAAATGTGAATGTTCTGTAAGTGTCCTATCTGTTCGTTTGCTGATCAAATTAACGATAATAAAGACAGCAGCATTTTGAGCCAGCAAATACGTTGGTGTCACTGGGATGCAGCCGCACACTTAAAACATTGAATAACGCATGACCAATTTGGTTGCGTCAGTGCAAACTTGGTTGAGTGGTTGAATTGGTATGGTAATACCGTCGAAACGTCTGAGAAGTGCAGCCAACTCTTATTATTCACGCTCGTTTTGCGCGTTGCACCAACCAACTCAAACCAGCTGCCTTTGTTTAACAGCGTAATCACTAACGAGTGGCCAGCTAATTTTCAAGAGAGGGTCTGATATTTCACAGTACGCCAAGTTACGGGCATGAGTAGAACGCTCACGGACCAGCTAACACCGAGGCTCACTTTCATCGGGATGATTGACCGGTTTGTGAGCGGACATATGGTAACACAGCACCGTTCTCAATTAGACTATATCACGGCGAATTTGCCGGTTTGTGGCTAACTGCACAATGCCAGCCCACTCGTCCGCGGACATCAAATTATTGTGCGGCAAGCGTTAGTAGATGTAAGTGTGTGGGATACGCGTTCACCAACGTCACGTTCTGACGCTTGAACGGGATTGATCATACAGCCTAGTCATAGTGAATGAAAACAAGTTCTGGTGTGTCCTTAAATGCTACACTAACGTCAAGGTTTCTGGAAGCAACTTTGTACCAGACCTAATTCCTAGTGGACTTATGTTTGTTTAGCGATGTCGACAAGAGGGATAATGTCATTCCTTACCACTGACATAACTGCTCACAAGCTCTCCAATACCGTGGCTCGGAATGAACAAATTGGTGTATCGCATTCTGGTTAGCTAGTCAGCGCAGTTTGTCTCCATACTTTTTATGTCAGTAGACAAAGGTGAGGTTTGGAAATGTGGACTTGAAGGCCTGTCGTGAATACACGCGCAGCACTTGTCAGACGCAACAGTTTGTCCTCAAGATTCAAATGGTGCATGCGCACCTGGCTGTTCCGCTATACTGCTCACTGTTCTGAAAACCGCACAGAGGTTGATCCAGTTCTCTGTAGTTCCATGGTTCATATCTCTAAGACCCGACACTGATCAGTTCAGTGGAACTGCTGACTGTATGAGTTCGAGGACACTGTTTTACATACGGAACTATGGCTGCTGATGGAAAACGCATTAATATCACAAAGCACTTTTGCGTTCCATTTGTAAATTCTGCACTTTTATTGCGCATGCGAACCGTCTTGCCACAGTACACTGTTGCGCGGTTTGTTTTGTTTTGATTCAAATAACGATTGTTATCACTGAGGTTCCGATGTTGCGTTAGATCTGAATGCAGTCCTCAACTGGGGAGAAACTAACCGGTCGACCGATCCGCCGATAGATGCATAGTGCTGGAAACGTGAGTGATTTAAAGTGGCCTGAACAACAGGAGGGAAGGTAACAAATAACACGTTCAAACGACTGACAGTTCTAGATGTTTTACCACCTACTGTAGAGCATGATTTACAGTCTGTAACCTGCACTGTAGACGAGAATGGCTATCTAGGTAACTTTACTGTCAGAAGTATGGAAGTTATTCCTGTTGCAATACCCTTCCACATGCTCCTCCTCCTCATCGACATCATTACCTCAGTTTTTCACACTTATTCTTTACTTCCACACGAACTTCTTTAATATCTATTCCTATATCCTGAGGGAGAAATTCACTGCTGAATATTTCTTCCTCCCTATTCAGCATTCGACTTCATGTTGCTTTCACTTTGCTGCGTGCTCCATCATTTCTTCGCTTTTGCTTTTCCTGCGTGTTTTTCCGCATTTTTTTTCTGTTTGCTTCATTTGCGTTGATTTTCCAGGTGATGTTTCACCATGGCTTTCTCTAACTTTTGCTTCTCTTTCCGATTTGAATCTTGGTTTATCACGCTATCCATTTGCATCCTCTCTGGTATTATCTTCTCTGTATTATCTGAGTACATTCCTTGCTTTTGAAATGTACCTACCATTTCTCTGGTTTGTTTTCTCTCACCCATGTGGCACATGACACACCGCAACTGCATGGATTCCGGCGGGTTTCTGTGGGACATGAGAAAAATCATCGAAACATGCATCCCCTGAAAAAGTCCTCCCAATGGTAAATGTTTATGAACATCACCTCGAAATCTGCATACACGTTTTCAACAGAATTGGTTACCTTTTTTATATCACACCGTAAATTCAGACATCTTTACTCGCTAATCTTTCGAACTCGCTGAGCTAAGAGTTGTTCAATTTGGACGGTTTTACTCTTCTACAAAAGTACGTAAGAAATTAGCCGCTGTTCTGCATTCGCATTTGTCCCATAGGGAGAGTGCTTTCTGAGTGTTACTTCATTCTTGTTCTATGTTAATATTTACTGAGAAGTTAAATTTCAAAGCCACCCATGAAACTTGTATTATTATGGTTCATGTTAGAATATTGCACAAGTTCATGAGGTTGTGTTAAGGTTACGCAGTGTGACCAAACGAATGTCTGTAGTATTATTGCAATGCTCAGAAGGAATACCGCAAGATTGTTATGCGTCGTGTTTGGTCTATCTGCATTATTTACGAGATATTGAATTTAAAAGCTTCTCGTTAAACTGGTAATATGGTTTACTTTCGTTCACTAAAAATTTCCCTTGCATTCTTCTGTGCAGGTTTCCCAAGTGTGCATCGAAGCGTGATGCAATCGCTGCACGGTCGATGCCGAAATTTTCTGAACACGTGTATAAGAAACTGTATGGTTCTGATGAACTTGTGTAAACTATCCAATAAACCTTCCATGTTTGCGGATATTTTGCAATATTCTCTATGGGCGGCGTCAGTAATCCCGGAGTACGTGAAGAAAATGATGGGAAAACCGTTTTAGAAAAAATAGAATCTTGCGGACCACTTTGAAGCTTTGCTCGCAATTTTTTTCCTGGCCCGCCGTGGCCCGCACGGGGCCCATGCGGGGCCCCAGTCTCACCGATCGCCATTTGCCCGCCTTCAGTCCCCCGTGGCCCGCGAGGAGCCCGTGCAGGCATTGCAACGTTTTGCCACTCGGGTAAAGTCACCTGCGCATCGACTTAAATCTTTTCTTCGCCAATAATTGGTCCTTTCAGTGTTCGCCAGCTTCAATTTTCACCAAAGATTTGGCAATCGATTTGACTTACCACTTGCTATTTTGGGTTCGTTGATGATATGCTACTTATTGAAAATCGGTTCTGCCCTGAGTTACCCCAAGCAACACACCTCATATGGTCGCATAGGTTGCCTCAGGGGGTTTTGTGGGCTGGCGGTGTGTAAAAATGAGGTATGACATGAAAACCCCTTGGAGACCTATGAGGACAAAATGAGGGCTGGCCCCAAAAAAGTCCTATCGCACATGACCCCACCGACGCACCCAATCTTGCTCTCATTTTCACTACTACGCATTATTCACTCGGTTCATCCTTATTCCTTGCTCTACCTCATGTACATTGCTTCCCAGTGCAATGGGCGACCCGCCGATGCACGAATAGCAACAACGATTTAAAGATTGGAAAATCATGTACATTTATTGTTCGTCATCATAAAGTTACAACACGGTTGTTAGGTTCAGTAAATTGCCTTTATCGCGTGCATTTCCTTGGTAGTCCATACGGGGACCTTGCTCACAGATCTTCATTGTCCATACCGATTACGAATCTGCGAGGTATCGGAATGGATATTGTAAACGAGGACTTCAGTGAAGCGGCGCAAAGTAGTGTGAATGTTCGCGTGGGCAAATATATAAACAAACGGTTGAAGTTACTTAGCAACAAGCGATAACATATCTCCCGAAGGCAAATTATGGTTGAGGTGCCACACTAGATATAACGGTTTAAATTTGAATGCAGTTTTCAAACGAAAACTCATATTTATAAGTAATAATCCATCTCATCTTGGCTGTTGAATTGCAATTTAGGTGCACACATTCTGATGGTCTGAAAACGAAGATTTAAAAAAGGTGACATTAATTAACATGATACTGCACATTATTTTGTTCAAGTGGCAATCGCACATAATTTCTGTCACGTACTTCCAATTTACCAAATCTGTGGTGGAAATGGGTACGCTTCATACAGATCTGAGGGCAGTTTTGCGAAAATTGAAATTTATTGGTACAAAGCAACAAATAAATATACATGCATGTGTACATATTTCTCAAGGATATATGAAGCAACATATGAAAGAAAAAATTAAATAGCGTTGGTTTTCATCTTGAGTTTCTGTCCGCCTTCTCGGTCTCGCGCGTTATGCAGGCACGTTCTTGCCTCTCATTCCACCTCTATCTCCGTCGCCCCGGCAAAGCGAGATTGATATATGGCGACCAAAAGTGATTAATATGACTGAACACAGAGTCCCTACCCATGACAACTTCCAAGATTTCCAGTTTGCTGGCCTGATGCTTTCCGTGTACCCCACCCCGGTTCAGTTGCCTTGAAAAATTCACGCTAATCACCGAGGACAGTATTCAACGTAGGAGATCACGAAGGTTCTTACACCCTAATCGAGACATCTGGGATACAGTGGTGTCGTACTAGTGGTCATCTTCCAGCTGTTTTTCACATAAATGGTACTCGCCGGTTGAATATAGTATTATGAGAGCAGTGTGTTCAGCCTGTATAGATATCCTAGCTGATCGGTTTTTGCCGAGTGCACTATCTTGGTTGGTGTTTGATCGGCTGCTTCAAAGCAACTTCAGGTGCATATCAAACCGGACGATGATGCATTTGTTTCAGGCAAATGTGGACAACCATTTCTGTGATCCCACCTTGATGCTTGGCCACATCCTAAACACTTATTCAGCTGCATGAACCTCTTCCACTTTCGATGAAGAATTGACGGTTAACGGCGGTCTTTTATTTTCTGTCGAACGTATTCAGTGTTTTATGATGACACTCAGAAACATATCACTGTAACTTAGCGGCATTTGAAGTCAAATTGCACTGGTCAAAAGCATTTAAGGAAAAGTGATGCATTAGCCCAATACGACAATATCACATACTAAAATGTAATCACTGACATTTACATTTACAGTAGAGATATGAAAAGAAATGTGCACCATCCCAGACTATAGCGTACTTACCGTGAAATACCAACTTATATATAATGCCCTATTTTGCTCCCGAAACGCCCCATTTTGCCCCATTCAAAATGGGGCTGTGTGCTGCTTGGGCCATGACGAAGGATAGTTTATTGCTAATATTCATGATAACTGGATTCCGATTCTAACACGATTTTGGTCATAACGGATACTCTGTCTAGCTGTTTAATAGTTTGTTACCTCAAGTGAATGACAGTCATCATTCGATAACTTCATGTTGAAATGACCGCATACTTCCGAGACGAATTCATCTGTGGCACCAGTACAAAACGTGCCTACGACTTGCTATGTTCAAACAGAATGGGTTTGTATTCGAAATTTGGTTGACGTTTGTTGGAAAAAATAACGTATAACAGCATAAAAAGTGGTGCTCATTGTGGCCAGAATTTATGAAGACTAACTTAACACTACAGTAACCCAGGAAACTGGTATAGTGAGACTAATTCACCTTGGAATCTACTACCTTAGATGGCTAGACAAGTAGGGGAAGCGCTATTCATTGGGCATTACCATTTAGATAAAATTTATTGACATACCCTCACGTTCTGTTGCTTAGAAGACCGAGCAGACCACGTTCTGAATCCTTCTGTGCATCTCTTCTCGTGAATCGTATAGTAATCACCAGATGAACGTTGTGTGTGCACTACGCCCAATATATTTATCCCCAAAGCGTCTTTGACACAGATATGGCCGAGTCCGTCTTAGGCCTATTGCAACATTTAAAGATGTGTGTTGTTTTTTACAAGCTTGCCAACTTCTGACAGGCACTTTTCTGTGCACAGGTTTTACTTGATCGAAAACCATACACCTTTCCTTGTTGTGAGTTATATATGTAACGAACATGACTGTTGTGGACGAGTCATCGATTATCCGTTTCTGTTATACCCGAACAGGAATATTGGCGGCTATTCCGCTAGACTTGACCTCACATGTGTTCCGCATAAACACCAAGCGATCTGCAAGTGAATTAAAGGGTGGTGCGGAATATTTTTAATCGGACCATTTTTAATTCAACTGTCTGTTACCTCATAATGCAAGCCATGAGTTTTGTTAGAAAATTGCTTGCTGTTCCATAGGTTATTGTTCAGGTTTTTCTATGCATCCAGTTATTCCACGTAAAAAATAAAGCACACTGTTTGGAACACTCTTGAAGCCCCACAGTATGCGAATACTCGGACAGGAGTTCAAATGACACCGGAAGAAGTGCTAGGCAAAAAGATCGAATCGCCTGTAGCTGCTCCAATCAACATCATGAGGTATGTTTAAAATTCATTAATCCTATTTGCATACCCGGAGAGATACATATCTTTATTAATCCAATGAATCAGAAATCGATGACTTGAGCTGTTGTCGCAAATATCGGCTATTCACCAGTTCACTGATTACATCGATGAGTTGGCAGTGTGTCTTGTGGTACTCCATCTCACCCTGTTGTTTCAGCGTACACGATTTTGCGTAGAACCACTCAGCGTTTAGAGAAGCCCATCAATCAAATTGAACATGCCCACTGAACGTGATGTATCCCATCCGTCGAATGACCTCATTAATGTGCCGTTTTCTTCAATCATTGTGTGACCAAAACTGGAGACTGTTTTCCGAGGATCACCTTGCACCCTCTGTAGTACTCCGGCTATACCTATTTGATGGGGAATTGCGCTAGACGGCTTGCTCTAAAATCATCTGCGTCTGTTCTTAGGACATGAACATGAACACAGCACCCTAGTGGTGTGCGACGCCGGTGTGTTTTTCTGGTGCTGAAATGCCCCAGTGCAACATGCTCATTTAGTTAGCATAAGTGTCCCGTGGTTTTTAAAGGGATTTGTCTGAAACGTTCTTGTTCTCCACCGTTAAAATTCAATCCACAAGACACAAGGCAGAAAATATTTTAGAAAAATCTCGGACATCATGACTCTGAACTGCGACTTGGTGGCCTAAATGCACCAATTATGAACACCTGTATTGTAAACGTCAAAATGTGAACTGCGGGAAGTCACTTGGCATAATCTGGAAACAGTTTGGCGGTATATGAAGCCCAGTTCAAAGCAGTTATTATGTTGGTCCTGGAGAGGTGATAGTTAATCACGTCACCGTCTGCTATGTCAGCATATAAATTATAACCAGCAGCAACACTTGGGTTGATCCGAGTTAGATTGACAGAATGTTCAGATCAGCATGTTAGTTGCTATAGCTGATGACGTTTCCTATTCATGGTACAGTGTTTGATCTGTGCTGTGCTTTGATCATCACATACCAATTCAACCATCCTTCTAACGATGGAGGATTTTCTGAAAAATTTCATAAGCATGTTTATCTGTCAACCACACAGTTGTCTTCGCAGTCCACGATCCGGTTTGAAAACATACCCAATAATTTGCTTTACCGGACGCGGTTAGAAGAGATCAACAGATATCGGATCACCAGAGTCCGCAGTATTAGTTTGCAATTCCAGCCAAGACATAAAATAGAAGGTCTGTTCTAGTCTTTGGCAAGTTTCTTTTTAATTACTAGTCCATATATTGACAGAAACACTAAAACGATGTAGAGGTGACTTTTACAGCCCAATCGCTTTGTGAGATCATGGATCAATCGTGAAAACAAGAAAATCGCTTGATAACCAAACTTGCGTTCAGTCACACTGAAACAATTTCAAGTGATTTTACAGGGCGCACTACAGTTTCAACGTACAAATGGGAGAAGTTGAAAATTCGTTTCCCTTCATGTAACGCTTGTCATGTCAGCTGAATCCGGAGGAAACAACATCAAAAGCATGATTCCTTCATTTCAAAGTATAAAATGTTTCATCGACAACTGAATAGTCGTGTTGGTTCACCGGAGGTGATAGAAAGTACCAAGTGGGACTGATTTATGACGGTAGCCGTAAAAATTCAGTCACCTGAGGTTTACAAAGATTGCGTGCAAATCTTTTAATCCAGGCAGTATATCTATCTAAGTTGTAGATGCATGCCTGAAAGAGGTTTACCGTTTTGCATCAGATAATGGGGTTAGAGAAAACGGATTGTAATAGAGTTGCTAGTAGACGACAGATGACCCACTTTGATCACATCAGACCTGCCCCATAAAGTGGCTCAAATGAATTGGCCGATTTGATTGGCTGGGTCGTTTGGACTGATCGATGTTGGATGATTTGGTAAGTCGAAACAATTATTCGTGTTTTTTGAAACCTCTTCATTTTTTTCTTTAAGTTTTTATCTCATTTCGCTTTCGAAAATTCAGCGTCGGTTATCTAAATGCGGGGTATTTTCGTTGCAATCATATCAGGGCATAAGAAACACCGCTACGCTGCTGTTTTCTACTTTTAAAATAACAGACACTTGTTTTCTAAAGTTTTTCAATAGAATGAAACCGGCTGATTGGTGTTACTTAACCGCGCCTCATGAAGTTCTCCGTATTTCATTCACGCTTTAAGTTTTCAGCCCACAGCAAGGGCGAACATGCAGCATCTAATGTTTACTTTCGAAGTGTTAAGCCTATACACACCCGGGCATTACAACTGTTTTTACAGAGCTCTTTTTAGTTCGGAGATAATAGACGTCTATTCAAGACACTTGTAGATGAAAATTTTCCACAACAGAAGAAATTCAATTCGCAACAAACGGTTCTAATGCCAGACTTAGGCATATGTCTCAAGTTGTTTGATTTCAAAAGTAATGGCCCGATGTAAAAGTGAACATCGAATACAACGTACTTTCCGGGGTCCTACCCGTTCACCTACTCAATATCTAGCGAAACTGGTGCCTTTACATCCGCTTACAGTACAACGGTTGTAAACAGAGAAAACATCATGATACACTTCACATGCTACTGTCCACTTTTAAAGTAGTACAAATAAAACCTCATCATAAAGTTCAGGGGGTGTCGGCGTAGAAATTTGAAGCAACCATATCCTGCTTTGAATTTGAATAGAGCAGACAAAAGATTGACATGAAACGAGTTATGCTCGAGCAGATTCTGATGCATCTCTACTGGTTTTCACTGCAGACGAGTTAGAACGTATAAAATACAAAACAAAACACAATCACAAAGGTTCAAAGTTGAAAACCAGTTCGGTTGCCACCACGGCAGCATCAACGTCGCAAACAGTTCTTTTTGTACGCACAAAACGGGATGACTGTGTCTGATCGCAGTGGCCTTGGCATAAAGTAGCAAAAGGTATGAAGTCAGGTCCATCGAATATACGAGATCCTCAAATCGCATAAATATGGAACTCCGTCTAGACCAATATTGATGATGTCCATTTCTCCACAGAATAAAGTGGACAAATGATGGAAAAAATTACTGAAACCGACACGAGGTTCTCTGACAAAGCACTGTCTGAAAGGCTGCTTTCATCTGGCGGCGCTGTTAGAAAATTTCAACATTTATGACAAATATATTGATTCATTGGGCACAGAATCGATGTTACAGTGAGACCGATGGCTGGCTGACGTTTCTGGATATCAGCTTAATTAAGAGAGTGGATGGATCCGTTCAACGTGCTATATGTTAAAACAATACGTTGACCGGTCAGTACCCACATTTTGACAGCCTTGTTCCGGTAGCATATAAAAGGGCACTGATACGAACGCTATTTGACCGGGTCAGACGGCTTCGCGTTAGTGACACCGTGGGTGATGAACTCCACCACTTAGAAGAGACCTTATTGCACAACGGATATCAGGAAAGATTTATCAGGAAATTCAGAATAAACAATGTGAAACATAATTACACATCCAAAGTCTTCAAAAAACGGTGGTTTTACAACTGCCCTTTAAGGGCGACAATGTGTATCGATTAGCTGAACAATGCTTAAGGTTAGCTGTTGTCCGCACGTTCTTTGCCGCGAATCCGGTGATCGTGTAAGGAACGGTCCGAATTCTCAAGCTCCTGGTTTAGCAACCGACACCAAACGTATTCTGTGAACACAAATATGAATGTGGAGCATGCAGTGTTGACAGAACTGAACGCTAACTTGGAGCCAGGTTTTTCCAACGCCTGTCGAAATGGGCTCAGCAAACGGTCACGCAATGAGGCAACTTAACAGCAAACACTCGAAAGGAGCTAGCGTCGTCGACTGCCAAGCATCGCTTGGTGATGCAACATGTGACTGACTTACCAAAGTCATTCCGTGTCCTGCTACGTTATGACAAGGCCACTGCGATCAGACACAGTCATCCCGTTTTGTGCGTACAAAAAGAACTGTTTGCGACGTTGATGCTGCCGTGGTGGCAACCGAACTGGTTTTCAACTTTGAACCTTTGTGATTGTGTTTTGTTTTGTATTTTATACGTTCTAACTCGTCTGCAGTGAAAACCAGTAGAGATGCATCAGAATCTGCTCGAGCATAACTAGTTTTATGTCAATCTTTTGTCTGCTCTGTTCAAAATCTCACCAAACTGTCACAGTTGTAATGGTAAATAAAACGAAGCATTGTATAAGAGAAATTTCACACTATCTTATCTTGGTGTTTGTGGACCCCAGTTGAATGTTAACTGCTTACATATCGATCAGGTGATTCAGTTAATGGACAAGGCAGTGGAAGCTACTGAGGGAAGTTTATTATGCCCACTAATGTTAGATTAAGTAATTAAAGGACAATGGCTTCAGAACCGGAGTTAAATAGGTCTCTGCATTCCTTGGATCCCTCTTTGCGTAGAGGGACGGACGGATGTTTGAAACGTTTGGTTTATTCTAAGATTATTTGGTCGGACCGGTAGAGTAGCTTTCATAGTTTTACTGGCCTAAAATACAAACGAAACTTATTCAAATGTTGGACGGATAGAGCACGAAAAGTCTGTTCAGTAGATGCAATGGAATACGAGGTACAGTTTGTGACTGGCTCTCTACAAGAGAATGGCTACCCTGACAACTTTGTGACCGGCATATTATAAAAAACTTGTGTTTATACAACTCCCATGAACGGACGTACGTTGGCTGAATCACAGATCCGTGGACTTACTAGTTTCTTTAAGAGAGCGTTCGACACAGTCAGACCGATTATCTAATTCACCAGTTCACCACTGATTAGTCTAAGTGTGAGAGGTAAATTGTCGGAGCACAACTCGTCTATGATGATTTACTCGTTTGATTGCGATTGTTCGGCAAGCTCGTACTCCAAAAAATCTGCCGGAGAGATACTTCTGCTACACTTTGTTCCCTATAGTTTAAGTAAATTTTATGGTTTCGCGAATGACTAAGAAAGAAAAACTAAATGTTGCCGGATGTCAGCCGGTTATAAGTGGATATTTTCAAGTTGACCATCACTCACATTTGATTGCAGCGTTCGCATTCAGATAGACATTCCAGCCAGCCTCTTTCGAAAAGAAGCACTAGACTCGAGTTTCGCCCTCATTAGAGCTCGTCAGTAGTGCATATCCTTGCCACGGCCGGGATTTGAACTCCGGACATTCCAATCATGAGGCAACCGTGTTAACCACTGCGCCATTGACCTCACATTAGGCACGACCGAATCATCAAATCTNCGAAAGAGGCTGGCTGGAATGTCTATCTGAATGCGAACGCTGCAATCAAATGTGAGTGATGGTCAACTTGAAAATAAACCAACTCCTCGACTACTCATCAGTAATATAAGTGGATAGGAAGGGACGTCAAGAAAATCCCTCAACGGGCCTGACAGCGTTGCTCGATAGTTCCAACGTTACCTCAATTATGATCGTACACAACAAGTATGGGAAAGCAAGCACAGCCAACTGAGCATCATCATGGAAAGGACTTAATTGTTTTGTAGTATTCACAACCTGATATCCTGATACTGTGGAAGTGAAATGAAGTAGTATCGTTCTCATGAAGATATAATGAAACACCAATTACTTCGTAATTCTTGTCAAGTTCACACTAACCTTGGACCATGTTGTTGTCCGCTGTAAAACACAAGACAGTTATTCCTTCCATCACGCTGGTATAGACTGATATCACTGTAGTCAACAGCAGAAAATAGTGGTCAGAAGTGCTCAACCGACTGTGTCCTTTGACCACACAAAATGCTGGACCGACATATTAGCAACACTACGGAAACCTCCCCCGTAGTTTCTAGTTTGTTCACCTGCTGTCTGGTTTCGACAATCATGATATGTGGTGACATGTGCCAGGGCACTGTTATCGTGAACCACGATTTCGTCGATATGGGTAAACGAGGGTTGAAGTGATACTCGCAACTTCTCGTAGACTGAAAACAAAACAGTATAGTTCATTTTCCACCAAACGATTTACCCTGCTGTTGTGCAAAGAGTAACGTATACTACGTGCGTCTGCACGATTACAGCATGTAAACAAGCACTTCTAATTGACCGTTGTTACCACGGTGGATTAACTGATGGCCACTAAGCTTCTCTTCTGAATCCCGACTGAGACTATGAGAAACCGCATCGAAATTAAATACCAGAAGTAAGTATTAAAAAAACGGTGTGATTCAGACAGAACAGCCACCGAATTGATAGCAAAGAGCAAGCCACTTCCTTGGGGGTCAAACACCCGAAATGAATGGTACGTCTTCCCAAACCACGTTACGAGAGATTTTTTTGTTCAACATTACCACAAGTAGAACGCGCACAAGGACTTTAGTATTTAAACCACATTTCGCAGGATTGCACATCGGATGACCAGAAGCCTTTCCACTCACAGTAACAGTGGTAGTTAAAATTAACGAGTACTGTCAACCAAACGAGTTGGTACGTGCGTGCAACTAGTCGGCCTAGTTTTCACAATATGAAACCGCTGCCGAACAATCTCGTGAGTCGTAGAGAGCGTACGTTTTAGTGCTTTGCAGTTTTTATCCCCCAGTGGCATTTGAGTCAGCAATATTATCAGCTGACGTCTTAACGCACTAGTGCAGTTCAAGAGACTTCAAAGTGATGTCGCGTGTCGTACGAAGCCGAACTGGATGACTGGTAAAGGTTTGCTCTTTCAGAGGAAAAGGATTCCTAAGTTGGTCGACTTGTCGGTCGTAATTGGTGAGTGAACTGTGTCCTGAACGAACGGAATAGCTCACCTGTTTTGTCTAAAATCATTAAGTGGGACTAGGATTATCGTGTTCTGAGAGTAGTTTATCATTTGTTATGCAAACTTCTCCAAAGAAAGATGTAGGATTAATCAACACGAGGATAATGTTATCGGCAGAGTCGAAACCACCTGGTATATTGTCATAAAAATTGTGGCCAAACTGATATTTTGTTGATGCCAACACTTCATCCGCCTTCATGAGGCATGCCAGTGACCGTAATGAGTCATCCAAGGATAGGCAATGTACACATTTTATAATTAAGCCGATGATTTTACTGGGAAGCAAGCTTTTAGTTTTCTGCCGACAGGGCGAATTCATGCGATTTCCAAGCAGCTGCAAACTTGTTCAAAGGGTTCCAAACTGTTGCACCAACGAAATGACACCATGATTTATGTCTGTGAAAACATTCCTCACAGCTGATTTTTGAGTACCAGAAGTGCAATTCTCACGCAGTGCCAGTCTATATATTACGGTGGACACAGACAAGATTCAATCCAGAATCCTCAACGGAACAGTTGTTTGTATGACAAACCTGGCTTTTTCTGCTATCCTGATGTGGTGGTCGCACCTGTGCACCACATCACTCCAACTGGCTGTGTCTACAAAGATTCCGGTCCTTTCAAACACAACCATGTGAGACAGACCGAACAATAACAATCAAGCGAAAGGCGGTTGAATTCACAGGGTTTTATTGGAGCGATTGGGGGATGGAGTGCGATTCTACGGACATGCACCAAAAATACTTTTATAGTTGTGGCATTGTTGTCTTTCGATTAATAAAGAATATGTGAAAAGAAATACCGTTAAACGAAGAGGCGTTCTGATCACACAGCAGTTGTTCATGACCATCGGCCTATTTCATAGTACGCTAACAAACTTTTCTCATCATTCCAAAGCATGATTTAGCTTTATTGCGCTCTCGGTAAAGACAGATCTCGGACTGCCAGGCGAGTCGGACTGTTAAGCCATTGGCTCCCGGTGTGTTTTCTCAAAAACCCCAAATGTCGCTGTTTCGTTAGTCTGACTTTTGAATCAGAGACGCGTGGTGGTGTCTCACATGTAAATCTCCTTCTGCGGCATAAACGACCGGGAAATGGCGAAATCGATCGTTGCTCTGACAGACCAAATCATTTGTTTTCACCTTTTTTCTCCTGTGCTGCCAACTATTCTCTCTTCAAATCAGAACAACTGATAAAAATTGAGTCGTTTAATGTCCGCATTCATCACAAAATTGGATCAGCAAGCTACTGCGGTCAACGCCCCCTCAAATCTAGAACTGGCACTTCGGGCTGACACACTTCCATAGGCAAGCAAAAAGGCCACTGCCACACATAATGAGGGCAGATGATCAACATTCTCAAGCTGGTTTTGGGCCGGCCAGCTCCATCAGCATCCCGTGCAAGATAATGGGACACCAGTTGAAACGTACTATTTTTAAACATCTCCCAACTTAACTTCTGTCTTCTACTCAGCGTGGTTTTCTACTCCATAGGTTGTGAGTGACCAATATGCAAACCTTCATGCATAGCCCTCTTGTATATAGATAAACAGATTGGGACTAACACAACGTTTCGAGCAAGTTGTAATACTCTACGTTTCAACCACCTCGGGTGGCCTTCCTCAGGAGTGTTGAAAACACTCTCTCTGATCTCGGACCATCCTTAGGCAATAGTAGTTTCCTTGCAGGTTTATCGGTCACTGCAATGGCCTTCAATTTGAGGTCGGCAGTTGTTCTTCTAAGGACCGTTCTAAAGTGTTATTATTATCAAAGGAACCTTTGTTAATACGATTTCGATTAAAATACTCATGAGGAACGCCACCCGAGGTGGCTGAAACGCAGAATATTACAATTTGTTCCTAGCTTTGTGTTATCCCCAGTCTGTTTATCAACAGATTCCCACTTACTCAAAATATTGTTGGATTAGTAAAGTATTGTGGAAATTGAAAATGTCTTACCAGGTTCAAGTGGCCTAAGTCTTCAGCCCTTGTATAGATCGTTGAAAGTCATCGAAGTGTCAGTTCGATCGGATCGCCATTAACTACGGGTGGCGCCGATCTATGACAGGTTGTCGTTCATTCTGCAGCAAGCATGCCGATTTCTGTGCTCGTTTTGTTTTATTCTTTGCAGAAAGACCAATCCACAAACTTAAAGGAACCCAGTTGGGAAAGGAAAGACAACGGTATACAAAACGTCAGTCATACAACACTGACAATCGAAGTGTCCGGGACACAACAGTGGAGTAAGCTAAACAAGCATTTAAAAAATTTTAACGCTTATGACAGTGCCTTCAGAATAGGTCTCTTCTAATTCAGCACCACAAATACTATATAAGTGGATTTCTGCTGAGTGTGCAGAACTTTTGACAAAACGCTGACCGATAGCCCCAGACCCTGAATAAAGTAAAAATTGTTGTGGACTGAAATGTGAGTTCACGAAGAATCTGACAAGAACCATGGAGCTGACTTTTCCGAGCAAGCCAAACAGAGGAGGAAGACATTTTTATCGGGGAGTATCTCGGTGCAGCTGTTACTAATTTATGGTTGCACCGGCCGTGGAAAAAATGTTACTAAGACTACAGGCGAAAGAACGGTTCGCGAAGTTGCTTCTCGTCGCGGCAACTTGACAGATAACATAAACACTTTGGTAAATAGCTCATTCATCTCTGAGTACCAGTGTGCAGTTAGCTATGCCCTTCCAGACAATCCTTAGTCGGGAACATGTAACATAATTAAACTCCAGGTCAGGGCCTTCTTTCCTTAGCTATTTTTAACGATGGTGATATGACGCTGTTCTGTCAGCTGATCGCATTCTTCTGTACTATATCAAAGACTGAAGAGGTACCTCAAGATGGATGAATCATATGACCAATCATTCGCATGTTCAAACAAAAAGACCAGGTTATCACGTGACAGCCACAATGGTGCTAGTCATGTCCTCATCATATACAAGATGCTCACGGCTTCCAAAACAGAGAGAACCAGATAAGGAAAGAGCGTGAGGGGTTCGACCTAGTCAATGGTGATTCGATCATACCTTCACCATGCAGCAGGTTGTGGGGCAATGGCGCTCCTCTTCCAAACCAACCATTGTGACATTTTTATATCTAAATGCTGTTTGTTTCTATTCGGTTGCAAAACCGAAGCTGTCTTTGCCGCTGCGGGGTCCTAGTGAAGTCTGTCAATTTGTTGAATTTGACGCGCAGTCGAGAAATATGAAAGTTCACGATCAACAAAAGAAAATTGTGAAAATTCACGGTCCTCTCCGGTTGGACCATATACTCCGTATACCAACGAAGCGTCTGCCGCAACGCACATTGTTAAGTATGGCTAATGATGATTTGGAGAAAGCGTAAGATGCTTAGTTACGACGCGATTATGGACTATGAAGGTCTTGGTCGTTTTGATAACCCAGATCAACAAGTGCCGTCTACATGGTAGGGGCGCTTGTCACTACCCATAACGTTTGTTGAAAACACATTGACATAGGTAGTGGCAAATATTGAATTCTTTTCCACGAAACGCAGCCGTTTCTGGTTTTTGGTTCTTTTTTCTTCTTTTTATATTTATTTACTGTTCTACAACATCGTGGAAGATTGTCAGGGTAAACGGTGACCCAAAGCATAACAATCACTGGTAGGGTGACAGCCAACCCCCTTCCGTGGTCTGAATCACTATCCTAGACTGATACTCTCCATAAGTTACGAATGTAAACCATGGTCAGACCTATATTCAAGGCAGGTGAACGGGTACTTTCTTGAAAGCTGTGCGTTAATTGACGTCGCTTATATCTCGCACGAAATAATGGAGAGTTTGTTGCACATCATTAAGTTATCACAGAAAGTGAATACTACCAGTATTGTCATAGGTTTCGCACTCCCATAGAACTTTCACTCATTCCATTTTACACAGGAGTTCCTATTTTCACAAGAAGTCGGATGAAACGTATAAAACAATTCCGTACCCTTGACCGGTTATCAACATTGTTCAAATTACACCAACCAAACCTGACACTAATAACTAGTGTCTATCCTCCGATAATTCTACACTGAATCGGATTAGGTCGAGTTCTTGGACCCGCCATGAAAAGAGTCTCATCGAATGAACAAAATAACCAGTTCCACAGGGACAAAGAATTAGGATGACAAAGAAAGGCTGTAGAAATGAGCAGTTTATTAGTCAGTAATAGGCACAAAACCGGATTGAAATTGAAGCGGAATTAAAGTGGACATGGAGCTCGACGACTTGAAATGTCTTGTTAACAGCACATGAGATCCTGCGTTTGATAGTATCGAAAATCATGCTGCCATTAAATGAGAGGTGGGAGTCTGTTGTCTCTTTTCTGATAGGCACGGTAGATATTTTCAACACCAAAATTGCATATTTTTCTATCTTGATGATAATTCTATGTGAATATTACACTCGCGAGATTCCTTCTCAACAAAGCTTCTGTTGTGACATCACTTCGAAAATACGTTATATCCAACTGTCACCACGCTGAACGAAATTCGCCTACGGGAATAGTGGATAAATTCAAAATGAACATCTTGTCTGTTGTAAGATATCTGCAGCAAATTTAGTACAAATGAAGTTGTCATCGAATTCGATTACAACACTCCTGAGGAAGGCCACCCGAGGTGGTTGGAACGTAGAGTATTAAAACTTGCTCGTAACGTTGTGTTATTCCCAATTTGTTTATCAATCCTTCTTGTCTATTACGATCACCAGTAAATCTATGCCACATGCCAATTTCACTGCTAGCCGTAATCCACCTGGGAGTGCAGATAGAAAAACGGAGCTCAGTAGTACTCTCAATTAGAGATTTGTTGAAGTTCCCTCTGCAAAGGTCCGCAAGCACAACTAAGGGAACCAACAACTATTTAGTGAGGATGATGTTAGTTGTGACAAGGCGCAGCAGGTCGTCTGATTGTCGACCAGAATCAGCGATGTTTGCTAAAATCAACAACTGTTAGAGAGGTTATGAGAGGGCAACTCAACGTAACCTGTGCAATCATTTTGAAACCGTGACCGTTTAAATGAATTGGTACGTTCTGTCCATAAGAATTTTGTACATAGGCAACGCATCAGGAGTGCTGACAGGCTTGCCTATACTTGAATATCGATTCTCCTCTGACATTTGATGACTGTCCGTTGTAAATAAAGCTGTGACCAAAATATAGACAAGCAGCTCCATAGAACAGTTTGGTTACTATACCAACCGAACTGGGGGGTTGTAATTGCTGAAGTGTGAACTTACTCCCTTCACCATGCTACGGCGTTTTTCTTTAATCATTAATGCTCCATTGTGCACAGTTATTCAACTTTCGACTGGCTTGTTGTAGAATTTGGTTTCGCGGAAGGCTTTTGATAAAGGAAATATCTTTATTTGATTCTATTCCCGATCTCTCTTTAGCAGCACTGAACTCGTATAAAAGTGTTTGTGAAAACAACAGTTTGCGTACCTTCATGTACGCGTTTGGATTATTGGAAACGGAGTTCAACAGACAGACTGTTTCCATCCACTCTCTTGTTTGACCTGTACATATGAACAAAATCAAGAGACGGTTACAGAGCTGGTCCGAAAAATAAGGAAGGCACAGGATAATTGGACAAAAGGCTAGAACAGCTTGATTATGGTTCGGTAATGCAATCCAGACAGTGCATGAAGATTGTGACTGTTTCGACCGTCGACAGGTTGCAACATTAAACCACTGCCGACGAACTGGCAGTGATCAATTACACGGTGTAAACATCCTCTCCACTCAGTAAAACCCTGTGGCATTAGTGGCGTAACAGCGCCCCACAACCAGCGCGAAGTTTCTGTAATTTGCACTGATCCAAGAAATTTAACATCAGCAAACAAAGACTTACGTCGCCTCTGTTCCGAACCGTAACGAAGTTGTTTGGTTCACCTAAGCAATCGCCGTGTATCTTCGTTAGTTTTACGAGCGATTGCTGCCGGAGAACAGTAGTTGTTGGAAAGAGTTTGCTGGCTAAATCATTTTATGGTGATGACTGACAGGTGAAAATTGCAAATGAAAATTAGAACAAACCAGATATCACGAGTGATGTAACAATCATGAAAGAATTACGGCCTTTTGCGGGGATTGGAATCAGCTTGCAAAAAATGCCACCCGAACCTGTCACGTGCGGTGTTCTTCGAGAGGGGGTGCTTGCCTTTTCACGTTCAAGTAGTGTGGAATGAATGAGTCGAAGTAGTGAAAATGATACAATTTTCACGGAGACATTCGGTATGAAACAGACGTTTTTCATTTGGAGCAGCATGCTATATCATGTGACTTCACCTTGTAGCCGTGTCCGTCAATGTATCAATAACAGAACAACATTACTGTATATAGGTTACCAAAGATACGTACAAAACTGTTCGTCATCTACCTACAAGATTACAAAAATACTTTTGCCAAATTCCCATTTCACAATAGGTGTTTGGCTGCGCGCAGGATAATAGATGTTTCGCCTATCCGACAACCGGTGACAGCAAATTACCTGACTCTTCATAAAACTCCATCAATTTCCATGTAGTTATTTACTCTACTTTGCAAATACGTCCAATATACAATTTTTACTTAGGATAACCATGGTATACCTCCCCAATGTGACCTGAGAGGAATTCCGAATCAGTACAATAAAGATTCTTTCAACCTGATATATATACACAAGTTTGTTAGGGTTTATTAATTCAGTGTTATCAGGGATATATCTGTTTTTGGCGAGAACCAAAATACTGACAATTTGGTACTTACGTTCTAGAATCCTTCAAATTCATATGTTCGCATTCTGCAACAGTTTGATTTATCAACATTTTCCCTCGTTTGTGTCAAGCACAATGTGATAAGTATAACTGTTTTATTAATGAAGAGACTACCTACCCAATGATGTGAAACAAAATCAGTTCAACGGACTTGCAACAGAAGAGGTGATGAAGCAAATCGGGGACTGATACATCATTGTTATTAATCCAAACATACAGGATACAAAGAGGGCAAAATGTGATGCTGTTGATACTTTTAAATATTGACACTTTGCGGGAAACGATTGAACCTTTCCACGACAGAGCCCATTTCTAATGTTTCTACTATCAACTCGAACTAACAGTAACCTCCACACCAGACGTAGCTTGTCAAACTACCGAGGAGCTCTAATGAGAGCGAAACTCGAGTCTAGTGCTTCTTTTCGAAAGAGGCTGGCTGGAAAGTCTATCTGAATGAGAAGGCTGCCATCAATTGTGAGTGATGGTCAACTTGAAGCCAGGGTCTTTAAATCATCAAATCGATACCGATGCATTCCTGTTTACCAGTCCTGTTTTCTCCCTATAGCTCGTACCAGTAGGTTGGAATCACTACGGAGAAACAAAACTATCATAACGCTTCCTGATGTAAGTTGTGGAATTGTACTGGTACACCAGAAAGTCGAACCACATAGTGGTTATCGAGCATTGACATAGATTCATGTGGACTGAACTGACCATCTAGACACACCGCTAAACGTACCAGTTAATCTGCCATCAAGGGAAACCCGTCGCTCAGTATAATTCTACCTTAATACTGCAGGCGTGAAACTCACAAACAAATAATTTGTGTTGACCTGTAGGATATAAATCAGTTTATGAGCATAAGCTCACATGCCACTCTATAACACAAGTTAATGATGTAAGAAGTGTATTTCTGCATTGAAACTTCAAAATTCTTAGGGATTATCGAACAATCGCATGGACCCTTGGAGATTGAACTATTTACGAAAAAACACCACGAGTCGAGAAAAGTGCAATTCAGTGAGTATCGGCATTCTTTGTGATCCAACGTTACTACGACTTTCCTGAAACCCGCAAAAAGAGTTCTGCTCAAGCAAATTGTCCTTATTGGCTCGGTGGACACTAATCAGTTTGTGAACTTGATCTCATGTTTCACTGTATAACATAAGGTAATGCTCATCTTGGATACTATCAACTCACTGATAGATATTAATTCTAGCTCTATACTTTTCCGTAGTCTGCAACTGGGGCAGTATCCAGACAACTTTTGTGAACCAGTTCATCTGTATACGCCCGGATAGACTTTATTTGACGTGGATGGAGCTGAAATGGCAATCCCAATGGATTCTGTGCTAGCTGGTATCCGTGCGGGTTGTCCTGAGAAATAATGAAGGAGCAATTCAACAGATAGCGCTTCGTCTACGATGAATACACATGGTTTGCATAATCAATTCAGAAGCCTATTGGAAGCATTCGCAAATAAAAGACATCACAAAGACGCTTGATCCGGAAAATGGCATTATGTTTATGATTTGGACATTATTCCCGAAAGACATCAACCCGTGCTGTGCTTACCGTTTCATAGTGTACATGATACGGTTACGAGTTACAAACCAGAGAATAAAGGAGAACTTCTTTGTGACACTTTTCAAACACTTTGTGACACATAGAGCTCTTGGTATTCATATGTTCGCCGAGCTTGGCATTTAGGTTGCATTAGGTTGCAAACGTTTCATCACCAGGCGAGGTGACATCAAAGTGTCTATTTCCGATTTTAATCGGACGAAGGCCTGTGACCGCAGACAAACTGATTGCAGCGTTGCGAATGAGTGATTGAAAAAACCACTTAATTACTGACCACAACCAAGAAAGTTCCCACAGTTTCAATTTCCAAGTTAACCTTGATATACTGGTTCATTTCTTATTGCGAATACAAGCATACTTATCATATACGGAGACACGCCTCAGCGGACACATTCCGAGATACATGTGTACATCTGGAACTGTCATCGTCCGAAATGCAGTCCTAAATGTCTATTGCAAGATGGGACATGGAATCTATGGAGTTGATACCTTCCAGAAAAGTTGCCAACAAAATGCAAATGAAAATCTGAGGATGGTGGAGACTTCTGTGATTTATCGAACGGATTCAACCATGTACACCGAGAAATGTGCCGGCGTTTTTTAATTATTCTGCTCTTCTATCACGTTGCCCTCTGAAAGTCCCAGTTTCCTATGGTGTTTACTAATCAACGCTCACATTTTTCGAATTTCTGAAAGCCTCCGACGACCATTTGATCACGACACGTGACCCTCTTATCGATTTCATTTGTTATCTGAAAGGTTTGATCAATTTGACTTCAAGCATTTTGCTTGCATATCACAATATTGTTGCCTTTCTTGCTGGCCGCATATTGTCTGCTCCAAGTTTTAAACACTGAGTTCCCTCAATATAGTTCATCAAGACAGCAAGAAGACATACATTGCGAGATGCAAGCATTTCGTTTATTCTCATCAGTCGGTTACATAAAACATTCGGTTATATAGGTTAAGCGCGTAGCGTCAAAACAATGAAATGAACGAACTTCACTTGGTTTCAATCAGGCTTCACTGCCACGGCAACGAAATTGATTGCGTCAGTACCTTTTGCCAACAAAGGGCCGGTGCGTGACGCTTGATCAACATTGCCTCTGAGAA
>QNGE01000755.1:219954-230833 GCA_008508345.1 Paragonimus westermani
TTTCGTTGCCGTGGCAGTGAAGCCTGATTGAAACCAAGTGAAGTTCGTTCATTTCATTGTTTTGACGCTACGCGCTTAACCTATATAACCGAATGTTTTATGTAACCGACTGATGAGAATAAACGAAATGCTTGCATCTCGCAATGTATGTCTTCTTGCTGTCTTGATGCTCCAATTTTGTTATGGTAACAGAAGAGATGTGTGCATAAGCCACCCATACCATAATGTGGGGTCTTGGTAAATTCATGCATGTTAATAATTGATTCACTTAATGTTAAGCTTACCAGCATGTCCGGGATCCGATTCGTTGCACACCGTGCTGTCCAAGGACGAATAAATCGAAGTCACTCAATACAAATGTGATATGTACTTCACTGAATTGAATTGAATTAGTGTCAACGTATATTCTTATTATGGCAGTTGACAAAAACATGAATAAAACCTGTTTTGTTGTTCAGTCCCACCCAACCAGTAAACGGGTTATAGTGTCCTCGAAGGGTCAAACCAATACCCTAGAAACTGTCAATGGCAGTATAAACAAAATTTTGGGGAAAGACAGTCATAGATAAAACAAACTTATTTGAACGGAATATAGGTGTGCAACTGTAACTTAGTGTATTCATAACAGCTGCTGCCTCGAACTTATGCGGAAATGGATTTTGCACACTGAAAACCCAATTATGATGCCCACATCTGAAATGACGCCATAATGAATATGCACGGCTATCATCCGTATTGGTTTTGGATCAATCAAGATCGCCAATACGGCTAAGTAAAATGACGTAGATCTGAGTAACGAAAGCAAAATTATAGCTAATCTAACAGCATACGATGAATCGTTAAAATAGTCAGCACAGCTGTACAAAATCACCCGACAAATATAAAGCTGAAGAAAGACGCCCATATAGAAGAGGATGGTTGAGTAAATGAAAGCAAAAACATCGTTGTGTTTCGTCTCTTGCAATACGTAAGCAATATTTTCTGAGTGTCATTGAAGCTATATAGTATACATTGGATTCCCGACATCCTCCGCATTTTGTACAGGCGGCGTACGCCACAGCAAACTGTTCCCACGATTTTGGTTAAATTTATTCTTAAAGCATACGGGAACTCGAAATCTGCAGTCGTTTTTGGGTGATGTTCAAGTTGTGTAAACCAAAAGCTTCCGTTACTTGTAAGTATCTCCTTCAGATTAAGTATCCTCCTGAAACTTCCCTTGTTAATTACTGTCTCAACAGATTATCAGTGTCAGTTGAGAAATAAATAAATAAATGTTGACGAAACCTTATTGATTTTGCCGGCGGCGTCCAAGTTGTAACATTGTCCAATCAAAAATGAACTGATTTCTAGTTCTCCAACTGCCTGGACTGTTGTTCATTGACAATACACAGTTGTATTGTTAATGGAAGAAGCGATGGAAATGGCATACAAGCTAAGCATATACAAAACCTCATTTTTGTTGTTTTCTAGTAATGCTACTAATCACAGTAAACCGTACTTCCAAGTGGAATTCAGCGGGTTAATTTCCTTTGTGTTAACTGAAAGAAAACAAAGTATCAGACAGATGACAATGGCTCTACGTTTGCAAGTTTCATTCTAAAACCTTTTTCAACACTCCACCTAGTATTTTAATCTTGATGTATAAACCGAATTCCAGGCCCTCACCGTTCCGAAGTGAGGCTCTCTGCTTGAGAGTTATTCCGAGTATTTCAGGCAGAATCTTCTGGTTCACCAGGTATGGTGCACTTTTTGTGAAATGGATGTAATGGAAACAATCTGATTATAGGGAGGCGATTCATTCCCGACTAGCTCAGGTCAGATATTTCAAACTAACCAAGTACACATAGGGTGCATTTAACAGAGTTATATCATTGGGCTGTTTGAGCAAAGATTCAATTAACCATGCAGGGTACATGGATGGCTGACGAGCTGTGTACACGAGCTACATTTATTCATAGCAAATACAATCTACATGGTATTCGGTCTCCGTAGGTATTAGAAGGATACTCAGAGACAAAGTATTCCCCATCATTGGGCAAGCTGAGCAAACCAGGTTCCAAAGTTAGCAACAATTTGTGCAAACATCACACGTAAAATCTTTTAAACGGTAAATATACAACACGATTTCTACATCACATTCCATACTATCTGATGAACGAGGTAAGTGAAATGAACCACTCAAACCACCAATCGCATTCGCAACCCCACGTTTTAGTCCAAATCACGTTTGATTTACCCAATACGTGAGTGTAGCGCTGTTTTGTCCATTCATCTCAGTCGCGTTTGCGGATTGCCCCTTTCAGGAGACGCAGTTATGATAAAAACTGACAACGAAAGAATGCGTACAGTAATGCTAATTCAGCAAACTACAAACAATGTTTGGTCCTTCATTGATTTGACCGTTTTAAATGCATTAATTCATTGCGATGACAAACGCAGTCTAATCCTATTGAAATGTTAAAAATTGATGGAAGTCTTCTGCAAGCCTGAGTTCGTTTCTTCTACCAAAACGTATAGATATTGCACAATGAGCGACAATCGTTCGAAGTGCATTATCCGAGGATAAATCAGCGTGGAGAGGTAGTTGCTAATGTTGGGGAAATAGTTAACTGTCCGATCTGTTCACTGTGAAACAATACGTCCAATGTTACTACGAACATTCTGCAGGCCAGCGACATGGTGCGACTGTTGCGTGTGCTTCAAAAGAAAAGAGACTGTGCGAGACATAATTTATTGGTATTGGCATGTAAAAATCCACCGAAATTCCAACATTACATTGCCAAAGAAGGTTTGTGCTAAACCGTTAGCTACATCAAGACTCACTAGCTAGACGCCTTCCTGAGGCATGTGAACACTACCAGCATGACTGAATAACAGCGAGGTGCAGCCCACTTTGATACTTGACTCAGGGCACCAAGTCTCACCACATGTGGCGTTCGATCCAACTTGTCGCCCGCACAGTCTTTAACACTGGTCTCCACGGAAGCTGTCGAAGGTTGGCTGAGGAATCCACAGTTGTGTGCTCAGAAAACATTGTACGGACCTACGGTCGTCATGACCTCCTTGGTCAATTAAATGCCTTTCAACTCAGAAGTGTTTGCAACAAACTGTTCATGATTCTGCTTGCTTCACAATTCTGGTGAAAGGGTGACATGTTTTTGACCGATTGGACGATAAATAAACCGAAACAAACTGTTCCGCAAACTGTTTTCGGCAGTAATTTCCGTTAGATAACATGTGACCAAGCTGACAAGTATTATATTGGCATTTTCCGGTCGAAATTACCTATTGTAGTCATGAGAACGACAGAGTAGCGAACAAGATTGTTTTCTGTGTTTGATCGTCAGGCTAATTACAACACGATAAATAAGAAAAACAGCCTCTAAAAGAGATAACTGACTAATTATGCAATTACATCAAGCGTAACAACAAACACGTGGGCATCCCAAAGTATGAACTAAGAGAACTGTTGGCGCTCTGTACAAGTAACGTACAGTTTTGTTCAACAATGCAATCTACCGACAGAGAGATAGAGCGGCAATGGACTCATCTCTAGGTCCCTTGTTAGATGACGTTCTCATAAGTAAACTAGAGCCTAACTAATTGGATGCAGTCATCGAACAATTTGCATTTTACAAACGCCATGTTGATGATATTTTTTGCGTCATCAACGAGAATGCTAACTAGGACAGAGTTATGGCAGCTTTTAACTCCGCACGTAGCAGTGTTAAATTCACCAAGGAGTCACGGAACAATGGTGAAATAATTTTTTTGGATGTTGGCATAGTAAGAAGAGAAGATGGTTCAGTCCGACGAACTGTGTACAGAAAACAGACATGGAGTGGCCAGTACATTCACTTCGACAGTTTTTTCCGCTAAATCAAAAACGAAACCCCATAATATGCCTGAAGGGTAGAGCGTTAAACATCTCCACCTCTGACACTGCAAGCGGAGCTAGACTTTCTACAAGAAGTGTTCATGCAGAATGGCCACCCAATGTGTTTCATTCAGAAGGCGATGCAGACGGTAGATTTGAAAACTTGCGTTTATTAGTCTTCCTTTCAAGGGAGATCCCATGGCCGAATTTACCTCCAGAAAGCTAAGAAAGTCAGTCGAAACAACCTACTTTGGCGCTCAATTGTGTGTCAGTTTCCGTTCAACACGCGTTATCATGTCACAACCCAAAGAAAAAATTCCATGTTCTACAACCAAATATTGTGTATACTCATTTGTTTGCTCGTGTCGAGCATCACATATTGGTCGTACTACAAGGTGATGGTCGGACAGAGTGCGTGAACACTATCCTGCATGACTGAACAGTGGTGTGATTAAAACGGTTTCAAGCGTGATTATTGCTCACTTGACAGACTCCAGTCATTCTGTCAGTAAGAAAGATGTCTTTCGGATTGTCTACCGAGTGCCAAAGAATCGATCAAAAATGGAGATTTCGAATGCTGACCGTTGCCGAAGCCATCAGCATCCGATTGCGCAACCCTGACCTCTATGCCCAGAGGAAGTTCGTGCGGACACTTAACCTTCCCTGGCCCACAATCAGTCAAGCCCATGATTTGCATTTTGCCAAGCACCGACACAAGGAGTGCGTGGGTGACATGATGCGAAGTTGCATTCCGATATCTAATTATTGCTCAGCTGGTTCAATGAAATTAGTGGGTCAAGGATAAATTGGAAGTTTGGTATCACAGCGTTGCCTGATGAAAAAACAGTCCCAATGTCTCTGCGTTTTTGAATCACTCACGAGTATTTCATCGGTATCGTCCCAGTCATCCAAAAACCGTCCCGTTTATGTGACGTTATGAGATGTTCATCAGTAACTGTTTCGGATTTTGAGATAAAACTCTTTCCTTTCATAATCACGGTTTCCCAGTGGATATAATTAATCGATTCACGAGTTGCTTCTGCCAGTCAGCTGCATGGTAGGAAGATTGTTTATCGTTTGAGTGGTATAATATTTTATTCAAATATTTGAATGACCACTGGTGTTTCGCTGAATAATCTCGAGTTTTAACCACAACATATGGATTTGAAAGTCCGATCTAAGCTACCGCAAATTGCCCTGATATGATCGGAAATGTAACTTGATTTACTAGCAGGAGTAGTATCCAAAACCGACATTGCCCTTGCCAAATTGAAGGATCAAGTTCGGTTCCATAACCACGTAAATGTCACATGCCTACCGGAACCTGGCAAATACGTCACAGTTGGCGCCAGATGTATCAACGCTAGGTGAGGATACCAGACACACGGTGAATCCGTGTTTATGGAGTAAACGATTGTGTTGTACGCCATATGAAGGTAAATCTGAGTGGTATAACTTCTTACGGTCACTGTAACTTTTCCAAACACAACAAAACGAAGATTTGGTGAAACTAATTGGCCTGATTATACCTGCAAGCCCGAAACTGTATTCTACTTGTTGGATTACAGCTAATCGTTGTCTAGATCGAATTAGAAAGTAGAACAGTTGAATGAGTTCAGATCAGTTGAAGGCACTTGTGTTTTCTTCTCATCTGCATTTCCGTAATCGAAAAAATTTGAGTGGGGACATTTTCATCAATTCCGGTGAAATAGCTAAAATTAAGTTTCTCTAAGGTACAGCATAATGGCATAATCAACCCGATGCTTTGAGTAACAGTCAGTGATATAACAGATTAGAATGACAACACCACCACGGAAAGGTTGTTGGTTGCTCACTCTTCCACTCCGCAATGACCACAACTATGACCTTGAGTTTATGGTGCAAATAACTTGTTCGTTGTAGCCAACTGGCCTCTGTTTCTGTGATGTCGTTGCTAGTAACTTTCCGTAAACATCAGCTCCTATTGTCTCAGAATGATGGTAAATTAGAAAGTGGTTCGTGGGAAACTAAGTGACACAGTGATATGCCAACATCCACTGTCACTCACCGGAAGCGTGTATTATTCTGACATTTCCGTTTTTTCACTCAATTCGAATCTACAGGAAATTTCTGAGTTGTACATACATGAATGTCCACGTGATACTGTGGATAAACTCTCAAGGTGAACACTCGCATAACAATACACAAGATTATGGTGCTATTGTGCTCCGTTATTCAAAAAGTATCACACATTACCAAACTCTTCATAGTGTGACCAAAATGATCATCTTAACTGTAGTAGAATAGCCATGAAAGAAGCGTAGGATGGTCATAAGTAACCCGACGACAATTTTCTGTCAATATCTAACGTCAATTTGCTTCAAGAAACGTTACTATTTTGCTTCAATCCAGCATGATTAACTGACCTCCTTACTCACCCAAAGTTCTACGCTTTCGAACTTCCACATTGCATGATAACAATGCAAGTTGTGAAAGGCACTACACTACACGGACATTGTTATGTCACTTTTCACATTACTGCAGTCAAACTAAATGCCGTGCCTTCACTTGTGCTAAAAGCACAACGAATATTGCGACCACGCTGGAGCACGTTGAGCTAGTCACATTCTCAACCGACAAATGAAATGAAAACTATGCCAATCCAATATCTCATCATGAACCTACAAGAGACATTATACCAGGAATTGTCATTTGCGCAGATCACCCGGTAGGCTGTAAGGATTCGTGCACAATAATTCAATCGACCCCCTTCTGTGTCGACCACAAAAATGTAGTCGTAATCATTTAAGGTATCCTCTGGTCACCTTTGATCACCATTCGACGCACCTGATCAATTTAATTGGGTGTGCACTTATAATGTCGTATTCAATAAAGCTTTATGCGTAAACAGAGTACAACTTGTCAAGTGTTGAAAGCCCACTAGAGCGCATGTAACGAATACAGCTTGGATTTTGAAGGTGGACTTGGGATGAATGAAAACAATCAAATTTCATTGAAGGGGCTGGGGATAAGAACAGAACAATCAGAATAAATGCACGTGAGTTAGAATGACCAAAATAATTTGTGATCTAGCTGCGACATTCTACAACAATTTGCTTAAAATGATTCAACCGATTGACGGAAGGCAGTCCCTTCATTCCACTTCACGGGCATCAAATTTAACGTTAATCACACACCATTGATGCAACACTTTTCCGTTTGTGTTAGACTGTTTCAGCTCAACCAACTGAACTTTCCTTTTTCAATTGCACATGCATAACAAGTTGCTCACCACGATACTCCAATTAAACTCGCTTCCAATTTTACATAAAATGCACAGTGTTCTTACGCTCAAAAACCGAAGGGTACTGTTCTAATACCTATATAAACTGTGAAGTGCAGGTTGCTTACGGGCTCAGCAACTTTCGGAACAGTGGTCAGCAATAACCAACTTTGTTTGCTGAGGGATGTCGACACAATAATTACCGTAGACTAGTGACGACTGAATGCGCGTACTTAATCGATAAGGTCAAATTATAGACTACGTCCTCTCGTACACAGTGTAATGGTTAAAATGAATAGACTGACCAACTTGGGTTACGCTTTGTCTTTTCGACTGAGACTCATAGGCATATGGCTAGCATTCATCGGCGTAATTTGTATTAACTTGAATGGGCGTCCCGTACAGTCTCATAGACTCCCCTGAGCATTTCGAAATTTGGCACTAATCGTCTGTGTCCAACTCACACTTCTGACTAAATTCGATTTGATCGTTTCTTTGATGCATCAAGTCAAGGGTCAGTGGCGTTTGATGGGAACAATCACGTTCGGTTGCCCGTATGGTATGTCTGACTTTCCCGGCATTCACACACGCGTTACCCACTGCGTGCCTATGACTATATGTATAATGGAATAAGCTACCTGGTGGCAAAATCGCAAATGATAAGTCAGTTTGTCATGAATGATAAAGTTCGTTTCACTATGATTTTTGCATTCAATTTACACTTTCCAGCGACATGAGCTATTCACAGATGCCCAATGTGCAACGGTACAAAGTGTTTCCAAAATTGACCATCGAAAAAATGTGGCATTTGTTGCACGAGTAGGTGACGATTGAGTGACTGAAATAGATGATATACGCACATCACTATGTTGGAGGTGAGAGGAGGTTAAACTGCAAACATGTCATACTTGCTAGCATGCAACCATCGAACAGTAGTTTGGGTAAGGCACTGCAGTTCAAACTAAAGACAATTCCAATGTTTGATTTGCAACCAGTCAGTTTTATTTGCGTGATATTTCGACTCACATAAATTTTCGACTGAAACAATGCAGAGGTAACTGCCTTTTCTATAAAGTGCTCGACCGAGCTACACCCAGTGGTGTTCACCTCCGCAATCCCGGAAACATATTCGATAAATGTTTGCTCCAAAGGAAGTTTGCTTGGCTATCCCTTGGTATACCTCAGCAGCATGCAGTTGAACTTCCCACATCTATCAGTCCCTTTTTACCATATTCGAACACATTTTTTTGAAAGAGCTGATCTATCCTCTTCATGCTTCAACAAAATAAGATCTGCACTCTGACTTACTCATCCATTTACGCCGATTTGTCTGTCTGAATCTCTCATAAACTCACTTATATATTAGCAGACAGCATGATGATATCGTGAAGACACCATTTTGTTGTTGGAAAAATTCAGTGCTTGTGATTGTGTTAAGACAAAGCAAATCGAACAAACATAATAGCCGAATAAGCATTATCAAACGATTTTGTTTCGAAAAAGTGTTGTTTCTGTTCTTCTCACACATTGGTTGACATCAAATCTGTGTTATCAGAAGCCTCATAACAGTCTTGAGACAGTTTGCACCATCTTCAATAATCAGTACAATATTGAACGTCATATGAACTTGAACTAGAGGATGCCTCCGTTCCTAAAATTGTCCAACTACGATTAACTTGAAAAATAAGATCACACAGACAGTAGTGAGTCGATTATCTAATCAGTCTTTGGTAAAAACAACATACAATCCAAGCACCTACAGTGAAAAATTAGGCGTAGGCTGTCTGAGCGCTGTTGAATACGGAACTATTATCCACAGACTGTTCCATAAACTGACATTGTTATAAGTCACTTTTTAGATCAACAACGAACTGGGATATGAATATCTTGTTAAGATTAATCTAGAAAGCCAAACAAGTGGTGACCACAATGTGCACAATTGAAATTCGTGGTCTGAAAACGAGCGATTTCGCAGAATGATCACCATGATCTGTAGCAGCTTCGGACAATATTATCAGAATAAAAGTTTCATCGATTATGTTAGGTTACTTTAAAAACAGCTCCATCAGAATTTTACTGATAAGTTTTATCTTGGCTTCAGTTCGCAAGATAGTTTGGCATCAGAATATCAATGGTTGCGGTACTGTGCAATTCACAAAGTGCACATTACAGATAGCTCAACGGATCCAAACTAAGCACGCACCTCGACAAGGTGAACTCATGTTGTGCAACGTAACGGGTTGATGCCCATAAAATAGAGGTCTAAGAAGTGCTCATAACATTCCCAATCAACTTTACTGTGAGCGTCAAACTGAAAGATCGTTCTGGTGCTTTCCGAGAAAGATAACATTACAGCTTAGCCGAGTAATTTTGTGTGTAAACGAAATAGTTGTGATGGTGTAGTGCAGTGAATTCAACCTGGGACACATTCGTAAAAAGAGCTCTCACTTCCAGAGTTATCTTTCCTTCGCTAAATCACAGTTAAATCATACATTTTTCTGCAAAAACTTAGAAGTAATTTGTTTGATTCTCGAACAAATTGAATCTGGGGAACATTCACTTGAGAAGCATCCGCATAGTCTAACACAATTCATAGCACGTTGGTTGATGAGAACGCCTAATTTCTCTTCACAGCATGAGAGATTCATCGACACTGTAGTTGTCTTCTGGGCTGTCGCAGAGAATATTCAAAAACATTATAGTGGAAATGTTCCAGACGAAGCTTGGTCACACGATCCTGTCTTCCATAACATCCACAGAAGCAAAAATCCACACAAAACCAGACATATACGTTGTCAGTTACAAACAGTCAAGTCGGACCGAATAGCTGGACATGCACTGATTAGATACTGGAGAATTTAAAAATGTTCGGTCGGAATGAAATCTAATCAGCTTTGGTTTTGCTAGCTACAAGCGTACCGATTTTGAGCTAGTTATCCGATTTCAGACAATAGTATGCATCTGTTTCGTTCTTTAGTATTTAATGGACAAGCAAATTTTCGGTGAAACTTGTGATGTGGCATTCATAGGTATGTGTGCGCTTAGAATAAAGTCGTTTCTTTGGTCATTTTTACTGCGTAAACCCACTAAGGCAGTTTTAGTCCAAAGTCTTTCGAGGTTCCCACTGCAAGTGATCGAAATATCCGTTAGTTGGATCGAAAACGCATTTGTTCACATTCCGCGCCAGTGAATTGGTAATAGTACGCATCAAACCCGACCAGATGGTTAATAGCATATTGTTCACCGCCTGTTCGGTGGATATGCTTATGAACAAGGAAGCAAACATTACTAAGCCAGAAGATGGATATAATTTTAAGAATTTCATTTTTAAACGTTTACGTTTTCCTAATTATCACTTACACCAGACAATTCAGTACACTCTATACAGATATTTGTTACAGTTGGCTGAGAATAGCTAGCTGTCATTAATCAATAACGTGTGGGTAATAATCTTGTGTTTAAAGTGCACACCACATTGGTTCATGATACCCCGGTTATTGAATATTCTAGTCATAGTTTTACGCGCGTTAGGAATTTCAGAATGATGGCATTGCCTAACAAAAAGTGAAGAGGTAGCAGAACTACGCAAGCGCGTCGGTCATCGTTTCATTTTTTTATATATCTTTGCATTCTTATAAAAGTGAAGAAATCATTCTGATGGGAGATGACGTAATCTTGCTGGTTGCCGTCGTGTTATAACTGGTTACTAGGTAGAAATGAATATAAGATATCCGCACCAA
>QNGE01000756.1:0-12226 GCA_008508345.1 Paragonimus westermani
GCGCTCGCTGGTTTCGGTTGCGCGTCACACAGCTCCCCTCTTAGTAAAACACAGTCCCCGGTGCTGCGAACCCTCTACAAACCGAGTGGTGCTCATGTCACCAGGTCGGATAGAGTGCCTGCGAGCCCTCTGCCCGGTTTCTCGTAACTTCATTTTTTTATTTCGACACCTTTTTTCAATCCTGATAATCGCCTCTTTTCTGATACCTCTACATCACATACTTTAGCTGGTGCTGTTTCGTTGACCTTGGGTGTAGTTAAACAAAACGGCACGGATATGCATTCATGTAATTTACGCATCGTGTTTGTTTTAACCTTCAATGAACCTGTGATTTTCATAGGTCAGAAATTTGGTTCTGCGGCCAAGTGATTGTATGGCCCCATGGTCCCCCATGGAGCCGTTACCTGAAGGTTGGGAAATGCGGCTCGACGAATCTACAGGAAGATACTATTTTGTTGACCACAATACTAGAACAACACAGTGGAAGCACCCTATTACCGGACAGTTGTATCTGCCTTCTAAACAAAACGTTAGTCGGGTGTTCTTAATAATGTGCTATTTATCGTAGGAAGTCTCGAACAAGCAGAATGCGAAGGATCCCAACTTGGTCACGGAAGTCGTTCGTAAGGCACGTCTACTTCAGCCGGAGGTCGACAGCTTTAAAGGTGCGCACGTCCTCATTCTTTGACATTTCTGCGCTCGTTTCCGTCCAATCGTTAGTTTAGTAACATGGATTGCCCTCTGACCGAGTGGTTTAATTCACCCAGTACGTGATACTCTCGCCTTCAACTCGCTGCAGCGTTGTATACGTGCAGTCGCTTATCGTTATTTGGCATTCATAAGTTACGTACGCTGAGTACCGTTTACCATTCACCTAATTACTTTTCGCATGAACTCGCAATGTCTGTAGCCTCACTCTTCAGATTCAAGTGTGAACCAGAGCTCTGGGAATGTCTCCTGTGACTGTTCTTACAGCTGAAAGTCGTTGAAACCGGAGCAGAAGTTGGGTATAGCCAGACAAGATTAAGTCAGTTATACTTATAATCATGAATCCAACTACAAGTCAACCAATAATGCCCACGCGACCGATGGAGCAGTTCCTACTTTATTAGTCACAAGTGGAACAGTGTATGAGGCTGGATGATTCAGAAGTTATTTCCAAGGGTCGTCAATGAAAGTACGAGAGGAAACAGGTGGTAAGCAGCAAGTATATAATATGAAGCAAGAGATGAGGAGTACTAGACGAAAAGGGCAAAAGTCAACCGCAATTCAAAAGCACCAATCTTACGCACGGAATTTCCGATTGATTGTAAGTACCCCCACATTCTCTGGAGGGGTATTCCAATGATCTATGACGTGCCGGGATCGATGGAGTTCAGCCCTTATATGACCAAACTGGGATTTGTTTGAATTTGAAAGGTGTCCATCGGGAACCTGCAGTCCTGCCGACGTAAAAAGAACCCAGAGACGTCATGGTTAATTAGGAGGGTCAGTATACGGTAGGTGAGGATCACATCATTGATATAACAATGAATACATGCCGAGTCTATCAAGTCTACGAGTGTGACAGGCCTTCCAAACCCTGCACGAGGCGGGTACACACACCCATGACCCCCTTCAGTGCTATCTCATCATGCGTTAAACATGGCGAGTTCGCCTGGACACAATATTCGGGATATGGTCTCACAAACGCAGTAAAGGGTTTGCAGAACATGTTGCCTGTCAGCATCACAAGGGCTCAATGGGAAGTTTTTCTGGCAGCCTGGTACCATTGACTGCTGGTTTTGTGGTCGACGGAGATGAGAAAAGCAAGGTCCACCGGCTGACTTACAATAGACAGCTCCATTTCTACTAGTGCGTCCGAGTTCCTCCGAGTCTCCTGAATTATCCACAATCTGCCACATTCCAAGGTCATTCGCAAACAACAGTGAAGACAAGATGAGAAGCTCTAAAGCCGAATCCTTTAACACGTTCCTCACCACAACATGTCGGGTTTAAACAATCGTTTCTACACGGACGCACTGCTTCTCGTGGAAACTCATATATCTATCGTAAGACCATTCCACCCAATCCAGAGGACTGTAGTTTCACGCACTTCTGATGAGGTAATCTACCAAAGGCCCTGCTAACGTCAGCGACGACTATATTTACAGTACGGCCGTAGCTGACCGTCTCCGCCCAATTTTCCTTCGCAGTGAGATTTGTGAGGCAAGTGTGTTCACGCCTGAAACTGTGTTGGACTGAACTAAGGGGCTCAAAATCGATCAGATGAGTTTCGATCTATTCTTTTACCAGCTTTTCAAGGAGTTTCACGACGGCACTTTTCAGACTGACAGATCGATAGTTAGTAGGTATCGTCCTGTCCCCCATTTTGATTACAGGACACACCACTGCCTCACGCCATTCCACAGGGAGGACTCCGTTTTCATTGGATTCCCAAAAGACCAGACTGAGTAGACTGCATAGAACCATCGCAACTTCACGAAGTAGCTTTGATTCATGTCCATCCAGCCCAGCGACTTTTGTGGTGTTCATCTCCCTCAGTAATCGAAGAGTTCTAGCCTCAGATCTGTCCATACCCTGTAAGAAGAGGCGCTCTTCGATTTTTGCTTCTAGTTTCCTGGATGGATCGGAAGGTGCTAGTATATTGGTCCCCCAATAAGAGCACCTTATGGGGATCAGAGTTAACAGGATTTCCGGCTTGATCCACGTGCAAAGCTACTAAGATACTCTGTCCTCACGACGTTTTGCGTATTCGTAGAAACGCTTCGGGTTAGCGGAAACAGTGTTTCTTATCGCAACCTGGCTGTTCTGAGATAATGTTCGCGACCACATCGAGCTACCCTGTAAACCTCAAAATTTGTCATCGACGGAGCACCGACATATAATATCCAATAACTCGCCTGTTTGTGGATCGCCTTCCTGCTCTTTCTGGTCAGTCAGTGGGGACGTTTGGGTAGTCCATTTAACAGTTAACAGATAGTCTCCATAGAGTCCTTCTCCATGATTAGGCATGGTTGGAGAATCTCAGTGGTCCTTACGGCACCGAAATCTGCCTTTCAGATGCTAGGAGAACGAGGTTGAGCACCGCCCTTAGCCTTGGCAACACAGCACCGAAACAACGCGACGACATGATCGCTTGAGCCTAGTGACTGCTGGCAAACCAAATCGCAAACAAAGCCGGTGGATTTTGCGAAGACGGGGTTCAACGTTGAGGGAATCTCATACGCCATGAATCTTTTTGGATAGTCCACAATCTGCTTTAGTGGTTTTTGTATAATAAGATCCCAGCAATCACCTACAAAGCAACCGAACAGTAGGTAGACTGTCAACAAACCTCTGGCACGTTGGATTCCTTTAGGATCGGCCATCTGTTTGATGTGTCTATGGATGAACTGCAAAACGTCGGACGAATTAGAAGTGTGACTTCCGTAGGCACTAATCTCAGTCAACAGTTCTCACAGATTCATATTCTTGCACAGCACGGAGGTTTCGTCAGTTCCATAGGGGAACTGAATAAAACGGTCTCCATCATATCGAGATCATTTTTGATGTACAGAACAGAACCACATTCATATCGCTGAAGTATTCAATCATATCTGAACAGTACATAGTCTGTTGGAAACAGGTCGATGTCATGTTTATCTGGTGATACGTTTCGGTGAATGCAATGATTTCTGGTTGCCGGTCATCATCTAGAGCCTGTACCTCATGCATCTTTTCTTTAGACTACGCACATTGCTGAGAAATGCTTAGAGGAAGCTGTAACCACGATTCCAAATTTAAGGGGGCTGAAGAGGATTGTCGGTGAGCCATCCGAAAACTCACAAACTTGATTCTACATTCACGTGTCACACGTCTTGTCTTTGGGTCTTGAATGACCTCATTTCGTTTGAGACGATCGGCAAGGGGCGGCTCTTCCTGGACGTCCTTTGAGTTTGAACTCAAAGCGTGAGTGAACTTCATCTTCTTTACTAATCGACAAAACCAATCTCAGCAGTTTGAGTTGGAGGACCCTCCGGAATATTGCCCAGACGCGTATGCTAGCTAACTGTGACGCCTGGGAACCCTGGGGGCGAAAGAATTGTTTCGCAAATCTTGAACCAGTTGAAGTCGGCCATCATGCGATCCTTGGATAGTTTTACCGTAGAGTTCTTTACGTTTCGAACGATGGGATTGGAATCTGTGAAAGAGTCCCCACATCGTGGTGTACTTGTTGCACAACTACGTGCGCGCCACGTTGCTGCGCCCTGTGGATATCCTCGTTGAGGGCAAACTAGGTGCACTTGGCGTACGCCCTTCTATGTTTGTGGGGGATATTGTAGTAATTTCCGACATTTGTGGAGTTCCTGTGGAAGCATCGGAGTTGTCAGGCGCAACTCCCCCGGATTTCCCTTTTCGTTTTCTCCCACTGACCTCGCAAGTTGAAGCTTTCAAGGGGTTCTTTTGGACTATCACTAACATCTGATTGCTGTTCCCCATCACCGACCGGTATTGCCGTCGGCTTAGCAGCGATGGTGACTTAGCTCGGTATGCTGGCAACAGCACCATCAGCAGGAATATCGTTTACCACAAACTATGAACTGGCTGTAGTTGTGACATCTGGTGAAGTGATTGCAGGCGACGTGACATTTTCGTTCGGGACGCAGGGTCAGTGTCCATAGTGTCACAGTGACCCCGAAGTGGAAAGACCAATAAGTGGGATATCGGAACATGCGTCGGCGGAGTTGTTTGAATCGATATCTATCAAACGGTCAACCTCGCGCTCACTCGCAGACAACTGAGCTACCATTCGATCGAGTTCACTCAGCTTTGAAGGACTTTCTCGAGAATAACGCCACAGTTGACATTATCGTATGAATTTATTGCGCAGCGTGTTGTACAATAGGTTCCGTTTGTGAGTAGTATGGTGCGTACATTCGGGAACTAGGGGGCAGGTCTCCAAACCAAGAAAGTGATGAACCAGAAGCGACTATGATAATAGTGTGTACACCCCCTGGGGGACGTGCCACCTGGGCAAATGACAATACTACTAGCACAGTAGAACGGCGTTGCACTCATTCATACGGAAGCGATACTGAACAGTTCGGAGGCCTGAGCAGTGCTTGTGGTACCAACGTGCGCACTGGTCACGCTGCATACCTCCCGAGGAATTGGTGACATGGTTTCTACAACCCGTTCGACCGCAAAGCAGTGGAAACACCAATGCTACTTTTCCCTTAGGTATCTTAATGCTCCTTGTTTTCTATCCTCCATAATCAGATAAGAGAAGACACAAGGAGTATAGGAATTAGGAGCAAGTGGTAGCTGCAAGGTCGGCCCGCAAAGGCCACTTCTGGGTGACACGTGCAATGAAAGCACTAGCACCATCCTGAGAGTCCTCAACAAGTCTGTCTGACCAGTGTGAAATTCCTCCGTTAAAAACCCTATGTTGTTCCCAAGAAAAACCTAGTTGGCAATTACAGTTTAGTATTTGCGGTGGTAACTGAAAGTTTCTGAATCCTACTCCGGTAATAATGGCTTCTTTTAAGCAGTTATGGTTAGTATGTCCCCTCTTCCATCCATGTCAAAAGAACGACCTGATCACCGTGGATTAAGGTCGATGCATAGATACCACATCATGTTTGGGCAAAAAGTGAACAATAACAGTAGGCATACCCTCTGAAAAAGTGGAGTTTACTCTATAAGAAGACTCACTCCCTCGTACGGAGCTTGATCAATCTGTCAATCTGTTGAAATACCCGGTCATTCTAGACGGGTGTTATTGTTAATGACTTTTATTGCCAATCAAACCAGGCTGTACCTCAGCATTTTATTGGAATCGGGAGTTCTGGTGCCATTAATCAGGAAATAGGTGATTTAGACCGGACTGTCATGTGCAGACTTTTTACTCCCGATGGAAGTGAATGTACTGGACCATGTGTAATGCCCATTTATATGCTGTTAGGTAAACTCAGAGGCGTGGATTCACCCAGCAGACTAAGGTTTGTCCTCCTCAGGGAAGACATGCGGGGTGATTCAATTAAAACTCTTAAACTGGCGAAAGGTTTAATGGATGCCGGTGAGCAGCCGTTCACCTGCAACAGTAGGCCTGCATTTGGGGGATGTGAATGAAATCTCTCAAAGCCTGCGACTAACAAAACATTCGAGTGTCTTTTTGCGGAGTCGTGACTGCTTGGAATAACTTACCGACTGAAATCCACTCGGTCGCAGCGGCATAAATTGAAGCACAGACCTTGCATATGCTTGCTGTTAGTGTTTCATGAATCAGCTTGGGAGTTCGGTGATGTCCGATTTTCTTTTCCTTTCCGCCCCAGTTCTTTTCCCCTTCAACAAACTCTTCGTTGTCTTAGCCCCATCTACTCAACTTCCATTCTGTTTCTTACTCCTGAACCCCGGAAACCGACCAGAGAAGTGAATTCTGAGGTCGGCTTTGTGGCACTAGTAACGGTAGGGATCATTTATAACATTCAAATGAACAAGTCGCGCTAGTCCACGGCTCTCTTGACTATAGTTTTACGGTTTCTTAAGGTGGTTTTTTGTGTGAAATTTAATAAGGTTCTGTCCCCTCCAACTATTGCAACACGTTGGGATCCTTGGAGCTCACTAATGCAAGGGACTCAATGCTTCGTAGCCGCTGCAAGTCCTGTGGTTTGACCAGATAGTATGGTCCGAGTCTTCTCATGCGCCGATCTTGTTTACAGTATGGCTTTGCAACAAACAAGCGTATTGAGGTTAAACCGAAAGAGGACTTGTGGCTTGAGATTACGGCTTTATTCATCTCATAGGTCTGGTCGATGGCCGGAAAAGCGAACGGCATCGCCTGAGATGGTGTAGCAAACCGGTAATGAATAATTAAAAACAAAGTTAAGGAAATCCTTCTACCCACGTACTGCTTGATCTGAAGGGTCGTTGATGCGGATGTAACGCTGACGTTGTACGTCTCGAGTTCTCAGTTGGTATTTATGAACCCGCTGTTGTTCTCTGTAGAAGGTTCCAAACTTTTCACTAATTGATTCTCGAGTGTTCGTGTGTGGATAATTTAATGCCAGATAACTGGTCCAATACTGACCCATTTTATACATCAGACAGCTGTCGGCTGTTTGACGAACGGTCCGCATCTGGGAGTATTTTGCTCAGGTAGTTCGGTGCTCTGGTTGCCGTGTGGGGCTAACTGGCACATAGTTTCGCCTTTTAGACAGAAGAATCGGACGTGAGCTAGTTCAAGTTTATATTCTAACCGATCCTTTTTACCAAACCCCGGTCCATACCTGAGAGTCCCTATGTTTCCTATCATGTGAACCAAACTGCCTGTCACAAACCCGCTTAACATAGACATACAACTCGATGGTTTTCATTGATGAGTAAGATTTTCCGAAGGTGTACAGCTCGTAACTGTGCGCCAAATTAGATTGAGTAGATCACACTGTTAAACACTTGTTTCCTTCAGTTCAGAGCAAGGCGTTTTTCCGATGTGAATGTGGTAGACTCCCATGACTTTTTCGTCCACTCAACCTGCCCATCAAATTATGGGTTGTATCGTCGTTTACTCGTTTGTATGTTTAGAAGGGAGGCAGCTTTTCAACTCACACGTGAACGAAACTCCTCGATGCGAATAAACATAAAAAGGTATCCCAAACAAAGTAGTAGATTGCTTTCAGTTACAAATGTCCTGTCGTGACACGCAAGCGTGAATGGAGACGGTGAGTGTTCGTGGGTGATTATCAACAAGCGAGTCGTCGTGGGCGTTTCTAGTTTTTGCGCAATGCAATTGAATGTGTAAGCGGTACGCGCTGTTTGGAACAACGTTATGGGATAATGGGTAAACTAGTCAGGAGAATCATCAGAGAAGACTAAGATTCGAGAAACAGACTTTATGACGATACGACTGTAATGAGCAGAGAAGTATACACATAACTATGCAAGCAACATTGACGAGGAAAACAGTATCGACATACCCTCGCACTGACAAAGTCGAGTAAGCTGTGGCTTATGTGATCGAATCTGGGACCACCCGCAGTTCGTTGAAATCACAGGACGGTCAAATAGCGGCATAGTCACAAAATGTGAAGATACTGGCTGACCTGTTGAGTAAAATGGGTGGGTACGGCCTGCTGGCGTAAGACTTCGTGGTCGTTGAAAAAGCTGTTTGTCAACATCATCCATGGTGTGGTTCTGGAGATAATAACGCCTCTGCCCTCACTACGTTTTTTCCTTTCCGGTGTAGCTTCCTTTTATTACTGTTTCGTTTTTTTCCCTTAACATTCTTTATTCCGAGTCATTATGGTTGACTAAGAATCCCTAAACACTCAGTACTGGTTGACTAAGACTCTCTAAACACTCAATACTGTCTCCTAAAACAGTTTGAAAGCTACCCCTCCAAGCATTGGATACTGCAGCTTGAGGTTGAAGAGTACTGCCAACTGAGGTCTACCGTAAAGGGCAAACGCATCGCTGATTTTACCGATGTATTCTTCGACCGCCCGTCGCAAGTTTGAGAACTGTGTGCGGACTGGGGCTGTATACTTGCACACATATCAAGCCGTCTTATGGTGTTTGGCCCAGGTGACTTTGGGCTAACACTTTCTAAGTAGAGGACGAATCGTTTCTGAAGGCTTTGGTTCAGTTTTTACAACTGGTGTAGACAACTAAGGAAGACTGTCTCCACTTGTTCGATAATACAGAATGGCCCCATATCGTAATCAGTCGACTGGTCAAGGTGAGGAGTGTTCCAACAAATGCGCACGCGCACAAATGGAAACGTCGTACCATGTTCACATTTCCCTGTTGGGCTCAAATAAGCGTACTAACTTGACCAACTGAACCTAACAGGCCCAATATTTACCCTTCATTCGAACAGCACGCGGCATATGTGTGAATTGCAATGGACCTCACTAGTGTATGGCCTAACGGAGGGCTGTCCTACTCTGTTCCACCGTTCGCCCTGGGTCGGTGCTTAACTTCAGCCCGCTGATAAACATTGTACTTTCCATGAATGTTGGAGCTCACGGACGGCGAGCCCGTCCTTCTGGTTTGAGCTTGCGGCGTGCGTGCCTGTGCCATCCTCCATAGAATAAGAAGCCAACCACTGCAAATGTATTGAAAGTTTAACGGTGCTTTATTTGATACAGACTCCATGCGCAACACCGTTTCCTAATCCCCCGAAGCGCAATCACTGGAAAAAGTTGCGCTAGTTGTGCGCTCAGGTATGCCAATATCTTATCGTTGGCTGGTGCAGCATCTACCACAAGCAGGTGATCTGTTCAACAGGTGCCTGTTTCTCCAGGAATCCATGCTATAGCTGCGAACTGCAAACACCCTCAGCTTTTTGAGTGGTTCCAAGGCGGTGTTATTCAGTAACCGTCATTGGCAAACGATTCTTCAATTGGCAATTTCCAAATCCCGCTTCCGGGTGCAAACTCGGGAGTCGCCTCATGGTAGAAATCATAGCCAGAAATTAGTGTGCCAAAGACCAAGATGCTATCTTTGCCTGACCGACACAATTTCTGCTTTCCTCCGAACACTATCTAAGCTTATCATCTTCAGTGTTCGAGCATTTGTGCGGACAAGTCAACAAGCAGCTCTTGTGCGTACATTGATCATCGCCAGCAATGCCCATTATCTTGCTGCAACTTCGATTCAGGAATCTGGCAGCGCTACAACTTCATTGTTCGGTGGTCTGCACCGTATGCGCAAGATATGCACTTGTCTGTTGATAATACAACTCAAGTCACTGGCCAAACCCCGTGTCTATACGGAAAAGCGATGTTCAACTGGGTATCCATCAGCAACCGCCTTTGCACTGTCACACTCGATGTTACATCATCAAAACACTGAGAGGCACTGATCATGAGCGCTCACCGGTTACTATTTTGGCGTTTGCTGTCACTGAATGTAGTACAGACATATACAAGTTGATTCTTGTCACCAACACTAACTTTTACATACCGTCCGGCTCATGGACGTTGTAATACTAGCTAGGGACTGACCCTCAAATAAGTGGACCAAGTGCTCACGGGCATGACTTGGGTGGCACATGGTCTCACGGCACCCATCTAACTGAATGTTTGAACAGTTTAAACGTTTGTTGCAGGCCTGTGCCGACATCGATCTGGCACGTAGACGCTACTACAACATCTCCATCACCAAATCAGTCGTAAACGTAAGTTAGCCACATAGTCGTCAGCAATCAGTGGGATGACTGATTCCAAATTGTAATTCAACGTAGATCACCGGTGTGGATTCCAGTCATTTTCTGATAAGTACCTAGTACACTTTGCGCTTCGGTTAGAGGCCACTACATCGGAAGCCCAAACCGACGTATCTAGACTAACAGGAACTGAAGCGTTCTACGCCTGCCAGAGCGTGCTTGCTGTCGGTCTAGGATTCCGCCCACTGGAAAACACAGAAGCCTACTGGGAACATATGCAATATACGTTACATATGTGTTCTATTACCATTTGTGTAACTTCTAACCTGTGATTCTTTACGATCAGTAAAAAATTTTGACGCTCGCCGGAATATTCCCCCCAGGAACTTGTACAGTTCGGAATCAACTACAGGTGGCTCCTGAGGTCGTGGTCAATGCGCTGTCGAAATGAAATATATCGCTACTACCGGGAACTCTCGAACGCTCTTTTTCTCATCTGGGGGACGCATGGCAGGAAGCCAAATGCTGGAAGATAATCTGCGAAACTGATAGTGAGCCTATTCGCAGCCTGCAAAGGCTTTTAAGACGCAGATCTGAGCGTTTCCAGCAACATTTAAATTGGCCACCCGACTCTTTGACCGCATTTTTGGACGCTCCTTGTGCTCACTGAGCTGTTAGCGTTTCTGTTCCCTCGGAACCGTAGATCTCACTAAGGATCAAGCTGGTGAAAAGTCACAAAGCCATCAGTTCGGACGGACTCGTCCTTTTTTGCAGATTGGGGTCTAGTTCTGGTCAAAGAGCTGACGGCTCTACTCCGGAAACTCCGAGTCAGTGAAGCGGTTCCAAATAACGGGTTTGACTGACACCATCCCTATTCTTTAAGAATCCTTGCAATTTACCTGCCAACTACCAGTGTTAGCCTGATTCCTGTTTCACCGAGACTGTTTGCAACCGTTGCGCTTCGTGAGCTAAGCGACACTCGAGAATAGCATATATCTGCGGTAATCAACCGGGGTTTCGCTCTGACTGTAGTTTAATTGATCACATGTTCACATTCCGTCATGTGCTTGGACTGTGTCATTAAAGGCCGACGGCTTTTTTCAGGCCTCAAAAGAACCTTCGATTCAGTTGACAGAGTTGCAGTTTGTGACTGTCTGTCGAGCAAGGATGTGCTCAAGAAGTCCGGAAACATCCTGAAAGCAGTTTACTTTATGGATATCAGCAAACGGTGTCTAACCTTCTCAACAGCAAAGCCCGTGGTCCAAACAGAACGGATTCGAAGTTTCTGACGCCTTTTCTGTTATTTTTCGGGGCAGCAGGGAACTCCTTCCTTAGCTTGATAGGGCTTTAGGTATCAAACACTATAATCCCTTCCGGTATGTTCAAGAACAATCATGCCGACATTGTAGCAATTTCGGCAGTTCTTATATCTTTCCTTTTTTGTACTCATCCTTCTAATCTCTCAAATCATGACTTATACTGTGTTTAACTTTGATTCTATGTTTAGAACTAGCTACGTGTTCTTGTGTGGTCAGAATGGTTCTTCAGAGGACAGCACACCAATTGCTTCTTCTCATTAGCTTATTCAAGCCTTTCAAGGAGGCGAATTTTTTCGCTTCACTGCCAAAACTCGGCCGGGTTAGGACTTGTGGCAGCCTCTGACCGACCCTTAGCATTCCAGGTGGAGTCCCACGGGATGTCCAGTTTTTTTTATTCAACTTTACAGTGGACAATGTCTTAGAGGGCGCCCTAACTGACTGCAAATATGGTGTGTGTTGTGGACGCGTTCTCACTGTTGCAGATGGTCTATGTACTTTTACCCTATCGCCTGCTTATTTGTTTCATCAGCCGTTAGTGGTCTGGTTAAATGGGATCATCATCATCATAGACAGCAATACATCAGTGGTTAACACTAATGCTTAACTGCCACAACCATGAAGAAACAGCAAACCCTATATAGAAAGAGAGAAGGAAAAAGATTGGGACGGGAAGGGACCTAACTACTGAAAATGACTACGTCCCCCTATTCAAACATTCAGCATCAAGGTGCCTACACCTTGCAAAACACAACCGAGC
>QNGE01000756.1:15054-34547 GCA_008508345.1 Paragonimus westermani
ATATGTAGCGAGTCCAACGTTCGTGCGAGAGCAGCCTGTTGACCTATCTGTTTCAGAGTACGAACGTTGAAGGCACCTATATTAATTTGCGTTCTAGGTCGAAGCACAGGACGAGGGAGGTGTGAGACTGAGTGGCGAGAGCTGGGACTTATCGGCACAGTGTTACTACGATTAATTGTATCCGCTGTGGGACCTGCAGAGAAATTATCAGAATTGCGGATCGGGAGGGGCCTGAGAGCTAAATTTGATAGGACAGTTGGGGAGGGGTCAGCAGTAGCATGTTTTCGCCTATCCACCCTGCTGTATGCAGTATGGAATTGTTTGTGTTGTGCCGATTCATGGTTGTGTGTGGGCTGAGATACTGCCAGGACGCCCAGACCTAGACAGGAGAACGATTAGGGTTCTCAACCAAAGCCTTCGGCTCAAAAACCTGTACCGCAAGGCAGCGGGTGGGTGGCGGTGTACCATAAATGGCACGTTTTCCAGGAAGAGATGCCAACCATCTTCCAACCTGGAGGACCAGGAGACTGTGGTTTGTCAGACCTCTACCTGTTGGCCTGCCTGGTATGAGTAACTCTGTCCAGTTTAGCCCAAAATGTCATCGAGATGCGCAAGCCGTCACACCACGTCAAGGTCCAGTCTCACCGTGACGGTTTAAATTGGATCAATGGGTGTCAGACTGGTCATTCGTTTGGGTCACCTACTAAGTGACCGAAAATCCACTCTACGCTCTCAAGTCTGATGTTCTGATTCCGCACTGCGACTTCTTGACAGAACCTATAGACGACATTGTTCTAATCTGAGAGTTAACAAGAATTCTAGGATATCTTAGACAGACTGGAGGCTCCAGTTCGTCAGTTTGGTGTGGTCTTTCCACCTTCTAAGCGCAAGGGGCCGTTACAAGATTAGCAGGACTCTGCGCATTCTCTCATCCTCGATGATGAATCATTGAATGCAGTCGAGAGGTTCACTCACCTTGAGACTACATCATCAATGGCCGAATGTTCGGTGAGGCCGCAGATCTTATGGCTAAAGCTCGGATGGCGTTTGTCCTCTCTGACACCGAAATGGTTTCAGTTCTGTCGAAGACCGAGAGTACACTGCCACTGTAAAAGCTGTCGCAGTACACATCAATAAATCGTGGTCGATCCACACAGGTGCTCACCCACTAATCGTTTTTGGGTATTATTGTCTCCGAAGTACCAGCGATGTGTGGCGAAAACGATTAGGTTCTCCGGTGTGTCTTCTGGACGAGCAGATTATTATGATCTCGCCCAACAGTCTTCATTGGTTTGGCCACATCTTACGTATGCCAACTCATCGCTTGCCACGCCGTGCTTTGTTTGCAGTAGCCTGGTGGCCAGTGTAGATGTGATCACATCTATACTACAATCTAACGGGTACCCAAAAAGGTTCATAGAAAGGCATAGTAGACCGAAACCACCTTCCGAACAGGTGGCCACAGTTAGAAAAAAGGTTTATATAGAATTGCCTTTTAAAGGTGATTATAGCATACATCAAACAACCCAAAGACTAGTTAATTCGATTAAACGAACATTTAACGCAGCGGAACTCTGTGTATTAGCACGGACCCAGAAACTGCCTGTCCCTTCAATCAAAGGAGATCAGCCTGTCTGTGCTACCTCACATTGTGTCTACCAATTTACATGTAACTGCAAAGAAAGTTACATAGGCAGAACCGAGAGGTGCTTGATCTCCAGAGTGAAGGAACATTTGCCTAAGTGGGTGCAGAGCTCTGTATTACAGAAGAACGACAGTGTTGTTGAAACACGCAAGCAACCGGCGTCCGCAGTCGCAAGACACGTCCTGACCACTGGTCACGTTATCGACCCAATGTGTGCATTCAGAATCCTATTACGTCACTCCAATCCAAGATTCTTGCGGTTTGCTGAGGCGGTCGCAATCAATCGACTGAAGCCGACCTTGTGTGTTCAGAAACAATTGCTCGTAAACTTGACCCTTCCCTGGACGTAGTGACCTTTCCTAAACCACCAATTGACTACCAACCCTTCTCCCTAACTGCTCGATATAAAAAACCCGTTTCATGTTATTGCAAATTTGGTACTGACGAGTCAATACGAAATGCTCGCATCTACCAGTTTTCGTGTTCTAACAGTTTTGTTCAAAGCCAAATTCATTGGGAACGGCAGAACTGACGCGCACTAATAGATTCACAGCTCAGCTTTAACCACAAAGTATTCTTGTTTTGGGATGCTCAATATTGGGTTTTTGGATCCCGTTTTCTCGATAGATTGAAAATTGGAGCAGCTTATCTTTAGTTTTTTCTGGGTTTTCCGCGTCAGTATCCGCAGACTTCAGAACCTGAACGGCGAAGGAGAATCTGTTTTCAGCAGGACAGTATTCGCCTGTTATACCGGTTATGTCGACCAATTCAGTAGTCTCCTACGTTTTCTGACTTAATTACCTGGGATATTTTTTGGTTTACACTCCACAGCTTCATTCTGTCGTCAAACGAAAGAAGAGTGTAGCAACAACTCCACGGAACTTTCCAGTTAAGCACGCCAAAGAGGTCCGTTGCGGTATGATACGCCGGACTGACCTGAATTGAAAAGTGGATGAAATCTTAAAGACTTTCGGAAAACGATTGACACGTATACCAAGGATGATTACTCTTTGCCTGTTACATCGAGCACCGTTTTCCGAGGCCCCGGTCAACGGGCAGTTTGAGGTGGACAAACGATGAGAGCACAGAGGAATGAGGCCATCGTGACTCAGAATCGGTGGCCGAACGCCTTTGGGGAGTTGTCGGCCAGTCGGGTTCAATGGCATGGATGCCGCTGTTGTTTAGCTGAGTTGGCAGTGGAGGAGGTCTCATTAATGGTGTTGGGCGGTGAAGGTTGTATGAAAGCTATTTTGTGGCTGCCGCCTTATTCTATCCTGCAACCCGATTTTTATTTGCGAAATGGGGACATCTTGCTGCTAAATGTTTGAGTTTAGATAAGTCCCATCCCTTCTTTTTCTTCCTAAGTGGATTTTAATTTTCTTTCCATGGGTGTATGGTAGCTGGGAATCAGTGTGCTAGCGATGTGCTGCTATCCATAACGGTGTTGTCGGTGCTGAAATTGATTGATAATGATGAAGTTCACGTGGATTACTGAACGTCGTAACGCGCTGTTCTCTTAAAAGAATTACGAATTTCTGTGGAGCAGTTTTCTGACAGTGACAACCTCTATTAATATGCACGATCACGAGATAGCTCTTCATTCCTCGGAAAATCTGAGGGTTTTGTCAATTCTTTCATGAACATTCTCCCATCATCATTGTAAATAGTAGGGAAGGTAAGTTCTAGCCCAGAAGCGTCGTCACGCTTTAGCGACTTAAGATCCAGACTCAATTCTCTATGTTTTGGTTGAGGCCAGGTGAGCATTTTCTGAAAATATTCAGACCACCTGTCTAGTCAATGTTACTGTTCGATGGTAACCGAACCATCTTTCTCATTTGTGGTCTCAAACTAACTCGATGGTCAGCATAACCACAAATCGGGAAGATAGCTTTCTACTATTGTCAGATAAAGGGTCTGCCCCATCTCTTTGGACTATTCGATCAAGTAATACTGATGGTCTTCGCGCATTTTTCTGATCATCTTACGTTTTTCTTGACTATCTTCGTCATATTCAGAGCTGGTTGAAATTGAACGACGCTCGTTCATATGGTCCATCCAATTCCCTCAACTGTACAACTCCTTTGGAACACACCTCTTCACAGCAAATTTTCAAAGCTGTGGCGATTTGCTCCCAGTGTGTATGTGACCACCAGCTTGTTATAGTGTCTTCTGGCCATGTAGACATCTGGTGGTCTGAGTGCTAAGTGTTTATCATCGCTGAGTTTATTTTGCAGTCAGCATACCGAATCATCCGTCAGTGAACTCATTGCGTAAGCCCATTATGGTGTGGCTAACACCTTGTTTTGCATCTGTACGCTATACACCAACATTTCAACTAGCCGATTTGGAGCGAGGGTGTTAGCATTTTTGCAGATGTGTCTGAAATTCCCCAGAAGCAGTGACCATACTGTCGTGATATACGACATGAATCGAGGCGTTGTCCTGCTCTAAACTAGAATTTCCTTTTTCGATTTGAGGAACTGAGGAGTAACGACCCCCGAACACTGGTCTCCATACTCATATCAACGCCTAACCTTGTATTCGCACGAACTGTGCAGTAGATGACAAGGAAAACCCTAAACCGTAAGGGCGCTGTCTCGCTGATGGCGCCTTACTCTTACTTGCAGCTCGGTTGTTTGTTTGCAAGGTGTAGGCACCTTGATGCTGTATGTTTGAATATGGACGTAGTCATTTTCAGTAGTTTGGTCCCTTCCCGTCCCCTTCTTTTTCCTTCTCTCTTTCTATATAGGGTTTGCTTTTTCTTCATGGTTGTGTGGCAGTTAAGCATTAGTGCGAACCATTGATGTATTGCTGCCTATGATGATGATGGCTTAGTGGGGGCTAAAACTTATTCCTTGAATCCATCAGCAAAATTGTTGTGATGACAGATAACTTCATCCGGATTGGTCTGATAGACAAAGATGCCATGGGTTTGACCTTCAAGAGAAGGAAGTGTGGTCCGTTCGACCCAGTAATGATAGACTTTTGATGACCATGAAGGCACTCTCAGTCTTTGATGGACTAATTGGCCACCCCCGATAATAATCCGTCAGTGCATATGATCATTCGCTTTGGGATCGCGCTTTATAAGCTCCCGGTTGTTGTTGCAATGGAATGTCTGGCATAGGGCTGGACGGGTTTTTCGTTATCGAGCCAGTAAGGCCGACGCAAAAGTAAGGCGTCTGGTAGGTTTTTAGAGGTGAATCAGTGAGATCGGCAGAGAAGTTACGGTGTTTTTCCTCTCTTACTCACATCTGCAGTTTGCAAGAGCTTTGTTGTTTACGTGAGTTTAGGTCGAAATTAGGTGAATTATCTGCACACTAAGGATGCTTTACATCGTTGTATGATAATCGATTATCGGCAGCAACCACTCGTTCAGTGTTGTCGATTGCGATGAGGTTGTTTAGTTTTTAGACAGAGAACGCAGTAGGATAGGATGCAAGTTAGCCATCTCATAAAATAAAGCTACTGCTAACCTCACTACCCTATCTGTTCTACTAACGGATACTAAAGTAGTATTTCCGCTTGTCGACGTACTTTTTTCAGGTACACGGGACGACAAGGAGTATCGACGTTTGATGGAAACACTAGAACAATATATTTTAGAACTGGATGCCGTGGAAATTCAAGGCCAAGAGGATGTGCGCTCCCTCCGGCGTGCTGCTGTTGTAGAAATCCAACAGCTTATACAAATGTTGGAGTTCCGCTCTGAGTTGTCGGTGGGCTCTGAAGATACGAACGAGGAAAATCAGACACAAGGATAAACTGCTATTAAGACAATGGTTAGTCTTCAACTCAGGTATTCTTCCGGTATTTACGTGACCAGTTTTTTTTTGTGAAACATCATTTTATTGAAGCTAATTTAAAACGGTAGGTCCGTGTGGCGTTCCTGCATATTTCGTGTTTGCGAGGCATTATGCCATGTCTCCTCCAGTGCACCGTAATTTGTGAGTTTATATGCTTAAGTGTGAGTGAGAGGATACAAATTATGTAATGTTCTCCGGAAATAATTCGACTTGGTTTTAACGAAGTGCTTTCATCTTCTAATTTGGGAATTTGCGCGATTCGTCTTTAATTAAATGAGATATCTGATTCGATGTTTCAGTTCAGGGAGTATATCGGAGTCGGCGTGTTTGTAATGGGAGTTTCTCGTAAGTGGTTTTACACTTATACTTCTTGTATGAATCAACTACCGTGAAGGGGCTTTGAATGGATGCAATACAGGCGTCTGAGATAATAATTCTTGTGTGACCTAGTTTCCGCAGTAATCTGTGCAATGATAGATGTACGACCCCTTTTTTGTTAAGTACAGCGTGGCTGCGATATTTCGGGCAAGTACGGGGAAAACCGGAAGTTCGTTGAACTATTTCTTGAGACCCGTATTTATCCTTCTTCAGTTTAACTGGCTTCCATTCTTCACGGGCCAAAAATAGTCACATCGGTGACGAAGCACGCACCATCCTCAAATTTACATATGTCGGGCTTAAAAAGGAGTTGGACGGGAGGTTCTTATTTCTCCAGTTACGCGTCATTAATGCGACTGCAAAGTTATTGTTTGCCTCTGTGAGATTGGGCAACAGAGCGTGGCTAAAGTATGTGAAATAAACTCCCATGACTAGTACTACACTGATATTTCAATTCATCTGTTTATTTTTTTCTACGGCCACGTGACCGATGGCTTTTTATGGGCTCTAAGTTGCATCATGATATGTGGACTGAAAAGGACCTTGAAGGGGTTCCGTAACCAGTTATGGGACGTAGCCGTCGGAAAATGTTGCAGCCAGGCACCGTGACGTGTGTTGCACTGGGTCTCATCCCTTTTTAAGTTTACTTTCTTGTTCTTCGTAATCGTCCTGACTGCTGGCATCGTTATGAGGATAAGGCGATGAAATGGATGAGATGAGAGATGGCGTAGAGCCCATCGTAGAATCGCATTTCTTGATGACATACTTTTTTTGATGCGAAGCGCACTCGAAAGCAGGCAGGGTTGACTGTGCAGTATCCGGAAGCTGCCGGAATTAATATCGGATCAAAAAAGTTTTGGATCCGTCTACGGACTTACGGGTATCCTACGGACTGTGTTGAGACATGATTAATGGTGATTCCGTGAAATTCAGACTGTTAGTGTTTTACCGGTGCTCCCATCGTCTCGTAACTTTATTGATAGACCAGGAGCTGGAGGATTCCCCTCTAAAAAGGAACTGTACATCTAGAACCTTGAGTTTTGTAAGGAGGTAGATGTCGTGGTGACTTCACTTACCTCCTAGAGTCCGTCGTCAAGACTGGCGACACACCTTTTTCCATCTGTTTTTATGTGGACACATTGCGTCTTTGAACGGTTCACAGTCCGCTTGATCCCATAGAAACTACCGTGCAGAGATTCCAGTCTGATTGTTGGTGTGTCTCTCGAGTGAGCCGATACTATATAATCCGCGTAGACAACTTAGTCAACCGAGTGTGTTTCGGGAAATGTCAAAATCACATTAGGGTACGAGATGTTTATCCAAGGAACTCATTTACCACAAAAATTCGCCTAATTCATTGGACAAATGGTAAATTATTCACTGTTCTACGGCGTACAAAAAGGGTGTAAGAACGGCAGCTTGGTAAACAACTCTGTGCTTGGGCACTAGGATAATTACAACACAAACAATGTAGAACCCTGTCACCCTCTTTTCCCTAATATTTAACCACCCGCCTATTGCTGTTACTCTCACAACCTGCATCCAAAAATACCAATTCTCCAATCCACCCCCCTCAGTCATTGATTTCCACTCACCTGTCCATACACCGGTTGCTGTCTGTCAGTCGCTGCTTTCCCCACTTCTGTTGATGCGGCCTTCTTACGGGTCACCGTGACACTGTCAGCAACCAGTCGGTCTGCCCGAAGGTCGGATATTTATTCTCATATCAGATCGATCCGATCGCATCCTGTCGGTTGGTCCTTGCCCATCGACTGCTTGTGCTGGCAGCTGTCACATAGTTGGACCCTTGACGGCCTATTGCCACCAGTCATTGTTTATTAATAGTAGCACAACTCCAGCGACTTGATTTGGTTCTGACATTCGGTATCGTTCGTTATACGTGCATCGCATAACGTTCGTTGGAGGAACGTACAACAAATATGAAAACAGTTACTTGGGTACGTCTGAAAAAAGGTCAATAGAGGGTATTGACAACGTGGCTATCAGTTATGCAATCATTGCTACAACTTGTGAGCTTGATTGATTCTAGGCCAGACGGGAATGAGTGTCTGCACGAACTTCTGGGCGCAATCGGACATTAATGGCTTCGACAATGATGAGCGATCGGTATCTCAACACTTTTGATCAATTTCTTGGCACTCAGTATACAATCTCTCTTACTGACAGAATGATTAGAGTCGGCCATATGAGCAACATTCACGTTTTGGTCATACCACTCTTCAGCCACACAGGATGATGTTCACGCACGGTATCTGACAGACAATCACCTTGTAGTACGACCAATGCCTGATGTTCGACCTGAGCAGACGCATAAGTACATTGTGATACTCGGAATTGGGGACTTCGAATAGCCAACTGGTTGTAAAACATGGAGATTTGTCATTGGGTTATAACGTGATAGCCGGTGTTGTGCGGAAACTCAAGTCTCAACAGCCCTGTCGATTTTGGATTCCCTGGTTGAACAGATCTACCACATCAGATCCGCCTTCATTGCTGAACCCTCGAACTGCTGCGCTGTTACTGTCCTGCTCTTCTGCAGGGTGCACTGGACATCCTGGATGGACGGACTCCATCCGAAGGGTGTGTGAATCGAACCTCCAATGTACTTCGAACTCTGTGTTTCATCCCGCTATCTTGTGAATTGAGTTCCTTTCGAACCAAAGGCTCCGGGCGGGGCCTTCAAGCCAGCCCCTCTTTTCGACATGGAGAACCGAGACGTATTCTGCCCCCACAAATATGAATTCAAACTTATATTAATTATGATGCTTGTCATGCTCTCCTGTCACAACTCTTTAGTTGAGATGTCGGCGGTCGACTTCGCTCCCTTGTTAAATTTTAACGCACGTAACCAACTTGTCTCCTTTCTCGCTATTTTGTTAAACAACCTTTTGTTTGCTAACTCCGTTAATATCATTTTCCCGCAAATGCCGTGAATTCATCTCATTCGCCTCTCGCAACAGAAGTCATAGCCAGGGCGATAGTATGTCAGACACTGAGGTTCATTTGTCTGAAGGACACAAGCCCCTACTGGCCCCCCGAGCGTCATTCAAGCTCGCCAACTCTGATGTTTGAACACTTATGCAGGCAGCTCCTGCACGTCTTTTGGCGATCCTCGCTGTCAATATCTGGTGTCCTGCTAAAACACGTCTTCTTGGTTCTAGCCGATTCGCCATACGGGTACAATGTGCGCCTGTCTGGAGACTCTGCGGCTCACGACATTGGCCAAGCCGGTGTTGAAGTTGCTTTAAGTGCATACGCAGAAAAGACGCGGATGTCGGTCAACAGCCGCCTTTGCGCTGTCAGACTCGGAGGTACGATTAGAGCATCGAGAGGCACCCATCACAACCTCATACGTCCCTCACATACTGTAGTCCAGAGGCAGTTAAAGTCGATTTTTATCACCGGCTCACGGCGCGGCGCGCGGGTGTTATAGTACTGGCTAGAGACCTGAACACCCAAACAGGCAGGCTGAGCGCGGACGAACATAACTTAGATGGCCCACACTCCTACTGTACTCATCAAGCAGACAATGGTGACCTTTTTTGTTGCAACGATAACGGTTTGTTTCTGAAAAGTACTTATTTTCGACGTTCCTGCTGTCAATGCGCCACCAAGCTTATTCCATCGCCAAGTCGATCGTGGACACAGACTGACTACATGGCCATCAGCTATCGGTGGTGTGGCTGTTCCCAAGACTCCAAGTCTATCTGGAGCACCTGCGTGGATTCCGATCACATACTGTTATGTGCCATGTTCGCTTTGCGTTTTGGTGGGGACCAGATTGCGATCAACCACCAATTGTGAAAACCGAGGACTTCAGTTGGGTTCTAACCAAACACGGAAACAACATGCCCAACTGCGCCAAGCGCTTTACCAGTTGAGCTACGAAAACGCCGCGAGCTCGTAACTCCCACGTTTGGACTCAGTTACCCGCCCATCCACCTGTCTCAAATGGAATCCATCAAATGATCCAAGGGGTCGACTGCCACGGCAGGATTCCTCAAACCATTCACACACGGCCACAAACGCTTTACACTTACAAGTGTGCGCTTGCCTTTAGTCGAGTTACCCACCCACTAGACTACATCGAAACAAAGCGGGCACATGCACGGCATGCTTTCATCATCATCATCATCATCATCATCAATCTTTGTTGTCCTTCGCAGTAATCTTTCCTTCTAGGATATTCCACGTCACTGTTGAGATAAGCGGCGGCCCGAGCCACAGTGCCTTTCGGTCAGGCTCATGGCTCAACAGTGACGTGGAATATCCTAGAAGGAAAGAGTACTGCGAAGGACAACAAAGATTGACGATGATGATGATGAGGAGGAGGAGGAGGAGGATGGAGAACTTCCGGGAGGACCCTGGCAACTTGTTGCAGCAGATTTATTCGCACACGGTGAGAAAGAATACGTGGTCATGATGGCTTATTTCTCGGCTACTTTGAAATCGATTGTTTTGGGGTTCAGTCTTCAACAGACTGCGTGCTCACTTCACTTACTATGGCACACCGGAGGTGTTTTTCTTTGACAATGGTCCACAGTTCGTGTGCGCTGAATTCAAGGCGTCTGTAGATAAATGGGAGTTTCGACACCATATTTAGTCAAACGGGAAGACCGAAGCGGCAGTGAAGGCTGCCCAAAGACTGTTTCAGTCTGCGCAGGAGTCATGGAAGACCTCTATCTAAAAGAACAAACATGTCGAATGAGGCCATCGGATACAGTATGACGAAGCGAGTGTTTGGGAGAAGGACGGACAAAATTACTGGTGGCATCTAAGTTGTTACGTTTTGATATGTTAGATGAGTCAAATGTTCAGGAGAGACTACAAGGCAGGATGCAACAAAAAATGTACTCTGATCGCAGGGCTCGAAGACCTAACAGCTTTAAATCAGGAGGCAAGGTATGGGTTCAGTGTGTCCCTGAAAACCCGGGACAATGGGCACGTGATGTGGTGGTCAGTGATAGTGGGCATAGGTCATACGATGCTAGTATGGGTGGGGTGGTGGAAAATAAATCGCATTTATTTGAGGGAGCGGACGTCGCCAGAAGGGGAGTCATCAAAAACGAGAGGTGCACAAACTTACGAAAAAGGAACTGCTTGTAATGAGTTTGGACTGGAGCGACTTCTTGATTGGAGATGATTCAGCCAATCAGTGTTCGCACGCAAGCTACTGCAGACGGAATTACGGTCAGACTGGCGCCAACCAATCATAGACGGTGATTAGCTGCTGTTTAATGCTTATCTGCTTCAAAAAACCGAGTTGCTGGATGCAAGGTCGTGGGACAACACAGCAATAAACTGGCCAGTCAAAACGTAAGGACGCCTGCCGCCTAATAGCAGTCGTAAATACTCTTGTTCCTCCATAAAAAGTGTTGTTTATCCAACAGGCTGAGATTGCTTAGTGCCGCTCATATTTCTGTTCTGATTTTTCTCGATTGAATAGCTCAGTTCGCGACACTGATGACTTTCGTGAAGGTGTAATCGATTAGTGAATGGCCTTTGTGCAAGGGGACGTTCCTGTTCGTCCACACTGGTTGAATCAATTGAATCCACCTTTGAAGAACGCTGACAAGATCGTGCGAGCTAGGAGCCCTGTGCAACAATTGATCTCATCTTCGATAACTGGTTCTACCGACCAAGACGTAACACTGTAGTGATTTAATGTTAACATTATGGAAGCTTGTCGACAGTTAACTTGTTCTTGAAGGATTCCTGCCCAACATCCTGAACTCATATGTGATTGTGCCTTCTGCCTTGTTGATGGCTTGACCAACAGATTCACGCTTTGGGTCAGTGATACTTCACGATTGTGCTGATATTCCCTAAAGGAAAGACAGTTTTCATTTATTCAACCTTGCAGTTGTTCAAACTCTGCGATCGGCAGTCGGGCTACACCTGGGCTTCGTACGGATCTCTCCTTAACCCGTTATATGAATCTTCATGAGAGAAGTTCTGTCTGACATCTAGTAGTCCTAAGGAGTCTTGTGATTCAATATTTGTTTAGCTCGTGAACAACAGCACTTCATTCTGTCCGGCTTACAGTATCCTGTGGTCGGCGCACTGTTGTGACAGTCGCCCACCGTTATCTTTAGGGTGTGGTACCACCCAAAACTTGGTAACTAAATCAGACTCGCTAAGTTAGCCAACCTGGGTGCCCATATCCCCCGCCAAAATAGGTGGAGGTTCGACGAACTACAGTCTACTGGTTCTCAAGGTTGATCATTAGGAGAAGGCTAGCACTTTTTCCGCAAGAAGTGGTACCAGTTTTAGTACATTGTCACCCATTCACTGCCATGCGATGCAGACTTTTGAGCCAAAAGCTTTGATTGAGGACCCTATTCGTTTTCTTGTCTGCTTCTGGTCCCCTTGTTAGTATCTCAGCCCGTGCACAAAATCCATAATGTTTATGTCAAAACCATATATCGATTTAGGGGAAGTAGCCAGATTCTAGTGAAAAGTCTTCTGACAGTGTTGTCACTGCAGGCGGGTGAGGCATAAGTGCACAAACGATCATATTTCTGAAGATTTGGCACCCAAAGATAGCTTTTATGAAGCTTGCCATGCTAACGGGAATCCAGTTCACTAATACGGCCTTAACCGTTGCGCTGAGGACCCTCTCCACCCTGATCGATCGTAGAGTCACCTGAAGTGCATAACCGGTGTCGAGTGTGCAATGTAGGTACCGTCAGTCCCATGCATTAACAATTTTACCGGATCATGGACTGTGCAATGCGACAGACGTCAATTAAATCTGACGTCCACGCTGGTACAGTCTGTTGACCTGTTTGTTCCAGAGTGCGAACGCTGAAACCGTCTGCACTAACTCGCATTCCGGACTTGAACCAGTGATGAGTGAAACCAGAAGCTGGTTGGTAGGATATGAGTGTTGCCAAGACGGTGATGCTATAAGATATCCGCACCAAATTTAGTACGAATGAAGTTGAACAGTTTGGGCGTCGCGTTTAACATGTTATTGATAAACAGATTGGGAATAACACAACGTTACGAGCAAGTTGTAATACTCTACGTTTCAACCACCTCGGGTGGCCTTCCTCAGAAGTGTTGTAATCGAAATCCACTTCTGAGGAAGGCCACCCGAAGTGGTTGAAACGTAGAGTATTACAACTTGGTCGTAACATTGTGTTATTCCCATTCTGTTTATCAATAACGGTGTCGCTGTAGTTGTCCATATTTGATATGGAGATCGAAGAACTGGGGATTGGGAGGTGTATAAGAGCTAACTTATCTAGAACAATGATAAGAATCGGCAGTGGTATATCTTTTTGCTTAGCCATTTTGTTCTATGCTCCAGGAATGGCGACCCGATTTATGCTGCGAGACAGTCAATACAGCGTACAGTTAATGATATTTCGCGTGTTTGTGGTTATATGTGAACTAGTGTACCGTGAGGGCGCTCAGACCTGGGCGGCACAACTATCAGAGTTCTCAACCAAACCCTGTGGCTCAAAGACCTGCATCGGTATGTGGTGGTTGAATCCCAGTGGAATTGAACTAATATTGCTTTTTGCGGAGAAATACCAACCTTCCCCTAGCTTCTGACCAAGAGAGTGCAGTTCATCAGACCTCCGCCTGTTATGTGCCTGACACGAGTGACGTCCATCGCGCCGTCCAGTTTAATTCAATAAGTCAGAAGATTCGCTTGCCTACGCGCTGCGTTTTGGTAGCGGAATGGTTGTTGGTCCAAGTCATTCTAGCACCAGAGACTAACTCGGAGTTAAGGTCTCACCTAACGTTATTTCAATGCGAGAGCATGCGTGGTAGTTGGGGCAGGCTCGCAATTCAGGGAGGACTGATTAATCCGGCGATTCTTTGTTAGCTTGTTCTAGTGAATAGGGTTATTCACAAATATTCTTCATGAAACTACTTTTGAGTTTCCGATGACGAATTTTTTTCCAGTTTATTTTGTGCATACATGTCAAAGTCAAACGTGGTAGCAAAATATTGCGCGTTTTTTCCTGACGAGGTCCGATAGCGATTGCTTAGTTTTGCAATCATGTAATCAATCTACTTACAAATGTACTTTCCCACAACATGTAGGTGCTCATCCGGTCCGCCACGTTTTTTCGTTTACCGCATGTGGTCCGAGCGTGTTGCACACGGATCAATGAAACTTTGGATGCTATTGTGCTGAAACTAGATTGTGCTATCCACAACCAGTGCCCACATCTCCGAGCTCCAGGCACACTAAACAGTATTCTTTGCTTCCTTTGTGGTCTTTCTTTTAATGGTTGATTCGGTTCCCGTTACTAATTCTCCCTCTGTTATGCTCGTCTCTGTGCATTTTCTCCGACGTTATGCGTTTCACATCCAAACCGATGTTTCGGGGACCGGCATGTGTGTTCTGTTTCATTCGAGAATGTGAATTGTATATAGATCTCCCCTGTCGTCAGTGTTCACCTTTCCGCTGTGATTATATATTTTTCTAACCGAATTGGCTGCGGTACAAACTTTCATTGTTTAGAAATCGCCACTTTTTCTGTCTATTTGTTTGTCCGTCGCAGCTCACTGAAACCAAAACGTGAGAAGATTCGTGTCTTACTGTCCGCTATAAGTTGGCTTTGTTCGGAAACCGTTTATACTGCTAAATTTTATCTTGCTATACTTTGAACCAATCAGTTCATAGTTTCACTAGATGGAAACTTTTTGTGTCACAACGAATCATTGTGAGCAACAAAATGGAAATAGACCATAGCTGACCAATTCTCAAGTTCTCGGACAACTACTGAAGTCATTGTTTCCGATTAATGGCAGTCTTCTTATTACTCCTATGGGAATGTAATGATTTTGCCTGTTTGGTGATATTTCTGGTTTCGTTGGGTGAATACGGCTTGTGAATAGTGAGTGCTGCAGGAGTGTCATTTTTCGACGTATGAATGCTGGACTCCTGCCAACGGGCTGTATCACAACCGGCTGTCTTGTTGGGGAGAGTCTACCGTCCGCTATCAACACTGTGTGTTGGTGTCATTACCAGAGAATAGACAATCAACAAGCAGAATGTTAACCTTATTCAAGGGTTGGCTGCCGTTAGTATCTTCTGCAGTTTTTTGCGATCACTGGTGTACAAGTTCTGTTCAATCAAACATAGGCGTTCCCGTGAACTGAATGTCGATTGTACGCCGATTCATTCGCAAGAGAGGTCAAGGTAAGCATCTTTTTATAGAAAAACGGCATGGGTGCGAACTAGTCCCGATGTTTGTCCTCAAAAGTTTGAGTGAGGTTAATGTATTTGAATATACACCTCGGAAGACGACTCTGTGCACTAGATGAGACTTCTTCAAATGTTTGACAACCAACACTTGTCTCCGGTAGCGGTGGGGAACTTGTGGTGTTTGACGAGGAGTGAACTGTTGGTCACTATCACTACCGCCAAGACGGAAGCTGTGTCCCCCGAGGCGGAGAAAGTCTGTGAATTGTCAGAGTGGATGGATTCTCGCTGTCATGCGACACTAGATCAGGAACTGGATGTTGTTGGATTACCTGTACGTCAGGAGTGTTCGAAGCAACAAACTGGACTTCAGTGGGTGCTTTTTTGTCTTATTCAGGTCTGGTGTGACACAAGGTCGAAACGAAACGTCCTATTGAATCACGATCGCCATTGCAAAGACTGCTCAAACTGACTAATTTGCTCGCAAACAGATACCTCAGTACGTGTCGTGTTAATCATTTGCGTCATATTTTCTTACTCGTGGTTCTGTTTTATATTGTCCCAACTTCAACACATCCGGTTGTCGAAACCAAGCGATTTTAGACTCTGTAGTTGTGACTGCTTGCCGGCTACTATGAACTTGCAATCCATCACTGCTAATTTTGGGGTACGCTATGTCCAAGTATGGCAGTTCCAGTCTCTCTCATCCAAGTATACCACTTCGCTTGCCCAAGTTTAGTGGAAGATCCTTTGTAATGGTCTTAGATCCTTCACCCGCGCTTTTTTTGTAATATTGTTCGTCTCTCAGCAATGTTTAGTTCGTTTATCAAATCTGATCGGTAGTAGTAAATGAACCTCGTTGAAAGTCGCTTTTTAGAGTGTCGTCCTCTATCCGGACGGGTTACACGGACAGACAATCAACAGAACACTGAGCGGAACATATTGAACCAAGATCACTGAGGTAAACACTTGGGAAACCAGACCGACTGGTTTCACTATGCTCAGACTTTATGGTCTACCTGGAACACAAAGCTAGCTGGCCTACTAATCCGTTTGCTTTTACACATGAATTCACCATACCGTAGTTTCGGTAAGCGGTTTGCCAAAACCTTAAAACATGGTTGAACTATGGTCGTCGCGATGTGATTATCGTGTTCTGGGTTTACATCCTCCGTTTACTGTTTAAGCATCTGAGAGCATCTCAGTTTCATACGACTTCGCATCATGTTGTACAGCTGTAATACCTAACTACAGGGTCAGGCCTATCCAAACGGGCGCGTGGTTAGCATCTTAGCTGCGAGTATCGTAAGTGGGGTTTGTGATTGTCGGGTAGGTTTCTGTGTCCAGTCGGTACGACATGAAGCCCTTTTGCCCTGTCCGAACACTTGTACTACATCTCGGCAAAAGCGTGCCCTCTATATTCTGCAGTTGATGATGTGGGTGTTTGGCCAATAGATTCAAGGGGGTATTTTGCACAACTTATTGCAATCATAGTTTGAAGGTCGTTCACAGTTGATTGTGGCTATCTTATTGTCATAAAATTTCCAGTCAGCTCCTTTCGAGAAGTTCTATATTTGAGTATCGCTCCTGTTAGGGTTCCTCGGTATCGCATACTTCTGTGATCGCTGCGATTGAAACTCTGGCTATGCTTTCGTGCGGTAGCCACGTTGAACACTGCGCCATTGGCTTCACAATAGGCATGACTGGATTATCATACGCAAACGCTCAACCATATTCGCTTGGGTTATTCTCAGAGTGCCTGATCATTTTGAGAGGAGACAGTACTTATCTTGTTAACTCCAGTTGATGACCCCCATGCATAGGGCTTCTCACCAGTTGTAGTCACAAAACAGTAAACTCGGTATGGTTTAGTTACTGGCAATTAGTAAGAAATTCTGATTAGCCATCACTCATAAAGTACAACTGTCGTGTTCCTTTAGATTTTCCTGTTAGCCTACTCTGAAAAAAGCACCAAACTTGAGCCCAGCTGTTTTTAAAACCCATCTGTAGGATACATCCTTGTCCCGGTTGCTTCATGAAAGCTTGGCCAAAGTCCTAACCCGGGCAGTGGCAAGGAAATACGCCGTTGGCGGGCTGTGAAGTTGAAAAGTGATGCTTCTCTTCGAAAGTCGCTGACTATAATGCGATAGCTTTGATCAATTGTGAATGCTGTTCCAGTTTCGGAGACGTATTTATTAACACTTGCGGCTATCGCAACCTCTATGAACTGTCTGCTTGCCTAGCGAGAATGCGGTTACAGATTTCTGTCAATCTACGTCACTTAGCTCCCGTGTCGTCTGTTCCTAGTTGGCTTTTTGGTAGCTCGTAACGAAACTAAGAGAACAAACTGTACCATACGAATTACGTCAAAGGTGGCGACTCACTGGTCACGGTGACCGATTTGTGCATCTATACCAATCGCGTGTGGTTTGTTGCTTACGATCTGGCCTAGATTAGACGCACTAGTTGCTATCTTATCGTGAGATTGAGGTTCGCTCTCGTCAAACGATATTTTAGGGTGTCATGTAGGCGAAAAACTGCGTCGGATTCATGGCTTCCAGTTCCCCTCCGGAATTTTCTGGGTTGTTTGACAGGCAGCCTCGTTTGTGGGCAGTATAGTGCACACATTCGGGGACTAAAGGTGAGCCACAACGTCAGAAAGATGATGGATCAGAATCGACTACAGAAATAGTCTGTACGCACAATGGGGGAAGTGCCACCAGGGCGAATGACAACGCACTACTACCCAATATGCGTGGATGCAAGTCAGCCGTGCAAATGGGTGTACGCGTTCGTGGTCCTGCGTTTCAACATAACCTGTACGAGAGTTCATGCAAGATGCAGCTCTGCTGGCCAAGCACCTGTTGTGACCGTTTGACTACAAAATGCAATATAAATGTTCTTAGTTGGCATTTTCGGTAGTTTTATAGCTGCGTTTGTCTGGTGAACAGCGAATGATATCTTAAATATTTGTTATATTAAAACTGCAATCAAGTGATCTATGTTTGCCCATAACGCCGAAGGGAATATCTCTACCAGCGACTGACTGAAGACATTATCATCAATCGTTTGTAGGATAAATAATACATAATACACATTGAGATAAAAGGCTTGTTATGCGTTGTACATGTGGCTAGTAAGTTGATCCATACGCATTGTGGTGCCGATTAGAATTCGAAAGCAGCCGATTAAAAAGTCTTGGAATGCGACAGCTGTGACCAATGATGGGTGATGTTTAATCCACATGTAGATTCATTTATTTTACTCCGCGTCATCTAATTTAAGTTAAACCGAACATATTAGAATCTCTGGTAGTTTGGGGTTACGATTGACTGCGTCGGCCATGTAGTTTTTGTCATTCGCGAGAAATGAACTTCGAGACGAGTGCTGTTCCGAATATTCATTAATGACTTTGACCGCATTCACCGAAGCTGTTGATTACAATGCTTTCACGCAAGTCGACTCATACCCTAGTTCCGGATTTCTGTTCCAAATGGCAGTTTCTCATGTACTGAAATGATAACACGGCAGGCATTACAGCTACACACAGACATTGTTAGCCGACTGACAATGGGTAATGAACGTCTATTGACTAGGAGTGATAAAACATTTCTTTTCAACAACAAACTCAGTGATGGCGTCACGGCGAGACTGGGCCTTGACGCGGTGTGACGACTTTTGCACCTCGATGACCTTTTGAGATAAACTGGACGGTGTGGTGACCCCACCAACAGAGTTACTCATACCAGGCAGGCCAATAGGTAGACGTCTGACAAACCACAGTCTCCTGGTCCTCCAGGTTGGGGGTTGGAAGATGATTGGCATCTCTTCTTGAAAAACGTACCATTTCTGGTACACCGCTGCCTTGCGGTACAGGCTTTTGAGCCGAAGGCTTTGGTTGAGAACCCTAATCGTTCTCCTGTCTAGGTCTGGGCGTCCTGGCAGTATCTCAGCTCACACACAACCATGAATACTCAACACAAACAATTCCATACTGCATCGGCCGTCTCGCAGTATAAACCGGGTTGCCCTATCTGCTGCATACAGCAGGGTGAATAGGCGGAAACATGCTGCTGCTGACCCCTCCCCCACTGTCCTATCAAATTTAAATCTCAGCCCCCTCCCGACCCCCAATTCTGATAACTTCTCTGCAGATGCCACGGCAGATATAATTAGTCATATCAACACTGTGCAGATGAGTCCCAGCTCTCGCCACTCAGTCCCAGAATTTCCTCGTCCTGGTTATACACTTCAGGTGACTCTCCGACCTCCGTTACCAGTCAGGCTGGAGTAGATATAGTCCTCAGCACGACGGCCGCAGCCGCACTTATAGATTGGATTTCTGTTAATAGTAGACTGTGCCATTCGCTTGACGGGTTCTGTTAGGGTCAGTTCTAGACGCAAAAGCGTCAGAAATCTTTTCGTTGTGTCTGCTTATGTTCCATCTGACTACAGTGACGTCGGCGTCAAGGAC
>QNGE01000756.1:36487-69577 GCA_008508345.1 Paragonimus westermani
TAAGGTGCGAGGTGGACAGACAATGACCTGGCGTAGGGAAATGAAGTCGTCCACGAAGGGGTTGACCGCCGTGGGTCGTGTTCGTCTCCCGGGCTGGGGTTCTCGCGACTCACAGAGTCGGTGGCTGGAGACTCTAGGTGAGATGGCGGCTAATCGAGCTCATTGGCGTGAGTGTTGTTGTTTGGCCGAGTTGTCTGCAAAGTGAGTGCATTTGAAGACGCGTGGCAGTGAAAGCCGTAAGGAAGCTGTCTCGCTGATGACGTCTTACTCTCACTTGCAGCTCGGTTGTGTTGTTTGCAAGGTGTAGGCACCTTGATGTTAGTTAGATCCCTTCCCATCCCCTTCTTTTTACCTTCTCTCTTTTATATCGGATTTGCTTTCATGGTTTTGTGGCAGTTAAGCATTAGTGCGAACCACTGATGTGTTGCTATCTGCAATGATGATGATGTCGTTTTCAGGTTGATAAAAGGTGTACGGTGCGAAAGGATTACCGAATGGTGATGGGTAGTTGAGGAGTAGTTGGTTGACAGCTGAAAAGCCATTCATATCCCTTGCATATTTTCACATTCATTTTTTGGGCGAACCTCTGTCGAAAGGAAACGTTAGAATGGGGATCGGTCTTGTTAAAGCGTGTGACTACTTCACACCGTTGTTATCGCCACGAGGAGAGGCTTGAATGTACTTCACCTTACACCTTAACAAAATCGCGCGCACCTCGTCCGTTGGGATTTGTCAGCTTTTTACGGTTACTGGCTGCCATCCGAGCCCTTTCTGGATGGTCCAGAAATATTTGCCCTGTTGTGCGCGTCTACTAGACGTTCCACATTAACATCAGCCATTTATTTTCTAACTCTATCCCTAGTTGAAGCTACTTAATACTCTCTTATCCATTTATCCAGCTTTCGGGTCGTACGTCCATTGCATTGTGCTCAGCAGTAGATATCATCATGACAACAGCCTTGATCCTGACCGTAAGATACTGTGTCTTGGACCGTCGCTCATCTCAACATTGATGCGTAATATCCTAGAAGAAAAGTACCGAAAAGATTAAAAACAGAAATAAGAGAAGACTACGCGGAATTGCCAGAAGGAGTGTGAGAGCAGGCACGCCGTTGACTGCGGCCACTGAGTTCTCAAACACAGGAATGCTGTTGACATCGTCGCGAGCAGACCACGTTTCCGAACCATAGGGTAAAACGGAAGGCACACAAGTACTCCATATCCACTCAATCAGAGGCAACTGAACATCTTTTCGACGCCATGGATGACGCAGTTTGCCAAAAGTAATTCGAGTCTCGTATTATTACAAACTGACGAGATAGTTCTGCTGAAATATGTGGAACTGTCTACGGTCTCAACCGAATTACATGCGATAGAGAAGGTAGGGGATGGAATTCTCCAGTTTTGAAGCAGCACTTTGGATATGTGAAGTGCATTTCGCTTAAACCAAACCGGTCGTTCTTACCCAGCATAGTGCATGTCCTCGGCAGATGGGCTAAGTTAAACAGTATTAAACGCACACTCCATGTCGTTCAACCTAGCGCTAGGAAGGAGCTCAACACCAAGCTCACTGGCCTCCTCAAGCGCACCTTCTAGAATATCGTTCATCACGAAATTGAACAGTAATGTAGTGGGAGAGCAGACACTCTTGACGAACGCCGTTAGAATTGATGGACCTCCGAGACAGTTATCTGTAAACTGTCATCCTGCTTGCTGAGTAAGTACACTGATCTCAACAGTCTCACGTATTTCTCTGGTACTCTCTTTCGAAAAAGACAGTCCCAGGGAACGTTGCAAGCAATCGAATCGAAAACAGTCCTCAGGTATGAGGACACCGTGACCGTCGGCTACTAGTAAGACTCCCGATGTCCTAAGATCTGTCGCAAAGTAAAAATGTGATCAACGCACCCACGACCGGATTTCTCTGAGCTCAGCGAGCTGGCCTAAATATAAGGCCAATGAGTGAATTGGACGCAGTAGTCACTAAACCCCTATGGGTATACATATTTAAGCCCTCCTTTTTGAAGAGGACGGTTACTGTTGATATGTGCCAATCATGTGTCTTCAGTTTCCAAAACCGTGGGGGGGTCCTGTCACTTCTGACATCAGTTCCTCCACGCCATCCTCGAAGTGAGAAAAGACAAGATCTGCTCCAGAATCAGTGTTACGTCTGAGTCATCTAAAACGTAATAACTGAGTATTCGGGCCCTGTCCTCTACACTGTTCAGCTGGGACCAACTGAAGTGTTCCCCAAAATGTTCAGTCCACCTGTTAAGTTGGCGTGACTGGATGGTCATAAGTGAGCCATCGACTCGAAAGCCAGTATAACAAAGGATCAGGAACGAAAACTTGTTTGCTGTCACCACATAAACAAAGCACGTTCCGTCTCTTTCGATTGTTCGGCCAAGTGGTGCTCATAGTCTTCACGCAGGCTTCTCGTCAGCTTGCATTGAAGTTCTGCACGGTCGTCGTCATACTGAGAGCCAGGTGAAATCGAGCAATGCTTGCTCATGAGGTTTATTGACCTGACAGAAATCCACTTGTCAAAACCGAACAACTCCTTCGGAGCATAACTCTTCACAACATGTTTTCACAGCTGCCGCGAGTTTTTCCTAACGTCCGTTAGGTTCTCTCACCTGACTGGGACTGAGCAATTTGTTCTCCGTTACTTCCTCGTAAGTGTTCTTCACACCCTCCTCGTTCAAATTCCAGTTAAACGTCTTTAATTTACGAGTGTATGCCCTCTGGGCAAATGATGAAACAAAACCGGCACGCACAACATTATGGTCCGAGTCCAGGTGGTTGTACCGAAATGCACGACAGTCCTTAACAGAATGGCACCACCTGTAATTGCAGAACTAATAGGCAACATGATCCTGGTCATGAATGTGCTTTCTGTCCTCCGCTTTAGGAGGTAGTATGCACGTAACTTCAAAGGAATGTCGCAGCATTGAAGCCTGGGAAGTTCTGTGCAATGTGTCATAGAGAAAACGATTGGGAAAATACGACGTTTAATCACAGGTTGACAAGTGCGGGTAACTTATCTTCTCGGGCAGCTGATTTTAACGATCTCACCATGAAACGATTAGCAATCGCTTGCCAGTTTCACGTGCTTAGTGGAATTTTTCTGCCCCAGTCATTCAATGCAGTAAGTCAACACCACAAGCCAGTGAAAGTTCGTAGACTTGCTCAGTCAATCTAATCGCAAGTCGTCCTTTCTGAATGATCTCTAGTTTTAATGGCAGATCGAATGTAAACCTGACTCGGCCTCTGTAACTGACTTTTGGTGAACGTTATCAGGTGGTTCATTTGAGAGTAAGCGCGTGTCTAGTACACTCCGTTTCCTCTATAAACCCTTGAATCAAAGATTCGAGTACTCGTAGACTGTGATATACAGAATTCGTGTTGCATCTCGATCGCAAACCTTCTCACGGTGTTTCAACATCAACCAGAACATCAAGACCAGATATTGTTGGCAGTTTATAGGCATTCCCAACTTTCACCTGGCGCTTTTTCTGCACAGGCGGCCGAGTTAACCTACGCTTTGATATGGGTTTCAGAGCAAAGTTTTAGTACACAGTAATAGGAAATTCCATTTCGGGATATGGTTTTGTGTAAAGAGAATAGGCGAAACATTGATCGATATGCGACCGAGTATAGCATGGGATCTTGTTCGAAAGTCAATCAGAGTTTTCGGTTTTAGACCAGAAATACATTAGGTGTTGGTATATTTCAAATCGATGACAATCAGACCGAAACTTGTGAGCGTAAGTGCATGGAAATTGCTCGCAAATAGATCATGTCCATGTAAGACAGACGTGTTTAACGTACTTATACACATTGGAAACAGATTGAGCATTGTGCTTGCCTAAAAGCCGGGACTCACGAATAACGAGTAAAAGCGAACTGGTATTCGTGGAATACTGAGAAGATTCTGTAATCTTGGTAGAGCCCATCAGTGGCACTCAGCCTTGTTGCGACCTGGGGTCAAATGAACCAACTCCATGGTTCTAATCTGACTGACAATTTTTAATAATGAATACATCAGGTGGAACCAACAGGACAGTCACCATCATTGTTTGATGCAATCAGCTAACCTGGAAACTACTCACAGGCACCTATGACTAACCGCCTAGATACGTTACTTTAGCCGCACCTCATATGAAATCATTTGAACGACGACTATCATGTGGGAATACTAGGAGCGCGAACTTGAGTTCAACACTCGATGATGGTATACGCCACCGGTAAGTTGTGTCAAAACCAAAACACCTATCTACTGTCTTCTTTCAATACATGCTGGGTGGAATGCGTAGTTGACATTTGTGAATGAGGTATTTAATATCTCAACTAGATGGCTTTACTTTTGTTTACGATTATAGTAATTGTGGGTCCATTATCTGTTTATTTTCTGTTGCCTTATGCCATACAGTTTATTTTTGCATGGATATGGTTTGTACGTCATATATTTCCCTGCTCTCCGCGCACCGTTTCCCGTGGCCGCATTCATGTCTTGTTTTGGGCGTACTGGTGTAGATCGTTACATGTACAGAAGAACCTCCGACCTGATCAATAACTTCACAATAACCAGACGGCGCAATTCTTTCACGCATACTGTTCGATCAGACTGATTAGTCACGTTGATCCGATTAGTGTTGTAACTGTGGATCTACGGTCTACCAGCACGTAAGCAGATAACAGAATAACGGTTAGCAAAACGGCGTATAACGGGACGACGGTTAACGGTAATGAACAACGGACTACGGAGTCTACACGACTAATTCGTAACTTTCCACCAAGCCCAACTACCCGAAGCTTACTCAAACACAGAAAACAGATGGACCTCTGGACAGAGCTCTCTTGAAGTCACTCAGTCCGTTCACAAAATAAGTCATATTCAAAAGGTTTTAGACCAATCAGAAAACGGTTAGAATGCAGACCAGACAAATATCCAAACGGTACAGTGACTCCCCCGATTGAAAACCGGCGTGTGGGCGGGATGCTAGAAATTGGCCGAGGACGCTCGTGAACGGCGAAGTGGCACATGACCATGTAGACTATGAAGGTCATTTCAAACGATAATGAGTTACACCTTTTCAAAAACAAATAAAAGAGTACTTTCAGAGACTTTGATTCTTCCCCGACAATTGCTTATTTGTGGAAAGTGGGGGCACATTTATACGTATCAGTAAGTATGAATATGCTACAACAAATACTATGCCATCCTTGTGTCCGCAGCGGCGGATTTTTTGTTTGGAAAGTTTTTCTTTATGTTTGGAACGTTGGAATGGTCTTAAGGATTCAATTTGGTCCGAATATTGTTCTGTCCTGCGTGTCGAGTAACTCTGAAACATAATTGACAGAAAGCATATGCACTACTTAATAGATGGCAGTAGTAATGTCAATAATGCACGGTCACTTATGCGTGTTATGTGAGATACAGATGTGTGTTGTCATTCGGTTCAGTCGCTTAACACAGTTCAGTCTTCAAAATGCCTTCACCATGAGCACCGTCACTTTATGTTTATCGTTGCTCTAAGAAATGATGACATTTCTAAATCAAACATGACATTGAGGGATCACTCACCTGATCACTATAGTGACTGCTTTTTCAACGGGTTACCCTTCAAAATCATCATCATCATTTCAGCCCTAGTCGTGCCTGTACGTACAACGGTTCTGGCTACCTTCTGTCCTGACAATGGCCCACGAACTTGCAGAATAACATGAGTACTAGTGTATGGCGAATGAAAGGAAGAGAGAAAATAGACAAGAAAAACTGAGTTTCAAGAGGAAGACACCAACAAGCTTGCAGATACAGGCTCGCTACTGATTGAGACAAAATGCCATGTTAGATAATGTTTCCAGCCAGCATTTTGGATGGTCACGAGTCCCCCAAGCAAGCAGACAGTATCCACTAATCTTGCTCAGCGGGACGGTCAGGGCTATCTTAGCCCCTGACCACGTCATCACTCGGCTGCCTTAACAGTTCTTCCAACAATCGTCTGCCACAATGTACGGTGCGGCAGACACTGTTAGTATACGCAGTACATGACCCAACCAGCAAAGACTGAGTTTTTCACTATCTCGGTCATCGATCGCGAACCTGCACCCTCCCCGAGTGCACGTCGACGAATTGTCGCGTTACTCGCGACGGCACACCATTTGACGAAGGCTAACCGGCGGAGATCGGTGTGAACCTGTTCGGTCTGTGATCCGTCGAGTAAAACAGAGCGCACACCCGCGTTGCAAACTTCATCCTTAATCGAGAAATGGACGTCTTTGTGACGCGCCACAATTGATGGAGGCTGGCAAATGCACTATGTGCTTTCACTATCCTCTCAAACACCTCGTCAGCTATACTATGGTCTGATTAACTGATAATCCCCAGGCAAATACAACGATCGACAACTTCCAGCGGTCTGTCAGCAGTGACAAAGACAAAGTCAGTGTGAACCCTTTCTTATGAAAACCCTTTACACTTTAAATGTGTAGTGTGCATACCATATTAAACAACCCTACCACTTAACCGATTCAGCATCACTTGCATTTTCTGGCCATCATTTAAACGCTTTTCCTCAGTTTCGCTAGTCTCTTTATGTTCTTTTACATTGTCGATTTTGTGAACAGCTGGGTTCTGAGGTCGCAATTCAAAACATTCGACAGCATGCGCAAAGAAGGATGTACCCCAGAATTGTGTACAAACTGACGAACTGCGGGAACTGATTGTTTCATCGGGTCTACCTTCAACTTTTACTGGTCGATCTCAGATCTTAAGCAAATCTCTGTCACCTACAGTAAGTACAGATCTTTGGTAAATTTTAGAGAGGTAGCTAACGCGAATACCTAGCACATACTACCCTGCATTATTTAAGCCGGGCATCAGGAAGGTCGAAAATCTTTAATTTCACCGTTCCGTTATCGGTTGTTCACTTGAAGTTCTGAGGTCAGAACTACCCTTCAAAAGTATATATTTCAAATGAAATTTGTATACATATATATGCCAAATATTATTCGGTAGGGAGAGAACATTGCAGGTGTTAGCTGTGTGCTCCTTTAATGGGTACACAATTTTTGCGAATTCGGACTAAACTGCTTTTTATTGTTCATCGTTCACGTGTCGATAGTCCTTGAACTGAATGAGCTTTTGAACGTAGTGCCAACAGCAAGGTAGAGTAAATGGGAATATCTCAATTTCATTTACACCCAGGAGGACTACTTGTATTGAATTACTAGTAACCTGCTGCCCAAGGTTACAGCCTTCCAATACGGTGCGATCACATACTAAAAAATGACCGTCACTTAACACAAATTCCATAACGTTGTTGTCAACCTATTTTACAGCTCCTTAAATATTTCTTTCCCAAAGTATGCCAGTAAAACTGGTTGCTTTTACAGAACCCTCAGAGAAAAACACGTCGTCGAAGATCCAAACCTTTTGAGACCTAACAAGGAATGCTTTACTGGTCTTACAATAAGGCTATTCAATATCGGAAGGATCAATGTCCTATTCGTTCCCAAACAGACCTAGTAGCTTGTGCCTAGACTTTATGACAGAATGTTGAATTAAATAGGTTCGCTGATGAGTATACCTAACAAGTCAAAATCTGGTGCACAACCGAATGTTTAACCTAGTTCCAGGTTTGTTCAACGCTAGTTTTTCCCCTTGAGCCACACCAAACCAATGCATATCAACTGACTCATTAGCGTATAAAAGAGATACATGTCGCTATGTGTTAAAGTTTCGTTCATTCTCATTAGTCGCACAAGTAAAACGTGCAATTCATAAACGACAGACAGTTACAGATGAACAGGGTATGGACACGCATACATTCACATCAAGTTTTATTTCACCGACATCACGGCAGACCGATGGATTGTTTTAATCACTTTTGTGCACGTAGTGCTCGTTGATGAGTTCTGACCAACATGGTTTCGTTAAAGGTCAGTAGCTTCGGGTTCTGATTGCGTAACAATATTTTGAACGAGCTAAGTGAATCAGCTTGGTGGCCTGTTATCATGAGGTGTTTAGCAATCGATGATGCGGGATTTCGAGCAACAGGTTCACCGGTTGGAGACTGTTGTGTCCTGAATTGTTTCAACCATCGCGGAACATGTCCCGCTACTCGTTGAGATAGCTTTTGATCTGTTCTTCCTCTGTAAACTCCATTGCTACTGCAAGTGAGTTGATAGATAATGTGAGATTGCAACATATATCTTCTTTCTGCACTGATAAGGAAGACGGCATAGTCCATTTTCCGCAGCTTATCAAAACAGCAACGGAATAAGTGTTTATTCACAAAGGACAACCTTCCACATTTGATACTCCTGTCATGGCAATAAATCTAGTTAAGTCTGGCCAGATGAGAGTTCCCGTGTTCGACTTTGAAAATGCGAGTATTGCAGCATTCAGTGGAATATCTTAAAGCAGAGGTGTACATGAACAATATCTGTAGTGGTTGGATCACAAACAACACGAGATGTCGAACGAGCTCTTACTGAGCGAAATTGTGCCAAGAGGCGAGAAATAACACGAAAATCTACGACAGATAACACCAACCAGAGGCATTTAAATAAGAATCTCATTGCGTTATGAGCCGATATTCCGGTTCACATACGCAAATACACAAGCGGTTTGTGAGCTGGACAGTATTGACCTTGCTTTGGTGGATAGCTTTTTCGCCACAGTGTAACTTCTTACCTGGGTGACCTCACAGTAACGAAACACCCAGGTGCACTCCTTCGGCTGCACTGCAGCAAATGCTGGATTGCGTAGCTCCATTGATCTCTCGTTTCTCCACCGTTTAATCTGAACGGTATTCAGGTACTACTAGTGCTGTGAACCGAGAAGGCGGATGGCACAGAAGTTGTTTATTTGAGGAAACCAATACACGAGTTATGAGTCTCAGCGGAACTACGAACACAAACACTTATCTGCACACCACACTGACCTGAGGGTGTTCCGGTCGCTTTGGACACCAAGACTCAGTTCCCTCGTGTGGCAAAAGCTATCCCACGTGATGCTGCCCTCTAATGATCCCGTATTTGTCCCGCGATCATTTTGATCCATGCTACTACTGAATAGTGGTGTAAATAGTATTATGCGACCGTCTATCCTCACTACACTAGTTCCACAGACGACCCCTCATCAATGTGATTGTAAATACGCCACAGAAACCTACAAACTTGTATGTTTGTAAAGTTATATGATGCTACGAACAATCTCGAGGAAGTCGTAGTAAGAAACATGAGGTCTTGCTTATTTTGACGACTGGGACAACGGGACATTATTGCTCACTGTGTCACACTCATCTTCATTAGATTTAATATGAATAGAATTCTCGCTGTTTCAAAACGAGGCTTTACTGGAGAGGAAACAATCTTGCTCTCCTTGAAAGGTGTATTTTTGGGGAGGCTGTTTTAATGTAATTGGTCTTCTTTTGACTACATCCACCTTTTTGAACCAATCAAGTCTGGTAACTATTGCAGGAAAAGCCCCCTATTTCATCAGTTGTACTGAAAGAGCAGAATACTTTGATTATTGAAACATCCCTCCATTTAGTTTATCTCTAATGCCTAAATTATCTACGTATCCAAACTAGTACGTTCATTGAAAGGTGGTCTGGCAGATTTGTTGACCTCCAGAGGATCTGGGTATGAAGAATAGGTGCTTCAATTAAATTCGCATCACTGATAAGGACCGCGTTCCTCTGTGCAGGGTGCACTTCACAAGTTGATTTGTGGGGCAAATAGCTGAATTCCTCTGAAACTATTCTTTGCTTCAACACTCCTTATTTCCACGCAAACCTCAATATATTCATTGACTCAAATGTCAGCATTTTCGATCTGACAAAAACTCAATGACCTATCCTGATTTTCATTAGTTCAGTGAAACCTTTGCAAAACACGAAAAGATATATGAATTCGGCCTGTCCGTTTGGGTATAAAACACCTGACATGAGTTTCATTCGTGTTAAGACTAGCTATTAGTGCATATCCTTTCCATAGTTGAGATTTTAAAACCAGACTCGTTCACATGGCATTTACTTCACATTGATTTCCAGCAAAGTATCATTTACAACCACAGCGAATTTTCGAAGGGGGTTACCTGAGAAGTCTATGTTAAAATATCGATCAGCTGTAGGGGATGTTCAATCCAAATTAACCAGATGCTCTCTGTTACATATCATCAAATTCATTGTCTCAAAATCACTGCCAAACACGGAACAATAAAAATGTTACGCATTAAGTTGACTGGTGGAATTAGTTCACTTCACAGTGAGCGTGCAATGCCTCACCTGTCTGTGAATTTAGTCACTGCAACAGTAAATGCGCATGAGAAATTTCATTTCTTGTCCAGGACATTCAGTGAATGGAACAACTATGTATAGGCCTGGTTGTAGAAAGAGTGTTGCTACCAGTTCTCTTTTGCCATTGCTACACTGCGTTCTTAATGGAGTTCGTCTTTGGAAGAAAATACAGTCCAAAACGTCTGTGGGTTCCTTGTTCACCTAAAATCCGTCAAAAAGACTATGATTAATTTTTTTTTCAAAACTGATCAGTGTGTATGAATAGAGCAAAATCCTGCCAGAAGCGATCGAGTTTTCCTGTAATCAATTTGCTTCGTGCACTTATGAATGTGTGTATATGCTGTGAACCTAATCAGATGTTGCGTGCCACGTGTGTCGATTGATTACGTTAGTAGTGAGGCAGTGTGAACCGTCTAAATGCTTAGATAGACTCTTCAATTTGATTAGAACGTTACATGCAGGCATGAAGGAGAACGTGTTATTATGTAGGTCGACCTTTGATGATTCTGACACTGTACTTGGCATGAAGTGCGGTTGTGTCCTAGCCCCGATCTTATTTAGTTTACACAGTACTGCCATACGAACAGTTGTTATGCACGACTTGGAAAAGGTGGTTGAGGTTGAATGCCACATAGAGTGACGCCTGCTGAACATTCGGCGTCCCGAATCGTCTACCTACTTCGGTGATGCACATGCTTCTGTTCGCAAACGGTAGTGTGCCATTTGCGCGTGGCGAACTGGGGCTTCAACGACTGACCAGGATTTTCGTGATGGTAGCATCCAAATTTCGGTTGAATACCGGCACATGCAAAATATTTTCTTTCTCTCATACTTCCTCTGGTAGAGTTACTGCACTTGCACAAGAAATCCGTACCACCGGAGACAGTGTCGTTAGCTGCACATACCTCTGCTACTCGGGTAGCAATCTGTCAATATATCTGTCCGTGGACCGCGAGTTACAAGCTCGTGTGGCGAAGGTTAGAGCTGCCTTTGGGCATCTTGAAAGACGTGACTGGAAGAACCGCAGCCTGAAGGTTAGCCCCAAGCCGTTTGTCCACCACTCAATGACGCTGCCTACGCTACTCTACGGCAACGGAACCGGGACATTTTACCAGCGGAATGTGCATTATCTGAGTCACTTTTATCCGCAATGTTTAAGACGCATCTTGGTTACTCGATGGTCGGATATAGTTCCAAACACTGAGGTATTTCAGCGAGCGGACATGAACTAGATTGAAACTATGCTGATGCCGAATCAGCGTCTCTGGTTAGATCACGTCTGTGGGATAAACGACGAAGCAGCTTCTGTACGAGCAAGTGAAAGCAAATGGTTAGAAGCGTCACCACGATGTTTTCCGAACTGGTGCTTCTCGTTGTACTATTGATTTTGGATCTTGAGAGCACTTAGACCTGAACCGGATGGTCTGGAGGAATACAATCAGGAAACGTTTCCGAAGTTTTAATAGACAACAGTTGCTCTGCCATGAAGTGAAGCGCGCAGTAAAAAAAAGCCATGTATCATGGACGCACTCACATACACTGTCGACGAAGAGGTGACGAGCATGTTAGGCTCAAGTAGGTTATCTCAGTAATGTCCATTTTTTCGTATCAACCGACGACCCCCGTAGCTTTTTAACTCACTGGCTGTCCTTTTTAGGAAATTCAGGTTAGTATGACCTACCTATTATTTTCTTCAACTTTGCTGGTACACTATGTGATGAATGTTTCGTTTATCCTTCGATTCAGCTTTACTTTCCTGTTTCCTTTCTTCAATGTGGAGTGTAATATGCACTCTCATATTGCCCGATATTCTATGCACTTTCTTCTCCAGTCTAGATCTTACCATTGGTCATATAGAATTCAGGAGGAATATGGCCCAGTTGGCTCGAATGATCTTTTCCTACTCATAATTATAGCCGGTTCATGGTCACCGTACCCACAGCGCTCATTTTGCTGGCGTTTTTTGTAAGCATAAGATTCCGGCCAGATCATGCATACTAGACTCAAATCCTTCCCACTGTCGTCCGACTATGTCATGAAAAAGTCCTCAGGTCAATCAAATATCTCTCTGTATGTGTGAAGCGAACTAAATTAGCTAACGTCCGTCTACCCAACCTCACTTCTTTGACCAAGTATGGAAAACTTATTACGAGTGCTCAGAAAAGGAGGTTTTTAAGGCAACAGTTTACATATTCAATTATTTTAAGTAAATCTTGTGCAAACAAAACAAGATCGCGCTACCGAATCAAAATGAGACCAAATCGGTAGATAACATATTGTTGAAATGAAAACAGAACCAGTTACTCCCATTCAACACAAATCACAACAGTCTTGTGCAGAATTTGTATGACAGTAAACTATAATTAATTCATGATCAGAGAAGTTAATAGGGATTAAGGATAATGAGTTTCGTCCAACAGTGATAATACGGTCCTTTGGTTACTTACGGAAGTTAATTTCAAGTCACTTGAAAAAAATTCCGTTGAAAAACCGAGTAGTTTGACATGTAGCAATACAAAACCCCAACCGGTGATCACTATGAAAGCGTTTGTGCAAAATGATCATCAGAAAAAATCTACGCAAGCTTTCTGGGACCAACATTTTCTATACTATGGGTACATATATGATTCTAAAATCTCGTGGAAAATGGAGATCGGAACATGGCTAGGTTTCTGTCGGAAATCCGTAAGGGGTGGGTGTCCAGCTCTAATTTTCGCTTGTCGAATCATGCTGAGCTACCGGGGTGGCTAGAGGCCTGTTGCAGTTACGAGTACCACTGGGTGAGAGAATTCACAATAAGCAAACTCCTTCCGTTTACATCTGTTCATCTTATCGAACCGAACAGTAGGACCAGTGGACGTCTGGACAGTTGGATTAGTGAACCATTCCAAGATAACTGTGAACCGCTCGGTTTAAAACTATAATGATTTCTCGGAGTTCGATTATGGCTTACTTGAGATAATTCACCTGGTAAGTATTAACATGCATTCACCATTCTGTTTTATATCACAAGTTGCATTGTACAAGTCAGTGGGGACATATCGGACAAAGATATTGGTGTTCTCCAACAGTACTGTTGACATTGCGGTTGCACTAGCGGCTTAGCACGATGCAGCGATAAAGAGTTCGTTGTAAGTGCACATTTAGGTATTGACTGTTGTCACTACACAACCTGAGACCCTGTGTGTTCTTTTTCCACTGCGACTTCATTATGTGTAGTCACGTGATAACAAAGTGTAGGATATCTTATCTGAAGAAACAAAGGAATTCCTTTTCTGGGAAATCTGTCAGAAATCCAAAACAGAATCATTCCCTTTAAAAAGTCTTCCCCAGCAGAATATTTTACTTTATGGGAACATTTTAACCGCAGAGTTATACTGTTCTAAATTGTTAGGATAACTAGTTTGTCTTCTTTTGTAACGTTCCGGTAACCTGAAGGAAACTTATTTGTCACTGTTACCGCGTTGATACACCATGTTCATGTGCCGACTGGTTTCATCAGCCTGCATTGATCAACAGACATGACGCCATTTATCCTCAACCCTTCCAGCCTGCGGCAGATTTCCTTTTCCACTTCTTGGACGTTATCAAGATTATCATCCGGCAGAAACTTCTGAGTGTCATTAAGAATTTCAAACATTTTGTCCACGTACTCCGCTTTATCCATCAACACAACCCCTGAGCCTTTGTCCGGACTTAACACCATCAAGTTCTCACTGTGTCTTATTTCTCTCAGGCTTTGGAAAGGTGCCGGTGTTAGTAAATTGTGACGCTTTTGTTTGTAATTCTGATGTTGGTATGCGACATCCACTAGTTTTGCTTTCAACCAATTTTGATTCTCCTCAGACGTTGGCGAATGTTGCTGAAGTTGATCGTGGAGATTTTCAAACTGGGCATGTAACCCGAGTTCTTCAAGTTTCTTTGGTGGTATAGCAAACTTCAATCCTAAAGAGAGGGCTTCCATTTGAGTACGCGAAAGCGCTTCTGACGATAGATTGATTACATACCTATCCAAGTCTTCAGAAAATGATGGTGTATTCGTAACGGGACAAAGGGAATCATCAAGTGACTTTGTTACATTCGCTTTCGTACGTCGTAGGACTGTAATACAAAAACTCATATACTTCATTCGACACACAATTGATAGGTTATCCACAATAGGCCATAGCTTTCCGCGCATCTCCTCGAGCGATTCCAACTTTTGCTGACACGTTTCCAGATGGGATTTGGTAATCCGCCTTAGGTTGGAGATGTTTGCTGCAGCTTACATGAGAGGAGTTTTCTGATAAACTCGCGAAGAAACTGACACTTAGACCTATTATGTCCATGTGTACGCACCGCAGCATAAATTAGCCCGTTGGCTAGCTGATTTGCTGGAACCAGTCAGAAAACGGTTCAGTAAGTACAATCTGAAGGACAGTTTTGAACTTGTTAACTGTATAGATGGTTTAAATGTCCGAGATAAACTGATGTGTTCATTTGACGTGACATCCCTGTTTTCTAACATTCTGCTTCATGAAACAGTTGATAGCATTTGCGAATTCATTGTAAGTAGCAGTACTCCTTTTCCTATCCCGATTGTCGAACTGAAATCTTTATTACTCCTATGCACACATAATGTAAGGTTCAACTTTCAAACGCATAGTTTCCGACAAGTGGATGGGGTTGCAATGGGCAGTCCGTTGGGTCCACTTCTAGCGGATTTCTTCATGGCCAAAGTAGAATCCACACTATGCGAAAGCCTGTCAAAACCAGTGCTGTACAGACGCTACGTAGATGATATTCTGGCCATCTTTGACAGCTCCAGTGAATCGAATGCGTTATTCTCGAAGTTGAACCAGGCTCACCCGAACCTAAAACTGACAAGAGAGAACGAAGCGAATGACTGCCTTCCGTACCTGGACATTCTAGTCACTCGAAGACAAGATGGCACAGTAGGGAGATCCGTCTACAGGAAACCTACCTGGACTGGACAGTACATGCATTTCGAAAGCTTCTGTCCGGTGCAGCATAAGAGAAGTCTAGTCAGGACGCTTTTCCATAGAGCACGGAGGATTTGCACGGAAGACAACCTACAGCTAGAGTTAGGCTTACTGACAGACACTCTGCAGGTCAACGGGTACCCTCTGGGGTTTATTAAAAAGTACAGCAAAGCCGTCATCCAAACCGTAGAAGTGACGACGGTACCGAAGAGGACGGTGTATTTAGAACTCCCGTTTCTAGGGGACAGCTGGTCAACAATGACGAGGAAGCGTCTAACAGCGGCTGTATCCAGGACTTATAACGCTGCAAAACTGTGCGTAATACAACGAACTAGAACTCTACCAGTCGCCCCGGTTACGAACAAACAGTGTACGTCTGTCACATCTCACTGTCTATACAAATACTCATGTAGCTGCAGTATGAGCTACATAGGGAGGACAAACCGACAACTAGCTGTTCGTATCAAGGAGCATGCACCCAAATGGTTGGAGACGCAATTAGAAACGCCAGGAGCCTGTATAGATGCCAATGGACGGCACCCCGCATCTTCCGTCGCAAAGCACATAATACAAACAGGACACATAGTCAAAGTTTCTGACGCGTTCTCGGTGATCTTTCGGAGCAACCGGAAACGCATACTCCAGTTTGCTGAGGCTTTGGCCATTAAACGTCACAGTCCCCCCCTGTGTGTTCAAAAACAATTTGTGTTGACACTGCGGCTACCCTGGTAGTCAGCAGTCCCACAATTGTGATTTTCATTTTTGGTGTCTGTTTGTTTAATCCCTTAAGCCATGACTTCCGCTCTGTGGAATTTTGACTCGTTTAAAATTAGTTACATGTCCATGTGTGATCAGAATGTACGAAATGTTACTCCGGAGAACATCACATGAATTGCGTCTTCTCATTGTTTTATTCAAGTTCATAAAGGGAACGAACTGTTTCGAATACGCTCACGTTTGGCTTATGGAATCAATAAGGGTTCATATGTGTCTGCTGAATGACGGATCGAGTAAGTTTGATCTTTCTAGCCAGACTGTTTGTAATTTGTTATGTAATGAAAACATTTATGACACAATAAGCCGTCTGTAGATCCAAACTGTGGGAAATTGAACGAAACAAAATCCACTAGCTTTCGCTTGCGCAATATGCAATGGTCTAGCCAAAATTCACTCTCAGTTTCCCATTGAGGAGGTTTGGTGGGACAGGCCAAAGAGTGAACAACGTTAATCTCGTCCACAAGGGCTGTAAGATAACTTAGCATGTATGTATATTTGTTATCGATACAAGATTTCTCACTCTTTTCGATAATATTTTTAAGGGTGTGTTCACCACCGTGTATTACCCATTAAAAAAACGTACAATGTTCTTATCCTCGAATTGTTGTCCGGAACTTACATGGGCATGAAAACTACGCCCTTCACCTTATAGTATACAGCACGGATAAATTCCCCACGTGGATAATCAGATATTCGCTTTCGTTGAGAATATCTGCTGGACGTTTTGAACAATGAAAATTTCCACTAGGATGTACAGGGTGCTATGTAAAAACCACTTAACATTGATGCAACCTCAACCTTAGTGAACGCCTGTTAGATGGTAGGGAGCTGATTAGAATAAACTTTGTCCCCTCCTCACCACGCAAATCAAAGAATCGAACTCACGATATGTGGTCAGGTGTCTGAAGTATAGCTCAGATATTTATCTAATAAACGAATATGGGGTTGCAAAGTAATGTACGTTATTTTCTCCATTTGTCATTCCTAACCCTATTCAGCTGTGTGTGAACAAATCTTCATCACATCCTTCTGGACTCCTCGTTTGCAAACCTACCAAAGATAGGCAGTAGATTTCGGTCCATGGGGAAAGACAGTGTAGTAACAAAAGACAGACAAACTGTGGTCTAAACCGGGAGCAACAACCACAAATAAAAACACCAACTTTGTAAAGACAAGCTGCTACGTTCCAGTAGGATCGATTCTCCGAATGCAGCATTAAACTCAAGTAGACAGTTACGTCTTTGGACTCTCCAGTCTTCACAGCTGGTTCGATTCGTAACAGGTATTGCGGATTTTGGTGAAACGATGCTGGAACAAACCAGATGAACGTAAGAATGAGTATGGTTTACAGAGGAAAAAAACTGGTCCTGTGGTTATTATCGGATCGTCTCTATTGCTGCGCGGTAATCGGTTGACCCAAAACCGAAAAGAGAAAAGACAAGGCAATACCGTTTATTGGAAGGACGAGTCGAGGTATTATTAGGCCACAGAGGCCCATAGTGTATGGGGCAAGTGATTACCGTACATGGCTGACAAGATGCGTAGCAAATCAAACGATATGATCATATATGCCAGTCAGAGCGTTATAACGGATCACGTTATAGGGGACATTAGAAAGTAAACGCGAGAAAACAGTCCAGATAACATGCAGGCGTTCGATCGCACGGCTGCAGTCTGATTAACTGACTAAGCTAATACAGATCAATCCACTCCCAGACCGGATTGATCCCTCAGTATGACATGATTATCCCTTTCTGCTTTGTTAACAAACGTCCCTCCTAGCCTCACTGAGCGTTATCTTTTTGTGATGATCAGTTTGTGAAGTGTCTGTGACACTTTGAATAGATAAGACATACTGTGACGAAGTACGCTACTTTTCGTAAATTAAACTGAATGCTTTAGATTTTTCTGTGGATGGCAAAGTAATAACCATCCATAGAACAGTCGGTACACAGCAATCCGCACGAGAACTTCCCTTTTAAGTAACAAAGTAATGAACAAGAGCAAACATTAACAATTTTTGTCCCAATGATAACATGCACGTGTCTGTATAAAATCACACCAATATTTATATAAGATTTTATCATCTGGTGACATTAATACATGCGTGCCAATGTTGTCTCTAGAAGGTCAATAGATTTCACAACAATATTCAATGGTTAGAGAAAACTGTAAGTAACAGTTGACTTCTTTAATCCTCGACTGACAGAATTTTGTCATATTGCTTTTGATAAAATTAGAAGGAGACTCAAAGGCTATAAAACATCAAGTAGATAATTTTTGTTCAACGTTAAATGATCATAAAAAGAAGACTGAGTTGAACAACAATATTGGTGATTTGCAGTTTTATGAGATAGTCCTTGCTTCTATGATTTCATGGCTGCGTCATGGTAACTAGTAGTATCCTATCTAACCGTATTCAGTCTTCTCATCAGCAATACATCTCGTTTCCCAGACTCGGGATTCGACTTCTATCTACGAGCTTCTGAGGCAACTGTAGTAATCATGATGCCATTAATCTCAATTCGAATGACATTTATGGATTCATTTTGACGGAGAAACCCTGGTACCGGACTGATAGACTGGAGTCAACACGAGTCGCATTTTTTCCGGAGTAATCAGATTCAGTGGTGTTTGGTGCTGAACTGATGACACGGTCGTCAACAAGGTCACCTCCTCCAACAGTGAGTCGGTGTTCAAACCCCGGTTGTTGTAAAGTGTGTACTGTGAGTAAGCTCTAACAGGAACGAGACCTGCAATGAGAGCAATTTGGACAACTCGAAAATGGCAAAATTTCTGTATAGTGAGAGTTACCCTTCCAAGATCACCAAGTCTCTGCATATTATATTTTTGAATATAAGTTTTCTGCTATTCGTTAACATCACTCTCAACACACCACCGAATGTCGCACAACCTCATTTTATCCTGCAGCCTTCAATTTATTTAGGCTATATTCTCTCAGATACCTATGTTCCGTTCGTTGTAAGTCGGAATGGTTCCAAAAACTACCTTAAAATCTCGTGGTCAACTGACTTCTCAGGGAAACACGGATTCCTGAGCAGGTACAGTATAATCATGTTGAAGGCTCTCTCGTACTTCCTTCCCCAACACGTTAACCGCGTCTCTTGAATTATGTTTCGTTGTCTGTTAGATGAATCACCAACTCAAACCCTCTTCTAGAATTAAGTGCATTTTTGCTTTCAGATATTTTATTCGTAACGCTTCATGGGTTGGAAATTTGGAAGTGAAAGTAAATTACCCCCTAAAAAAGGATCACGATGAGCTCAAGCCTACCACTTTTGTACGACAGGGGATGGCCGCAACATATTAATGCGTGCAAAAGCAATGAACCAATCTGATTGATTTTCACACGAAATGATGAATCGCGCAAATATCTACTCAGTACACACGTTGCTCTTTTTCACATTTATGAAAACTGGACACAACGCATGTTTCGTGATTATCACCGATGATTTCCAGTAGATTGAATTGACTTAGTACGTTAACAGAAAAACTCATCGTCTTGATTGTCTTCATCCAAAAGTTCATGATTGTTTCCTTTCATCACGATGAGCAGAAGAAACTTCAGAGTTTTCGAAGGTGCATTGATGAGGTCGGTACCCTCTGCTAAATCTTCGACCAGGAGCTCTTAGCTAGACGGAACAAATATACTTTTTCTTGTCTGAATGTCGTCTTAACTTCACCTGCTTTGATCACCGAATGTTTTCAAAATACTTGTGAACTTGATGTCATGTTTAACTATCCGTCGGGAGAATAAGATATGCTGATTTGAATGCCTTCTTACCTAACTGCAAGAATATGTCAAATAACCTTATGGTGTCGGCCTTCTCTATCAAACCGATGTCTGTGAGTTCAAGCCTTGAATGTTTAGACTGCTTCTGCGCGGGTCTTGACAGTCCGAGTATGCCTCATCAGCATACGACCTGAAGTATCCCGTGCCATAGAAGCTCAGCAACTCACTTCACTTTCGACAATGAACAGTGACTGACCAAGCATCGTGTGCCCAGGGTGGAAGTATTCTCTCTGAACCCGTCTTTCTTTGGTATACATTGTAGTTTGCGAGTCAACCAGACTGTGTTTGATTACAGTTCATCATGCTCGCCCTATTCACTTTAAAAATTTGACCATTCTATGAAGAAATGTAAAACGTAACGAAAACTGTTCATCCATTGAATTGTAAACGGAAACAGCAACCAGTCGGATTTTTTAGTAAATCTGTAAGTTTGGTCCTAGCTGAACAACAAAATACTTACTGCTGTATTCGGGTGACCCACCAGCGGATTGGAATTTCCATTGTCCATAGATCTGAGTCTCACTCATTCTCAGCTCTTCTGCCTTATCTTTCTCCCAAACGAGTGGTTTCAAATTTGTGTGACATACAGTCACATACGCAAAATGTTTGACCAAATCTTCGGTCGACATCCTGATTGAACAAACAAGAGCAAAAGAATGTCGAATAATTTACCTAATCACACTACTCGTTAGGAGTATAAAATGTTATGCATAACTTTTCGCAATCAAAAGAGCAAAAATGCTTTCGGACTCCTTCCTATGAAACAAGTGTTAAAGTATATTCAAGCTGCAAACTTTGTAGTAAGCACTACGTTACGTTTATATAAGCAAGGGTGAATATATGAAGACCAAATTACTTCATTGCTACCTACGAACGGTTTGCAAATTGCTTTAAAACCGAACTATTCTAAATAATATACTTCACCGAAACATTTAGATGGCCTTCAGTTCTATAGAGTACTCAGCTTGTCTGAAGGTTCTTTTCATCATTTTGAGCATATTGAGGGGGTTAGCTTGTAATTCTGATATGTTTTATTAACCAGCTTTCCACCAGACGACTACTTGTAGTAAGTTAATGAGAAGAAGCGCGGGTTCTACCTCCCCCGGTTTCTGGCGACAGTTTAATTGAAAATTCCACTTCTGAAGACTTGGTGATCAAGCGTGCTTAAAACTCACTGTCATTCAGCCACCATACAACGCCACGAAGTTAAGTATGGTTCAGTACGCTCATGTATGGTTCGTGTGTAACAGTCCTCTGTTGGTAGAAAAAAATTTGTAAGTGCATAGCGTGGGAAGACAAACGATCAACTGGATACCCGTATGGATAAATCACTTCAATAGAACTTATGTTACCACTGGAGGCAAGGGCTGTAGCCTAGTTTCAGCTTTAATAAAAACTCAGAACAGAATCTAAGGTCATAACTTTGGAGCTGACGGAAGCGTATCGTTCGAGTTGCTAATTCCTTGACTAGTAATGGTTTCGACCGGCATCCGTGTGTGTTCCGATGACACGGTTGCATTATTTCATGTCAATAATATGTCCACACAACTATCATCCCGTCTGTCTGTCCGTCTGGTCAGCTGACCTATTAACTGAGTCCAGTGAAGTTTTTTCTGATGAAGAAACTAGGTTGTGTCTGCATGTGTGATCAAACCACGAAAGGTTGATCTGTAGAATATCGTAATATTTACTTTATCCCGCTGTTTTATTAAACTTGCGGGGCCCAAAATGTCATGCCTTGATGAGTAATCATGTTAGAAACCAAACTAGTTCAGTTCCATTCTCAGCGCACTTGTGGGATAGAGTAAGAACCTATGGCAAGTGCTATATGGACATCATGTGAGATCGAATGACTTATCACTGAGCGGAATCGGCCTAACGGGTTAGTAATCACGCGCAAAATTCCGTTACAGAAAGTGCCAGCCAAAACAAAAGCAGTGGGCACAGATGTAATCGTGACTGCACCAGAGACGAAGGAAAGTGCAGAATGGACAACAGATCTTGTTTTGCTGAGCATTACAGCATGGCACTGACGAATAGTAGGTTATGTCGGGGAGCTTTATCACTTCAGATTTAAGTAATGTTGCTCAGAGTAATTGTAAACGTTTTCTGCTCGTTCAAACAGACGAGATCAGTCCCGTTCCAATGGCGACAAGTATCAACCTAGATTGTCAGTTGAGAAGGAATTATATTGGCTTTGGTAGTGTCTATTGTTAATTGACTTGCCTGTATGGTTTGTTGTGATGAATGCAAATTGTTTTAGGAACGACTCCCATGGAGTATACTCGTTAAATCTTGGTTATGACTACACTGTCATATAATCGAAGAATCTGGATCATTTATGCATTTTGGAGTTTACGGACGCATTCATAAAACTTGAAACGGCTAGTCCATGGACTAAAGCTATTGGCTCGGGATGATTACAAACAGAAAGGACGAAAGCATATCGCAAGTGAGTGAAACATTACAGAACCATACTGGACAGTCGAGACGTTTGAGTGGACATAATTTTGGAAAGAAACTCACTAGCCACACCTTTGGTTTAATTTCCGCAGGACGTCTACAGGAAATTATTCTCCTACTAAACCCCGTTAAACAGCTCATAAGCTTAAAAATGTCAGAAGGAAAATTTAGGAACCTTAGTCACAGCTAGAGTGCATGATATTCCTGTTGATCATTCCATTTCTGCCGAAGCTCCAACTTATCCGATCAAGATCCCTCACAGCGTAATCATTTCTCCACAGTCTGCTCACAGGATGTCAGTCATTCCACGTTCTAGAACAAAACTAATTGCACGAGCTCCAGATACTGAGGTTGGATGTTTTCCTTAAGGCTACAAGCACCACCTGAATAGATAAGTCAATATGTTGAGAAATCAGCCTGAGCAGGGCAGAAACCAGTGCAATTTTTCATTATCAGTGGATAGAGAAAACATCCACCCAGTAGCAGCGAGACAGTTTCTTAGTTCAGTGGCTGCATAGCCGTTACGCTGGATTAATCTGGAATAACTAGTGTGTGGTGGCCAGTGACAATCTCCTTAGCGAACCTCTTCCAGGATGTGGAATGGGCTTAAATACTCAAGACCATCCGGGTTCAGATTGATTACAAATGACTATATTTTGTCTTGTCACAGTACAGCCATTGCCGAAACTAATGACCCTTCCCAGAAGATTATTCGACCTGGATAAAATGGCCATTGGTTAATGGTCACCAAAAGCCCATTAGGACAGGTTGGAAAAGTCATGATCATTAAATTAAACCCCGTGGTTTTAGGTAGCACGCGAATCTGTAGAATGTTCTATGTAACATTCACTTATGTCACTTTTCTGTGTCCCTCAAAACTTGGATGTTTTTGCGAGCAACTGCACGATTCAAAACGTGGTTCAGCGTTACACGTGTTTATACCATTTTTGCATGTGTCTAGAAGACATGAACAGATTAGAAGTTACGACCATACTCAACGACCTTTGTTGGTTAGTACACTTGCATGAAATAGGCGATTATCAGATTACAAAAAGGCCGCGACACAAGGACTTTGGTAGGCCAAGTCTTTCACGTAACGATGTAGCTCTTGGGCCACAAGAAAACGTAGCCCTACACTGGATCGCTGGGAGTGGTGTGATCTGACGGACGTGACAACCTTACAACCGTAAACCCAAGCACACGGTGTACAAATGGACCGTTTGTGTCATAAGCCTCAGTGACCTGATCGTGTGCCTGTACACTAGATGCTGCTAAAAGTATCCTGGCTGTCTCAGATCAGCGAGTCTTCAAATTACCCCCAACTAATCTGTATATGTGAAGACTGTGAGCGTAATAGCTGAATTTCCGTTTACTCGAACTCATATCTTTCTCGTGCATAGAGACCGACGATTTTGGGTAGTCTGATAAGATAATCCTTTTTCTCCCGATAGCATGTTGTCGTTTATATTCTTTTGTTGTCTGTGCAATTTATAAAAGAAGTTGGGTTAAATCCGGTTGTACTCATTATCTTGCATGAATTGCATTGAGCTCTGCTGTATTCGCACGTTTTCTTTAGGTATTAACCCATCTTCAGTTTCCTGGTGCCTACATTCTCAAACCAAATCCTACTAATTTTTCCCCATGGAGAAGAAAGCAGTTCGCTCTCCCTCTGATCATCTTGCTTCGGCCGGTCGTCTCAAGTCTACATACGTAAGCATTTTGATATTTAGCCCCTCGAGTTCACGCTGAGTACAGCATTTACCCGTAAAGCCACAAGTGGTGTCGCTTGTAACGGCACACGTGAACACGTTCCAATCGGCTCTAGTCAAAATTCGGATACCTTCAAGTTAATGTAGTTCACCTCGATTTGTCAGGCTAAACGGTACACAAGGGCTCAGGGTTGTAGTGATGATAAGTTACAAAATGTCATCTATTAAATCTGAAAACCTTGACCAGCCTCCCCGTTGTATGCAGTCACCTTATAGACTCCGTCTCCCATGACAAGTGATTTTCGTACAGCTGCGTCAGCAAAATCTGATCGGCTGTGAAACTTGCTTTTCGCAAATACACACCGATACTAACGCAAGTAATTACTTACGCCACTGATATTCTACCTAACGGCCACCATTTATGCAGTTTTCGTGGAAAAGTTTCCCCCATCTAAAGTCTGTTTTTCTCCGAACGCCATCGATGTCTAGGTTTGTCAGTACTTTCAAAGAACGTATCATTAATTTCGGTCTATGCAACACTATTCCACAAATCAGTTCTGTAACTAGCAACACCAGAACCTTTGGTCAAGCATAAACAGTGCCGTTTTACATCAGGTTCCGACTATTTGTACCTACTGACCCTCAACTAGGAAGAAAATGGATCTTAACTGATGGTTCGAAAGCATGACATCAAAGTTTCCGTATAAGTAACAGGGGATTCGATACAAAGATAAACACGGTTGCCTCATCAAACGGTGGACATTAGTTCAGAACTCGATTGTGGCAAGAATATACACGGGGGTGGGATTTTTGAAATCTGACTAAATGGAAGTCCGCCTGACAGTTATGTTCCACTTCTATAAATTCCATCAAGTTCCGCGGTATCTGCAGTCGTGTTAATGACAGGTGAGTAGACAGGTGAACTCATTTTTAATAACAACGCATTTCAGATGAATGTCTTGTATGCAGTGTGTAAAAACTACCGGTGGTTGAATGTAGCAACATATCCGTGTAGCCGAGAATCCCTCCACACTCATGTGTATGCAGTACCTCAGAGGAAGCCACGTGTCGAGAGAAATCGATTTTATCTTTGTTTATATGGTTGGTCAAAAATGTTGTTGTTGTTGCTGTTGCTGTTTCTTTGAAATCGCACAACAATAACTGCACAGATGTCAAGCGCCTGACTCACCGCATCACAACCAGAGGGTGTGGCCACATTTGCCATGACCATATACTGGCTTCATTCACCAGAATATAAATCAATCAGCGTGAAAAGCTACAGTGAGTTACGTGATAAGTGCAGTGAGTTTGAAGGAACTGTTTAACAATAACCAATAATTAGTACAGTCTAAATGTTTTCTTTGTCATTTATGTGTCACGAGCAAAAGCGCATCTTCTGTAGTTATTGAGCACCAACCAATTGGGCATACAGTCACTCTGAAATGAACCTAAAAATCCGGAGCAATGTTGTCCCCGAATAACTTAGAAAAACGCAAAAATCCTTACATAAGATGAATGTGTAGAGTTCGTTGCTTCTTCACCCTCTCAGTACACACTGTTTTTTTCATATCCGATACGCTCATTGTACATACAAACTAAGTATCAGTTGTTTGAATCAATACACACTTCGTCGTCGAATGCTTCTCCTTCTGCTTTCACACGGTCGTTGTTATGGTGAGTTGACCGTGGCGACATCCTTTCTAGCACATCTGGAGGAACTGAATTCACTAAAATTTCTCTTTTATTAAAAGGGGAACCTTCTCCCAACACACAACGGACTTGGTGTAGTGCAATCTGTCGTGGACAGTTACTGTGAGTCATTGTAACTGTCTTGTAACATTGTTGAATCATTCCTTTGTCCCACTACGAGTGATTAAGCACCATTTCGTTCTCATCGAGAATTGTGGAGCTTACGGATGAACATTTCAATGTGATCAATCAACATCATTTTATCTAAACTTGTGATAAAACTAACGGAGACAGAATGTCTACTGGTGAGTATTTTACAACGTTTTCAAAGGTGTTGGAGAGTTTCCGAACTCCAGGTGTGGTCGAATATAAATCGAAGCTTGGCTGGTGCGGAGTGGTGTGTCGAACGAATGAGCAAATCCACAACTGCGCATCAAATTCCACGTACAGGAAATGTATTGAGGATTGTCTAACTCTGTCGCCATAAGGTGTCCACCGAGTTTTTCACAACCCGCCGAATTGATGAGTTCGTTAGTGAAGAACCACTCGTAAAACTGAGACTATCCTAGTGTGACACTAATCCAGTGTGGTTCTATCTGGCCTAATGAATAGATGGATTGTGATAATCGCAAATTTTGAACAAATTTTACCACTAACCTGAATGTGTTTAAGTTGCACTTTAACGACCTGTTGGCACCTAACGAAAATTTTTTATTTCCCTATATTTTACTTTATGTGGAACCATTCACGTTCGTCACATGATCGACAAAAGTGGAAGCAGTTTTACCTCTGGATGAATCTGAATAAGGCCATAAGCGTTAGGTAAGATGTATGCTCAAACACTATCTTCCGGTCACGTCAGTGACATACACGAAATGATAATCGAAGACTGGACAAGTCAGGTGAATCAGAGATGTGTAACTTGCCCACCCGGCTCATCTATCTTATTCCATCGAGAAGGCAGATGTGTTTCCATTAGCCTATGGAATTAAGGACAGTGTGGTAACGTGTTGCCACCACCGTTAAATACACTGAGTGTCTTTTTTGCCCCCCTAGTATGAGTTCTTTTCCTTTCGTAGCTTTTACAGTTAGTCTCAGGCTCTTCCGAAAATACTTATTCCCACTAACGTTTAGCATCACCAGAACTGTGCAGCACATGGCGACAAATCACCCGGTAACTTCATTTGGATGCTTGTTTATGCCAAAGTGATGCCGCAACACAAAGAAGGCAATAGATCTCAGTGTAGTACGTTTTTAATAAACTTCTGTCCACCAGACTCTGCTGTTCTTCCTATGCTGAATAGGTCAGCAAAATAAACGGGTTTTACTATCACAAACCAACTAACGTTTACAAAACTGGCCAATTAGTAAACATGAGACCCAATGAGGGCGTAATCGACGTTTTTGTACGGGTCTGTGGGTGAACTTATACGAACAATATTCCCTGGCATATTTTCACGTGACGAATGCAAACGGACTTCTAAACGTATTACTACTGTGATTAACCAGATTTAGACAGACTGAGGTTGGGTGTTAGCCATAGGAATATACGTTTCATCGAAATCCAGGGCAAATTTTGAATTCGGACTATGACTGTTCAGCCGGACTCATTGCGAAGGTTGGCTCGTCCTTCACGTTCACGTGGTGCAAATTTCGGGTCTTCGCCCAAGCAAGAAAAACTGCCAGTCATGAACTTGAATTGATATGTGATCGATTGTGACCCATATCTAACCCTGATAACCAGTTTAGACAATCTGGCTTGAGTTTAAGAACATCCAGTCCAGAAAAATGGAATTATATGCTCTGTTCAGACAATTAATAAGAAATGTGTGAATCGATATCATTTCCACTGTACCCGCTGGAATACAAAGCTTACTTTATCTAGTCACAGCTTCATTCCAAAAAATCAAAAATGTGTATTGTTCAGTTCTAGGATGATACCTAACTCGTCTAACCTATATACCGCTGTTCATATTTGACTAGACAGACTCAAATTTCCTCCTGAAATCGTTTAGTCCATTGTGGTTTGAATTTTAACTTGCCACTCTATGTCCACCTCCAACCCCCAACCTTCTTCTCTTCGTGAAAGTCACTCACCTGTCTCTTCGGTGTCTACTGTTTCCTTATAACAGAGTGAAGTCGTTAGACTGTATCACACATGTTCGAAAAGATACTGAGTGACTTCCGTTCTCTCAGGTATCCGTGTGGAAGCCATTATGTTTATTTGTCAGTACCATGTGCGACAGTGTTCATTTTATTGATAAGTAGCCGGGAATTTGGTTTATTTTCAAGTTGACCATCACTCACATTTGATCGCAGCGTTCGCATTCAGATAGANAGACGATCGGGCAACCTGATCATTGCTCACAAGCGAGAGTGGTTGAGCGTTCAGATTTGACAAGATGTTAACTTCCATAAACGACTCAGCATTTATGAAACTAACTGGTTTTAGAGCCCATTTTTAAGCAACCGTTATTCTGTGACTGGATTCTGTTCTGTTTACACTCATCTGAAAGCGGTTTCCGAATCGGGACCAAAACTGAAAAGCCTTTGGAAATCCACTTGGTCTATTCAACCGAACCAAAGGGTTGTACCACCCCGTCCTAAACATGATCGTGAGGCAGCTGCTGTGATGAACGAGGGTTACGATTCGTTATGCGAACTACGATTAGTTCCGCCTAGTAAGCATACGCAAAGACGAAACTGATCACTGTGATCAGTCTTATGGCTATGAACCCTTAAATACGAGGATGGTTACAGAAACGTTTCTTGTTGTACGTTTAATGGCACACTTAAACTTTTCAACTCCAAACTAAACGGTTCCCATGAGCGTTATCTCTACCCTATGCTATTTAAGATTTCTCAGACAGTTTCATACACTTTCCATCAAATGAATTATCTTAGTAATCAGCACCGTTTCCTACAATCATTTAAATGCGATCACTACAACGCGGTGACATGAAATAGTGCTACACTTGAGAACAGACATTTCAGTCCGGTCCCACACGCGCACATTCATTTAGCTGACCGACCACTCAAGTGGCTATCCTCTGATCACATTAACGCTACTCGTAGACTGTTTATTTCTTAGACAACCTGCACGGTGTGTTGACAGGCATTGTTTGTTCTACTGATTATAGATGATTCGTTAACATGAGTGAAGTGAATTTACGTAACACTCGGCTTCTTTGTGTTGTATATCAGTCCTTCAAATTCACTCACCAAAATTCTCTCTCCGATTCTGTGAACAGTTTGAGTTTTGAACGATCCTTTCTGCTAAGCTTCATCGATTCCGTTGAACCAAGACCCCATGAACCAGTCCAACCCGGAGCATTGCCATAGAAATCACAAAGCTTAACCAAGCAAATTTTTTCGTCATCAAACCGTACCTGTGATAAGGAGTGGAAATCCAACAGATTGAATAATCATTCATATATGACCGCCATGAAATAACGGTTAGGTTTTGAGCGAACTTCTCGCTGTATAGCACGTTCATGCTAGACGCTTTTCTTTCACCGCATAAAACATTGACATTTCATGAACGTTTTACAAGCAAGCTAAAGATTGGGCCCGCCCAAAGATGACCGTCGTCTTGGCACACAAAGAACAGGTGGAAATAGCCTTGCCAACTCTTTCCTCAAAAGCAAACGTTTTGATCGTAAGGGCATCCTATTCTTTTGACTTTTTTTCAAGTTTCGCTGTTGCGGAACTCGACAATTTGACTTCCAGTTAGAAAGTATTCTGCCATCCGAGGTGCACATGATATCCAATCAGTAACTGAAGGCGCGACCGGATGTGCGTGCCATCAAGGCAGAAAGTTGTGAATCAACATGGAAGCCTGTACTTACAGTTCAAGACAACAGGTTAAGATCTACGCCCATGGGATTTTTTAGATCAGGTTGAACTGCGACAAAATAATGTATCTTTTATCGTGAAAAACAGACTGATGAGCGCAAAATAGAAGCGGCATCAGTCCCTATATTGAGGTCATGTTTGTATTACAAAACCTCCCCGACATATTCGAAATATCAACGTAACGTATGCACACCTTGTGAATTGCATGTGCTGTCACGGACGTAAAGGATTTATCTAGATATACGCGGACTGGGTTGCTTTCGAAACGGCCATTTTTAATGTACGAATGAATAAAAATGCTTAATTAAAAATTAATGTTTGTAGTCAGCCTAGTCAACTACCGTGTAAAACGCTTCTTTCAGTCGTGATTCCACTTCGCTCGCATCTTTATTCACGTTCAGCTTCCACAACTACAACCCATAGCATATACCTTAAGTTGCACACAAATGCATACGTAGAACACACTCGGAACACACCGCTAGATTTGGGGACTTCCATTTGGTCTGATTCAACTATGATTCAGAGGCACACAGTCGAATCGTTACATTCCTTGACAGTCCAACCGTATTAGTTTCGAGATCTGCGATCTCACTAGCTACACACTGGATACGACTCCGTAGTCCATGCCTGGCGGAGATGGAGAAGCAAAAAATCTTGTAAAACGCAGTTGACAAGAACAGTTTTCAATCCCCAAAACCTACGTATATTATCAGGTTACTTAGTTCTTTGTGGATAGAATGTGAATAAGGTTGATCGTCTGAAGCACAGACAGTCTTGGTCAAACAAGCACAATGTTTAAGAAAATCTTTAATGATGACCCATGACGGCTTACAATCACGAGCGTCACGGTCCAGGAAATCAAGTCACTTGGTCGTGTTGTATATAGTGTTAGTGCGTCCGGGTGTTCTTTTAAGATTCTTTATTGAAATTAGTGAATGGATATGACATTTTTCTGTATTATTTTATCTCCAGTCTTCTTACAGGAAACCATATGAACTTGCCTAAATTCTGTTCGCTGGTAGGACGCAACTTCGGTTCCAATAATGACTAACCTAGGTGACTCAAGCATAGTGCAATAAGGTAAGTTTGGAACGAGATGTTAGTCCCCTAAATTGTTGCTCATTAACAAGAAATCTTTACAAAATATATATCAACTAAAAGTGAACACACGAAAACTGAGGTAAATGCATCGGTTTATGTACAATTACATATTTTTACACATTTATTGCAAGTGAAAAAGAAGCGCATACTGAATAGTGATGCAACGACTGACCTCAATGGTACCTGATCCTTGTGGACCCTTGGTAGCCCATATAATCGCGGCATTGGTCTCTCAAAAGGTCTGAGATGTTTAGGCTGTTCCTCTGTGATATATATATATATAGGAGATAGTTTGTCTTGTGTGTTCAACGAAATACTATGTCGGCTTTACAGCAACTGATCATGCTTGCATCGTTTATTTCAGTACACTTGTCTCGTATGCTGTATGCTGAACTGTGTTTCTGTTTTACGCTTCAACGAAGGGATGTTTTCTGTGAGCATGACTCAACAGTGTTGTTCTTGGCCCTTCTTTTCGTTTGTTAACAGAATGGTTGAAAAAATCAAGCAAGCTACACTAAAAGTCTTATTTCAGATGAGGGGCGCACGCTAAAGGTGTTTCATCTGATTATCAAAGGTTCGCAGACCGTACAACGTTTCCGCATAAAGTTGATTTTACATTTAAGAGATAAGAGAGACTTGTGAACTAGTACCCTTACTTACTGACTTGAATTTTAAAGGAGGGCAAACTTATCTGTATAGCTTCTTAGTTACTCGTTTTATAACGTTTAGTTGTTGCGGTGTGTAATGTGAGCATTGATTTAACTTGTGCACGAATAATCACGCAATGTGCTTTCATGATTTGCCTCCATGGACTATTAACCAGCCATACTGGTTGTTGACTAGGTTGAAGTGGCTGGGAACTCCATTTCTTAAGGTTGGTTTTTCGGATTGCATTAACATGCATCCGCGTTTGACAATAGCCTTTTAGGACTACTCAGTGCCAACAAACTCAGCTCAAACTCTTTCAGACCTTCCCGCTTTGCGGCTGATCCGGTTGATCAGAAAGTATGCTTGCTTGAAAGTTCAACTCGTTTGGAATTACTTCAGTGTATTGAAAATACAAATTGTGTTGATTTACTTACGTGGATTATTTTCGTGATGTTGTAGAGGTGGGAATCCACCAATCCATGGCTTGAAGTATCCCGGACTTTCTCGTTCTTATTTTATGGGAAAAATTATATAAAATGATTGCTTCGACACATATCTCTTAATTCATAACGGTCACAAATGTATCACAATTGATTTGCCTCGGAAAATCATATGTGGATTTTACAAATGATTATACGATTAATGTTCAATGGAAATAGAAAACAGGTCAGTTATCGAAACTTTGCGCTGAAATTCCTTATGCAAAAATACTCGGGTTACTCAAGCCGTGACCAAGTCAATTTACCATAAGTCATCGCAAAAATAAATTTGAGTCAAATTACCGAACTGTGCTGACAAATAAACACTCCACCAAAGTGATCGTTTTTATAAGAATTATCGGCCGATAACCAGCGGCCTACCTGTGAACTACCTTGTGATCTGTGTATCGAAGAACCGGGTAGTGGAATCCTTTGGAAAACCATTTCATCGTTAAATTGCAATGTGATATACACAGAAAAATGGAGGATGTGTTGAACCGTTGCAAAGTAAATGACTCTAAGAAACGGTCTTAACTTTAGTGTTCAGATGGAATATTCCCCTGTTCCCTTCCATTCAAACCTCTAACAGTAGGTTCCGGACTTGCTCGGCGGTTGCACTGAATCAATAGGCGCGTTCGGACAGAAACTTTTACTTCAAAACATGCGTCTGTGAGGGGAGCCTGATGACCACATTACCGGTGATCCTAGAGTAGTTACGACGGCATCTTTCCATCTGACATCAAATCGCAAACAACCAACGAACAATGTTCAGATCTGAACAAAACAATTAGAACGTAAGTATTGATAGAGACTGGGGGTCCTTCTGTTCAAACTGAGCATTTTCTGATCGTTTTCAGAATTCACCGATTGTGCTTAAACCAACCCCTGCCATTTTTATTCGGAGTATACGGTGAGAAAACGGATATGTATTATGGTCATTTTATTCCCTGGGATGCAAGAACCAAATGCGTACGCTGGGCACAATATTTTAGTCCATCTTTACGGGATGTGGACACAACAATGTGCTCTCATGTTTAACGAGTCACTCACTCATCATCATCATCATCAAAACAGCCATGAACCTGACCAAAAGGTACTGTGGCTCGGGCCGCCGCTCACCTCAACAGTGACGTGGAATATCCTAAAAGGAAAGAGTACTACGAAGGACAAAAAAGATTGAAGAAGACTAAATGGAAGAACTAGAAATGGTATGGATACAGGTACGCCATTGACTGCGACACACCGCCATCTCGGATAGCGTCT